>CM031858.1:150311293-150427372 GCA_018697195.1 Certhia americana | reverse complement strand
CATCCATCCATCCATCCATCCATCCATCCATCCATCCATCCATCCATCCATGGTTGGCTCCTCTGGGCAACCCTACCCACTGCCCTGCTATATTGCCCAAAGGAGCTCTGCAGTGCTGCCATGAAAAACTCACAGGGGGTATCTTGTGCTGGCAAGGCCTCACAGGAAAGCCAGTTAAATCCCAGCCCAGGGCTGTGCACCACATCAATGGCAGGTGTCAGCTAAACCCACTGTTTCCTTATCCTGCTCCTCTCTGCTCCACTGCTGCTGGAAAGGGGTTCCCAAAAATTATGTCTCACAAATGTGGCATGAAGACTATTAAACTGGTCTTTGTACAACACCATGTACATGAGAAACAGCCAATAATCAGTGAGGGTGTTAAAGCATTCCTTGGCACAGATTGAGTCAAAGCTTGGGCCCACTGTGATATTTTGTCCAGTTTTCATAGGGATCTGAGGCAATCCTTTCCCTGACAAACAATTAGAGAAGACATGAGTGAGTCCTTTTCCAGCCTGCTCTTCACCAAGGCATAAAGTCAATTGCTGGTGCCACAAATCTTGGAAATGGCAGGTTTCCTAATCCCAGAATTTAATTCTTGGCATTTTTTGATAGGTTTCTAAGCAGGAGGTAAATAAGCCTGATCAGTCTTTCAAGCTGATTGTGCCAGCATCCAACAGGCAGCCTTTATTTCAACATCCAAAGTCTCACACAGAATCACAGGCAGGAAAAGCAGGCCACATCCTGAAGGGATCAGGAAGATTTCTCCCCGTAGACTTAAAATAGGATAAACACACCTCGTGCTTTCCAGCAAAGGCTCTCAGAGGCCCAGTGTAGGAGACAGTTACCACAGCTACAGAAGATTTGTCTGGCCCAATTTTATTGTTGCTGGTGCTCTGAGAACAGCATAGGGTAAGAGCCTCGATTTGATAAGAGATGTTTACAATAGTTGTCACTCCTGCACCCAACCTTGTCCTGGTTTCCAGCCTGGATTATCATAATCCAAACTCTTTTATTTATTTTTTTTTAAAAGTTGTTTGAAAGAAATGGGATTAATCAGTGGTATTCAGAACAATACTGGAACACTTTCCATAATCCCTTGGTGAGTTCGGTCTGAATATCACCAACTCCTTATGTGGGAATGTATTTCTCACTTTTGTCACTCATTTTCTTTGTGGTGTCCCAAAGATCATAGGACACCATGTCTCAACCACGTCTTGACAGGGTGGTTTGCTTGACCATTCCTCCACAAATTTTTGGTTTAAGAACCCTAGACTGGTTTAAAGCATGTAGATGATCTTTTCTTGCTCTGCACATGTTACCAGAAAAGGATTACAATTATTCAGACAGCATACATGACAGAAAAGAGAAGATGGAAAATCCTGGGAAGGGGCAGCTGAAGACATTATCTTCTTCAGCTGGTGCAGCTGGAGCCAAAGAACAATGTTCCTAAAATATGAGTAAAAGAATGCAACTCTTACACTACTAAAATGTTCAAGAGCAAGAAACGTACATGAATTAAAAAAAAAAAAAAGCTACACTAAAATCTTATATTTCTTATGAAAGCAGAAGCTTCATTGAAAAGGATTCACAAAGAAATGTCTGTCCTGTGGTTACATTTTTCTCATGTCCCATAAAATGAATGCATGGGTTAGAAGTGTCTCTTGCCTTGATTCTGTTCTGGTTTATGCACATTGAATTCACTTTGCAGTTTTCTTTGGGAAGCACTAGCAAGGGTTCACTTTTTTATACTTAGCCATCTGTATTCACTAAGTTAGCAAGCAAGTAAAGTGAGAATTATGACACTTTATGCTAAATACATGATACTTGATGTCTCTGCACATGGCATATGGCACTTCACGGGGCTGTTCAGGGAGACTTAAAGAAGAAGAAAGGCTAAGAAGAGACATCTGACACAGGATAAGTAAAAGAGCAAAAGTGGAATATCTTTTCTAGAAATCAGGGAATTAAAAAAAAAGAAGTACAAAGAAACAGAAGTAACTTTTTAGTTTTAAATTCATTTAAACTCAGAACTTGCTCACACACACACATAGCAGTGAAAGAGTGAATAGATAAAAGGGTTCACATGCTTTATCATTCACAGGGCAGAAAGGGTAAAGTCTTGGCCCCAAAAGGATCAGAGACAGCTTTAATGCAGTCAGGAGTTCCTCAACGATGACAAACCACAATTGCAGAAACAGGTCAGATGTGGGTCCAGACCTGCAAAGACCCAAATCAAAGACTAAACTCAAATAATGAAGAAGATGGGAACAAGGAGAGAATTTCAGCTATGGCTTCACTTTGGAAAACACCAAAATGGGGGGGAAAAAAGCATTTAAAAGAGACAAAGTGCTTGGTGCTCTTTGGCACCAAGAAATACCTTAACTTTCACTATGTAAAGTTGTTGATTTGAAAAATTATCTATCAAAGTGAAAATATTATCAATGTCAACTGACAAACAACATGATAAATTCTGGGGATTTTTTGGTGCAAATCTACCATTTTTACCATTTCCAGGGATACTGGCAGATAAAAAATTAATAATTCTATTTAATGGTGCAGTCAATTTTATTCACTACTTCTTCTTCATAGACCAAGATCTAAACCCACAGAAAACCAAAATGAAAGTGATAACAGGGATTATAACTCTTTCACAAGAAATGTGTAAAGATGAGGAAAAGAAGCTCATTAGGGATGGATTTATTGACTGTTGAAAATGAGCCAAGAGTTCAATCCTGCAATTGTTCACATTTTTTCACAAAAGGAAATGTTCTACTGTTAGTGGGGGCAGCAGATTTGGGGTTGGAAGGTGTAGTCTGCTGAGCAGGGAGTGGATTCACACGCATCAGGATACCCAGAAGAAAAGGGATTCCCAAAAGGAAGCCCCACCTCTGGGAGTGTGCAAGGCCAGGTTGGATGGGGCTAGGTGTCCCTGCCCAGGGCAAGGGCTTGAGATGAGATGATCTTTAAGGTCCCTTCTGACCCAAACCATTCTGTGATTCTGTATTGTACCAAAATCTCTGGCAGGTGAATTGCTGTAATCCCAAGAAACCTCAAAAAGTCGTTGGATGGAAAAACAATGAAAATAGCACCTTCAGAATCACTCAATTATTTTTCCTTTATTCTCTGGTGCTATTTGAGGTCTTTCTGGTGCCTGACCTACTGGTCTGCCTTCCCTGCAGTTTCTGCATATCCAAAGTATGTGTTCATCCCAAATTTCTTTCCTTCTTCCTGGAAAACAAAAATATAGATTAACTTCTCAAGAATAAAACAGGAAGAATTAGAGGCTGCTTCATCCTGTCTGAGGTGAGGTTGTTTCCACACACAGGAAAACTGCAGCTCAGTGAAGGAGATTTCATCACAGGGTAGGAACCAGGGGTGAAAAGGTTCCTTTTCTCCATTTGAACAGGGCAGAATCACCTGAGTTTACCTGCAGACTGCACAGCTTTTCCTTCCTTTTTTTTTTTTTTATTAATATAACCGTATTAAAACAATTGAAAGAACACTGCAGAAGTAATAAAATCTCTTGAAAAGTGACTTATATAAACTTGTCAAAAATAAATGGCAGTTTTTTTCCCAACTGGCTTTCTATCTACACATGTGCTCAGCCCTGTTTCATGTTTATGCATCAACAGGTTCCAAAAATAAACAGGTAAGCAAATGGCAGTTTATCCATGGTGTTGGAATTATCAGACCACAGGGATATTAAAAAGAAAACTGTTTCCTCCTGAGTGTCCTGAAAGATTGCCAGGAAATATGATCCTGTTGGAGATGCTCTGGGGCAGACTCTGCTTTACTCAGCTTCTAAGCAACTGTACATCAATGAGGAGCTCAGTCAAAGAAAAATCTGACTTCAGCACATGTCAGAGCAGTCCCCTGTGGTTTAAAAACATGATCCAAGGATTAAATGTTATTTTCTAGAAGGAAAGTTTGTATCTTATTCTTTGTGCTGCCAGAAAGCAAAGGGGGGGGAGAAATTAAAAAAAAAAAAAAGTGAGCAGACCATAGGGACTAATTTTGTCAATGGCTTTGCCATTGGCTCTTCCTCAATTGATCAGATTTTTAGACAATTTATGTATAAGGCACCAGAAGACAGAACACAACTTCTCTTAGGAAGACTGGATCTTGAACATATTGAGGAATTCCAAAGCAGTTATGAAAAGATTCCTGCAGCTTTAGCAGCTCTCTCAGCTTGGTAGAAAGACTTACCTTGTTGGCTTTGGCTTTATTGTTTTCATAAAACTCCAGGTCCCATGAACCACATTGCTATTAAAGAATCTCTGTTCTCTTTTGAAAATAGGAAAAAAAACTATTTCTAGTTCTCCTGATTGCA
Organism: Certhia americana; assembly: GCA_018697195.1. Taxonomy (NCBI): domain Eukaryota; kingdom Metazoa; phylum Chordata; class Aves; order Passeriformes; family Certhiidae; genus Certhia; species Certhia americana. The sequence goes on along the minus strand of CM031858.1, from coordinate 150,423,042 downwards.
AATAAATGCAGAAATTGAAATCATAATTGCTTAAATATGCAGCAGATAGAAAGAGCAAATGATTTTAATATTTTCCTGGTCTATTTAGAAGGAAGAGCTGAAGTAAATTTCTGATACTTAGCTGTGAAAATGCCAGTACACGCACACATATACACAATAATAATTGAAAATTCAGTATTTACTGAGGATATTCTAGTAAAAGAGCAGGGGAATATTGGAAAAACATCAGCAGGACAGCAATATTTGCGATAACATCAGACAAAAGAATTCCTGCAATATTTGGTCTTAAATACCAGATTTTTCACATGATAAAAGCCAAATAAAAGCAAAGGAACTGTTACAGCAAGTGAAATTAAAGAGTCCCACTGGTAGATTTTGCTCCCTTTTGCTGCCTATGATATTTCCATTTTTCTTTTCTTTCAGCTCCAGTCACTGGGTTTAATAAGTTCCAGACCTTGGTTTAGGAACTGGAAGAGTAGAAGAGTGGAACTTACTTGTTGTCCAGAAATCCTTCTAGATAGTTATCATGTTTAAATTCATTTTTATTGAAGACAGTAATTTTCTGGATATTGGAAAAGTAGAAGTTGGATAGAGTTGAGCAGATTTTTGGTTTTAATTTTATTTTAATTAAACAGGTGGAGGGGTGTGAGGATCACAATCATCAAAACAAAATCCTCTGATCAAAAAAAGCCATTACTGGAATTTCACACTGCATATGACAGCATTCAGTCAAATTTTCTCAAGAAATATTTTTTACATACGGGACAGAACTTAAATAGAGCTGGATGCCAGCTCAGAAAAAAAAAAATCAATAGCATTTTAAAAAATGATAGCTAAGAGTTAGCACAGAAAAAAGCCTGCCTTATTTGATTCAAAGCAGGAATCTGAACTTAAGTTTTCCCCATAAGAGGTAAATGCCCCAACAACTAGAGAATCAATCAGTCTTTTGTGATGAAAAATTGTAACAGCAAAAGTTACCATCTGTTCAGATGCAAAATTGAAAACAAACTGTGAAGATTTGACTCTTTAAAAAGAAAAAGGAGTTGCTGTTTTCTAGCCCTGATTTTGTAGTTTCAAGTATTATATGGTGAAGACATAATTAAATGTGCCTTTGTTGTTGTAAATTTTTATTAACATCCTGTAAACTTTAATATAGTTGACACATTCTCTTGTAGGATTCTCAGGTTTCAAGAAACAGAAGGGAAAGTGCTCCTTTGTGGGATTTTTTGTGTCCTCACTGAATTCATCAGGACAATGACCAAGGTTGATTTTCTTTTGCTCCTCCCCTATACAAAGCCATGAAGTGTGATTGATACTGGCCTCACACTTGCCAAGAGACATTCATTAGCCACTGTGAGCATCTCCAACTGCTGATTTGATTGGGCTTTACCAGGAATTTTTCCACTGAGTGTTGGATTCTTTTCGTTTTAACTGTGTTTTAGACAGATCTCTCTTGCCACTCTAAAAATAAAGAATGGCTTCACCTTTTCTGAGATACATCACATTTTATGGAAAAAAACCAGGAAAAAAACCCCAACATTAAGGCTTTCAGAGTCTATTCTTGGCTGACATTGTTTTGTAAGTTGTACCTGGCAAGGAGTCTCTGACAAAAAGGAACACAATTCCAGCTGGAAACTTAAAGAGGTTTGTTTCTTATTTCCATTAGACTGAAGTTTCATTCGCTGGTTCTGATACATGATATCTCAATGTTACTGTGCTTTCACAGCATGGGTGAATAATCTAGTTTAAACCTTCAGAGGAATTTGAAGATTCTCAAAATTAGGTGGATATTAATTAAATTCTTCAGGCAATTATCTTCCTCACTCATCTAGAGGGTTCAGACAGTGTTCTCATCTCTAGAAGAACACTGTTACAGAACTGAAAGCTGTGGGTGAAACCTTGATTTATACAGAACCAAGATCAGAACCTAATTTTTTGTTATTTAGAATATTACTGCCTTAGCACTTTACTAAATAAAGGTTGCATTAGGACAATTTTAAAAGAAAGGCCTGTGATGGGAAGAACCATAGAATGGTTTGGGTTGGAATGGACATCAAAGATCATCTTGTTCCAATTCCCTGCCATGGGCAGGGACAACTTCCACCAAACCCTTTCCCAGAAACAGCCTGAACATCTTCTTCTGTAGTGCCAAGAGCAATGGGGACTTTAGAAAGGACAGCTGCTTCTTGCTCCCCTTCTCTTATCAGCAGCTCTTGTCCCTAACTGCTGGCATCTCCACACAGGACTGCAGGAATGGGTGGATTTTGGCAAATCCCCAGCTCTGGAAGTGTTCAAATTGGACAGGGCTTTGATTAACCTGGTCTAGAGAAAGGTGTCCCTGCGGGGGGTTGGAACTCAATGGTCTCAAACATCACTTGCAACTCAAATTGTTTTAGGATTCTATGGCAAATGGGGCAGGTGGTCATGAAAAAAGCGGAGAGGTTGTTTGTTGAGGAGAGGCTTTCTGCTAAGAAGGGTGATTACAAAAGCTTGGATGCAGCAGATTTTTCTGAGATTCACACAACAACAAATGGAATTCCCTTCAGAAATCACTTTTGCACTGCTCTCCCCTGTGCAGGAGGCAGTTTCTCCATCCACTGAGGGTACATTGTGTCTCTGTTCTCCCTTGACTAACACAGCCTCCTTCATCATCTTGCAAATCCGTGCATCAGCCCCAATTTAGCAACAGCTTTAGCACAGCTACACTGCTCCAAACACCTCGAGTCCAGCAGGATTCAGGCTGAGCTGAAGATATATTGCCTCAAAAAAGAATTGCTGTAGTATGTTCACTTCTAGAGCACCACTGTATCAGCCGTTAGAGGATAATTGTAAATAAAGCTCAGGAGGATCGATCCAGCTCAGCTCAATCAGCTTATTGATTTAAGCTATAAAAAGAAAATAGCACATAAACAGCCCTCTTACATGTGACCCCACCACCAGCCCGTGGTGACTGACAATTTCTGGGTGCAAACAGCACATGAACTTTTAGCTGGTGGTTATTGCATCCATTTGGGTTTATGGGCAACTTCAGAGTTTCCTTTAAATTACACAATCTCTCCTTGCCTGTCTTGAAGGCCAGGCCAGTTTATCTGCATATGTGTCATGTGGACAACTTATTGGAACCACTTTTCATGGCCTTGTGGTATTTGGGGGAAAATAGGGGACACAACTATCACAGAAAACACTGATATCTGCAATAAAAAATGGATTCATCAAAGACTGCAGAAATATTTTTAAAAATAGCAGAAGACAAGGAAATAAGCTAATGAACAGCTTGGTAGTTGCTCAAACCCAAGCACTAAAAAAACTCTTGGAGTTTTGCTTGTTGCTGACAGGATAAACTTTTATCATAACCAGCATGCCACCTACAAGCAAAGAATAGACAGAAAGAGCTAAAGAAGCACATGAGAGACAGCTGGACTCAGGCCTGCATTACTTAACACAGACCTAATCCTGTCCTTGCAGATTTTCTAATTTTGCCAAGCATAAGTTTTTTTTTCCTTTCCCCTGGCTCTGTGACCATAAGCCCTGAAGAGAACATTGCCCCAGATCCTTGTAGAGGGAGATTTTTCTTAACCCAAAAGAAGATCAAAACAGGCAGAGGGAACAAACCAGTCCTGTCTGAACCTTGAAGAAGAGAGCTCAGGAACAGGACTTTATCTTTGGAAGATACCATCTAAACATTACCTGAAGCACCAGATCCCAACAATGTTATTTTAGTACATATCTAACCCTGCCATCCAGGGAGGGTTCACCTAACAACAGACTCTTGGAAAAGTTGCCCTCTGCTCCCTGCCATGGTCAGTGAGACAAATGGATGTCTCCACAGGGAAGATTACTCCCTTCTAAAATCTTTATCAATCTTTGGGTGAAGGAATCATGAAGGAATCATTTTTATGGAAAGACCTCTTGTGTCCATCACTGAATTGTCTGGTGCCAAATCAGCCTTTTTAAGTGAACTTTTTAAGTGAACTGTACCTTTCTTCTCCATGTTCTGGTCCAAGCACAGGAGACACTTTAGACTGTATCACACTTTATAGCAATCTCACTTTATGCTGGATCACAAAAATCCTTTACACTGCATCACTGCTAAATCTGTGGGGTCAGCCCAGGGATGGTGTTTTAGATAAATATTTGGAACTGAGGCCCCAGTACCCATCATCATTTAAAATAACTAATCAGTATGAGGGATGAACACAAAGTTCAGCATCTTCCTGGAGTCCCAACCTATGCTAAGCAGCAACTTGCCAGGACATGCATTTCTAGGACAAGCTGCATTCAATCTTCCATGCTGGAGTTGGACTGCTTTTTAATCTTCTTTGCCTTTGGTCTAGAAAGGTTTTAACTCTTTCTGAGGGTTGCAGGGTCATACAGCACATGAGACACTTGGATGGAATCCAAATTACCTTCTGCCATGACTTTTCCACTACCCATGCCAACAGGAGCTCCTGTGCCATTGATGACACTTCTCCAATCTGTTAGTCATCAAGCCTGCAGGGAAATTCTTACCCTGGTTCCCTCACACATGCTCATGGCATCGTGCAAGCACACAGAGAAAGAGCTGAGGGAGGAGACATCACAGGGCTCCGATCCCCTTTGTCATGTTGTGGGCCAGCAGGTGCCAACAATGACAATGAGGGAAAATAAAAGGTTTTTTTCGCTCATCCAAAAGCCTTCCACCTAAAAGAAGAAATCTTGACTGCAGTCAAAGATGTCAAGATGGACGGGAATGTTACAGAATGTAAAAGGAACTCTTGAGACACTTGTGGTGCTGAGCAGGTTTGGGTATCAGGTGCTGTCTGAGAGAGGAAGGGCTGTCAATGTGTCCGGAATGTGCACGGGAGAAGAAAGTTTGGCTGCTCCCACTCTGGGCCAGACATCAGAAACTTGAACATAATTCAGTGCTGCTCCTCCTGAAAAGCCAGAGAAGCCAAGGATATTGTGTTTGCCTCTGACATCAGGCAGAAAATCCTGCTAAGAGAACTGCTCTGCTGGGCTGAGCTGGGCATCACCAACCGAGCAGCTGAGCCAGAGCTCGTCCTGCACAAAAGCACAAATCTTAACCAAAATTTCTCTTCTGATCTATTCCTTCCTTTCCTTGCAGTTTGCAAGAACTCACCCTCCTCCTTTGGAGACACCACAGTGGGGGAATTAGTGGGACAAAGAAGCCAGTGAGTCCCAGAAATGTGTTATCTTTCCATCTTTCAAGTAAGGGAATGTCTTCCCTGCCCACGGTGATCAATATTCTCAGCAGTTAACACAGCAGATTAACTGGTTTACTTCCCTGAATGGAAGATACCACAGAAGATGATTTAATTGATTTAATGGATTATAATTGGATGGTAATAGTTATGTGTGTGTGTGTATACTGTGAGTGCAGCAGACCAAACATAAAAAGAATATTTATCATCACTAAGATTTCTCTGCTGATCAAACAGGGATAGTGTTGAATGTTTTAGTCTGTTTCATAGTTTATTTTAGTATTTTATGCTACTGATTTTTTAATTTAATTTTGATTTTTAAAAATTGTTTTCATGGATAAGAACATCTTTTCTTTTTTCTTTCAAATAGCAGTTCATAACCAAGGTCACAAAATGCAAATTTAAATGTTGCTGAGCTTACTCAATGCCTGTCCACACACATCCACAGTGTGTACGAGTGTGTACAATGTGTATAAACACACACAAGTATGCACCATTAATCCAAGGAGAATTTGGTTAATATTATTCATAAATACATTCAATAGGAATTGAAATACAGCTTGCAATGCACAAAAATACTCTTTCTTACAGTGAATGCTAAAAAATAGTTTAATAAACAGGTTTGCTAGCACACTATAAAAAAATCTATGAATTTTTTTCTGTAAAGAATCTGTGAAAAAACCTTGACATATAATATAATATTTGAAATCTTCATTTTTTTGTGGGAAAGAAAGCCTAAGGCAAGTAGGGATTATCCTAGAAATAAGAGATGATTCAAGAACAATGCAAAGTTCAGTCAGTGCCATCCCTCTCAGGTATTGTAAGGGCCTGCTCTTAGAGTCCAATTTATTTTGATTTGATAGACTTTGGAAAAGGAATTTTTAATTGTAAAAATGTGGAGAACAGTACCTGTAGAAGTCCATTTGTGCAAATATAAAAGAAGTAGGGAAAGCAAGAAGGGCTGGGGATTAACCAGGAGCTCCAAGCATCTATATTCATTCCCAAACCATTGCTGGACTTAGAGTACAAAAAACCAAACAAATTAAGGTTCAATTTTACCACTGACTGAGTCTGATCCTAAAATTGCCAGGTGTTTCGGTGGAGATTTTACACAAGAAAGTATGAATCTAGAGGGAACATCCAGTCTGTCATAGACTGTGATCATGTGGACCTCAATTATCTTTGTGGGTCCCTTTAATTTCAAGATATCCTGATTCTGTATTTCACTTTTCCCATCAGATATTGTAATAGTCACTGAGAAAAATAAAATAAATTAACTGGTTTCCTTATCCAACCAAACAAGCTTCCCAAATCCCTGGGAGCTCATTGAGACAAATTGAGACAAATTGATCAGAGAACAATTGATTGTGTGAGGTTTGTTACTGTAAAAGCAACATTATGAGCTGAAACCATACCTTTGGTCAGTAGTTATATCACCAAATATTTCTCCGCCAGCCACCTTAGTGGTGCCTTATCAGATTAGTCTAAGTCTCTCTTCTTTAAAATTTGGAAATGCATTTTATTAATCCAACAATTGACAATTAAATTAATTAAATTTAATTAAGCTGTTTGCACTGTTGGGGATGTAGAACCGACCAAAAAACAAACGCAATGAACTCTTCTCACTGTCGTCTGAACATTCCTAGGAAGAGAATTCTAACCTTGCTGGATACCAAATTTCCACAAAAAAGGCATTTCCCCTTCCTCCCTTCATTGTAATCTGGAGAAAGAAGATTTCTTTCCCTTCATAGGCATCAGGACGTGATGTCACCTCTATGCATATATTTGTATTACTATTTTTAACCTGGTGGTAAATTTAAATGAAGTTTGGTGCAGGGATGGGGAGTTCAAAGATATTGTCTTGCATGATTCATAAAAATAAGCAGACAGGAAGAGGAAAAATTTCCTTATTAGCTTCTGCATTGTAGGGAAACATAAACTGTGAGCCCAACTCTTGCTATATATTAGAGAGTCCACACAACACAGAGCCCTCAAGTCAGAAATTTATAGAAACCCAAGCTCAAATGAAAAATGGAGCAACAGGAACGATGAAATAAAATACCGTTGCATTGTTTAAGTGCCCTACCTTGCTGACAGAGCTGCACCTACCTTCAGCAAAGCTTTTATCCTTCCATATGGCCAATACTTGGAAAGTGTCCTGTGCAGGCAGAACCTTCCAAGGCTGCATTTCCAACCAAGGCAAGTTACATCAGAGGTAATGTTTTTCTTGGAATGGGGCTTCATGCTAAATTCTTACTATTGTAGCTAAAAATTAGTACAGAGCAAAGAAACAAAAAAAATCCTTAATCACAGTGCAGCGACAGCACAGTCGCAGCTCATGCTCGGAAAGTATTTTCAAAACATTTCAGCAAAGTGTGTGGGAACCATTGCCTTTTCTTCTTTTTTTATGTTTGTTTGTTTGTTTTTTTTTTTCTTTTTTTAATAACAAAGAAACTGCTGTCTACAGAAGACAAACTGAGGCACTTGCCTTTACCAAGTTGTATGAAGATTTTTGTAGGACAGACAAGAACTAAATGCAGATAGTTCACCCAATTTGTAGACAGCAAAGCAGCCACCCACTGATTAAAGAAACGTTTTGCTGCCTTTAATTTTGCCCAGATGCAAGTGACAGCTCTCAACAGCATCCCAAACCAGCCCAGGGCCAGTTTGTGCCTCCCCTGTGCCACAACCTCTGCAGCCCATGGAGAAGAAAGGCTATCTGATGGGATAGTCTGCAGGGAAATATTCACATCACCTCTACCACCAAGTGAGGGATAGCAGGTATCTGAGCAAGACAATATTTTGTTGTTCTGGTATTCCAGCAATTGTAACCCTTAATGGACAGTTCCCTTCCTTTCTGTCACTGTAAATCAGTTGCAGCACAACATAGCTCCCATTTTCTTCAGCTCCAAGGTTTCAGCAGTAGGACGTGGAGAGGGAGGCAGCAAGAAAAAAGGTGTGATTAACTTTTTATTTCTGTAACAGTTCATCTGGCCATGCACAAAGTCATTGGATTTCATCCTGTCCCAAATTGCTCACAACCCAGTTCTGCAAAAGGCCCCTTCTCACTCCCAGTGAGGCCCCAGAGAGTTGCTGCCCTGATGTCCTTGCAAGGAAAATCCAAGAGTGTTGGGCTGTACTTTCAAACTCCTCTCAGAACTGTTTTTACACTTCTGAGACATAGAAGGGAATGACAAGCACAGGGTAGTAAAGAGTTTTACCTCAGAAAAATGGAGTAAAAATTATTCATTTTCTTCAATGGGATCATAGAATCAGAGAATGATTTGGGTTGGAAGGGACTTTCAAGACCATCTAGTCCAACACCCCGCCATGGCCAGGGACACTTTCCACTATCCCAGGTTGCTCCAAGCCCCTTCCAACCTAGCCTTGGACATTTTCAAGGATAGGGCATCCTCAACTTCTCTGGGCAACCTGTGTCAGAGCCTCACCACCCTCACAGAGAAGTTTTCTTCCTCAAAGCTAACCTAAATCTATTCTCTCTCTGTTTGAAGCCATTCCCCCTTGTCCTGTCACTCTATGTCCTTGTCCAAAGTCCCTCTGCAGCTCCCTTGGAATCTCTTTAGGAACTGGAAAGGGCTCTAAGGCCTCCCTGGCACCTTCTCTTGCTGCCATTGTTCATATCTGGACAGCCCAAGCTGTGCCAAGGCAACAGAGGCAGACTGCAAGCAGCAGATAAGGAAAAGTCCTTGGGGAATATTGAACTAATCCTGGTGGCTTTGTTCCTGCCTTCACCATGGTTCTTTCCCTCTCCAAGGGGAAGTGTGTGGAGCCAGCAATCGTGTGGGAGACAGGAAAGAGGATCCTGGGAGAGAAGGTGGTGTTTGGGGTTCTGCTGTGTCCAAGGAGGCCACAGAGCTGGGAGACAGTGCCTGATCCTCCCTGGAATCAGCATAGCCACTGTCTGGGCTGGCCTCAGGCTAAAACACTGCAGACTTGAAGAGTGAGCTCAGAAGGGTTGAAGAATGAGGAATCAACAGAAGACCAGCAAAAAATATTGATTTTCTTTTTTTAGGTTATGATAAATAATAGAGGCAAAGCCTCGGAGAGAGCAGTTTTAATCTCTCTTACTCAAGACATTTCCAGAAAATTATGTCCTAGTCAAGGCATCTACAGCAAAAGAAATTGAGGCACAGACATAGGATGTGACAACTGATCAACCTGACCCAGCCAGTGACAAAATGAGGATAAGAACCAGGAGTCCTGGCTCCCCTTTGTGATGCTTGGGCCACTAAGGTGGCCAATTCTTCAATGCACAAAGAAGGAGGGATCTTTGCAGCCCCTCTGCAGCCCTTTGCACACCTGGTCACTCTCACAGTGACAGAGGCAGTGTTTTCACACACAGCACTCCAAACTCCACTGAGAAGCCAGCAAAAATCCCTACATCCTCATCACTACTCTTCCTGTCCTATTTATTACTCTGCCAGCAATTCTGATCCCTAAGGGGATCTCCTCAGGCAGATATTTCGGACCTGTTTCCTTCCTGCAGCATTCGTTTTTCTTATTAATTGCTGACAGCTGAAGGGAAGAGTTAAATCTGAGGATTTGTAGGCATTAATTTTTCATCTGATTATTAATATGCTTGCAGCAGGTGTTGGACATTTTCTATTTTAGTGGTCTCAGAGAATGGTAAAGGATCTAAGAACCACTTATCTTTATTTAAACCTCTGCCTGATGGGGAGAGTGGGAATAGAGAAGGGGTTGGACATAACTGCAATATATTTGTAGTATTTCTAATTCTGTAACTGTGAAGACTTTATCTCATTATAGTCATGTTTGACTTTATTCCTTTCTCTCTTGCCTCCACCTTGTCTTTCTTTTCATTCTTCTTCCCTTTGCTAAATGCAGCTGCAATAAATATCTTCAATGCATGATATGTATTTAGCAAATGTATCTGTATATATTGCTTGTGTGTTATCTCCTTAGTAACTATTTTTGTTTCAAAAAGCCTTCATTCAGCTCAATGCAAAGGAGAATCTGTGTGCAGTCTGAGCACCGAAGGCAGACAGCAAAGAGAGCTGTCAGCAGATCCATGTATGAATTGGCTCTAAAGCCATTGACAAATGTTTAGCAAAAAACAAAAACAAATTATTTGCAGGATATGGCTGGTCTACAGTGGGAAAATTAAGTGGTTCTGAGTAAATCTCAATGCATAATTACTAATTCTGGGCAAATGAACTAACTTTTGAAGTCAGTTTATAGGCCAATAGTTTCTTGGTGATCAAGATCCAAGCTTGGGGCAGTTATATAAAGCCAAGGAAGGGCTATGATGGATATAGGGAGAAAATTCTGCATCTAAATTGTCAAGTATTGGAGCAGGCTGCACAGAGCAGGGGTGGAGTCACCACCCCTGGAGGTATTTAAAAGCTGTGTAGATGTGGAACTTAGGGACAGAGTTTAGTGGTAGCTTGTCAGTGCTGGGTTAATGGTTGGACTCAGAGGTCTTTTCCATCCTTAAAGATTCTGGGATTCTAACTTTAGATCCCTGGTTGAGATTTAGACTCTAACCACTTTAGTTAAAAGTGTTCTTAGTTTCACCCTAATGAAGTGGTTCTTGGGGATTTTCTAAACATGAAGATAGGTCTTAAGCCTGCTTTGACACTATTTAGGAAAACTCATGCACCTTGAATTTCTCAGACTCCAGACAGTGTTTTCATCAGTGGGGCTGTTCCTTGGCCATTTGGGTCTCCATTGGAGCACAGACACTGAATTAAACCTGCCTCAATATCCACTGTTGCACGTTCCTGACAGCAGTGGGACCCTTTTCTTTTGCCTGGCATTAAACAAACTGCTAGGAATGCAAATGACAGCTTCCCTTTTCATTCTGCCTTCATTCCCCAGTGTAAGCACTGGATCCAAACATCTGTGCTCCAGGGATATCTGACAGATCTCAGCACTGGGCTTTGCATAACAGGTGAAACCCTGAAGTAGGTCAGCGTGGATCAGTGAGTCGAGCTTCTGTATCTCTGGCAAATCCTTTAAAAAAATCTTGCTTTGTGTCCATAAAGTTTGTATATATTTAGTATCTACTTAGAAACATTCATTCTCCTACAGCAGGGTGGAGACTGATGCCTTTAAAGGCAGCCAGACCAGCTGGTGAATATGCTGAGTTAAGAGTACCACCAAGAGGCCAGTAAGGAGATGGCTGAGGAAGTTAAATTGCATTTCACCAAGAGCAGAGAGGACCCTTTAACATGAAAGGTGAAGGCTGGGAAAGAAAAACTGGGCAGTAGATTTTTAATAACCATTTGAGGCCCCTCTCTGACATTATTTTGTGGCAGCAGTATTGAAGAATGGCAAGGAGACAGGGCTATACCTGCTGTATAAATACTAAAGCATAAATAGTAATGCAGCAAGCACTGAGAAATGCTTCAGTGAGTACCCTGCATGTCAGGGCTTTGCTGCTGCTGCTGCAGCACAAGGGATAGAGTCTGGACATCCCCAACCCTAAAAAGTCCAGGTCTCCTGTCACATCATCAGTAAAAATACTCCTTTGCAGGGCAATCAGGCCAGACTTTGTGTTGTGCCATTGCACAGGGCAGCCACAATTATGTCAGTAAACAGCACCTCTTTTAACCACCAAATTTCCTTTCAAGCAGTGCTTTACAGTGAACGCCTCTCCTCCTTTTTTCCAGAGTAAAAATCAGATGAGCAAAACGTGGCTAAAACTATAAAGAAAACTAGCATTTCTCAATATAAGTTAGCTGAGAAGCTGCCAAATCTGACTATTTCCCAGTCACACACTGACTGACTAATATGGGTGAGCTCAGCACTGCTCCAAGCATGATGATGTGAGGACCAAGACGAGGCTGCTCAGCATGTAATGAAGGAAAATGTCAAAGCTGGGCCTCTACTAGCAATAGACAGTGGCAGAGCCACTGTTAAACACTCAGAGTTAATTATCTATTCTGCTAAACCAGTCCCTGGTGCTGCTGCAGCCTGGAGTAGCTCATTATTCTGCACAATTCCCACACAACTCCAAAGCCCTGACACAAGACAGGGACTGCTCCCAACAGGCAGCCTGGCTGCATCAATCCTGTTTTGGGCAGTAAGACACACCAGTGGTGAGGGTATCAGCCATTGTCCACCTGTGCTCAGGGAAAGGCTCTAGGTAGGTATGATTTCTGAGTGCTCCTCTAGCCTGGAGCACCTACAAAGGGTTGAGCAGGAAGAGAAATTTCCCAGTGAAAGTCTCCGTGGAATGACCCAGGGAGTGTGTGCTTGGCACTCTTGGCTCCATTGATTAAAGTCTATGAAACATTTACACAAAAGGGTGGTTAACCAGTCCATAAAGAGTCTACCCTGCCCCAGGGCAGGGTGATGGAGTAGATAATCATGCCAGGAGCCTTTGAACCCTCTTTTCTCTGGCTGTTAGATAAGATTTTGTGAAAGTCCATTGAAAGTAAAGGAGAAGAGTCCCCAAATAAACCTTGGTTGACAATCCTTCCTCTGCTCTACAGGGTGGAACTTTTCCAGTTGAACAGGAAAGGAAAATACAAAATGACCCTTAGGGAGGACTGTGATTCAAGACGTAGGGAATATACATGATCTCTGCTAAAATTAAATGCAAAAATTGAGGAATAAACCGATGAAGGAAAGGCATCTGAATTTTGCTTTTAATGAACATTGAACTGCAGCCCCAAGTCCACTGGATATGGTACCTGAGTTATGTTTCATTGTGCATGTTGTGCACAGAAAGGATCTGATTGATCACAGTATTGACTCCAGTTTTACATTGCAGGAGAAAAGTCAGATCTCAAAATATTAATCCAGAAATGCAGAATTCAAAAATGGCCAGGCACATGTAGAGATGCAGATGTATCCATAAACTTGAGCCATGTGAGTATTCCTAACTTCTCGAGTCTCCAATATAACAGATTTTTTTCTGATGATAGAAGCTGTTATAATTCACCTATTCAGAATCAAAGAATGGTTTGGGCTGGAAGAGATCTTCAAGATCTTGGTGTTCCAAGCCTTTGACATGGGCAAGGACACTTTCCACTACCCCAGGTTGCTCCAAGACTCATCCAGCCTGGCCTTGGACACTTCCAGGGATGGGGCAGCCACGGCTTCTTTGGGCAACCTGTGCCAGGGCCTCACCACCCTCACAGGCAAGAATTTCTTCCTAAGGTCAAATTTTAATCTACCCTCTTCCAGCTTAAAGCCATTTCCCTTTGTCCTATTACTACATGTCCTTGCAATAAGTCCATCTCCAGAATCAACCTTAGGTAATTTCTCCCTCCCTTTACTGCAGGCAAAGGAATTGTCGTGGTTAAATATGAATTAAAGGCACATAACAGAGAACAAGTGACTGCTTTTTTCTCACACTTCTAGTCCCAGAAATTGTAACCAAAGGCCTCTTGGTATCACTCTGGATTTGGCCTGACATCTACATCTTGAGAATTAACCCATGTTCTTTCACAGCTTTCTAAACTCATCATGCACCTGTAAAATCCAACACTCAGATAATGTGAGTGTCCCAGGGAATCTACCTGGAGGGAGTGATAGATGTTTGGAACACAGGTTTGCTGTTTATGGCACCCTGACTTTGTCCTGAGTGTGATGAGCAGGTGTGTCTGGGTCAGACACACAGCTCTGGGATGGGGATAAGGCAAGGAACCTCATCTGGAATTGGTATGTGAGGGAAGAGTTGCTGCTCATCCCAATTCTCTTATCCAAAAAAAGCCAACAGCAAAGTTCCTACTGACTTCTAAAGAGGCTGAACTCAGCTCTGGTAGCACAGACAGAATTAAGGAAATCACATGTCCCCTGTCCTACATTAAGTATCAGTTCCTGATGGCGTTGGGGATGCACTGGGAATTGTGTATTTGCTACTGCAACAGCTTTGAGGTGTACGTGATGCAGGTCCTCAGCCCATACTGAAGAAAAATTCCTATGATGGCTAATAATAAAGAGCCAGAAGAACCCTGGGGACAACAGTTTTTTTCTCTGCCCAGCATGCCATTTCAGAGACTTTGGAATTCCTTGAGAGCTAAAGAAATTAAAGCAGGAGAATTGAAATACGCCTCTGTAGGGCGCCAAGACATGGAACGCTTTTGCTGGCTTGTATTTTTCATTCTCTGTGGCTGTTTCAAAAATCTCTTTAAATATTAAAGACAACAATATTTATTTTAGTGATATAACGTGTGCAGTGCAGTGAGATTTCCATTTGTGTGTTTAGCACAAAAAACAGTTTGAAGTCTTTTATATAAAAGTATTTTTAGACTGGATAAACAAAAAATGCTGAAGCTTTTTAGTAACTCAGCTTTCTGTGGTTTTTGGGGGGTTCTGCCATGTGCATCTTCTCCAGGCTGAGATTTAGTAGGTCACATTTCTAGACTGCATAGATGAAGAAGGAGTCTAATAGTTTATCCCAGTGCCTTGCTCCTAGGAGTGATCTGAACTCAAACATTGGGACAACAGTGGTGTAAAAAGACATTTGCAGTTCACAGAAGAGAATACTCAAAAGCCCAACTCTGATCTCTTCTAAATCTATCTTTAAATTCAATACTTAGCTGAAGATATCCTTACCTTCTTGTACCAAGCTGCCAAGGTGTTAAACCAACATTATTTTTCTAGGTACCAAGAGATAATATTAGATTTTCCAAGTCTAATGTTCTATCTCGGACCAGGTCCCTGTTATTAATTTTGTTGATATTCCACTTCAACAGGTTTCACATCCTTGCAGTATAGATTTACACAAAGAATCAGGTCCATACAGGCCTTAAAAATAAAGCCAAGCAACAGCTCTAGACTGTAATGCCAGATAAATACAAGAAAAATATCACTGAAATAAAATATTTGCTTTAGACTTTTCCCTTAAAAAAACTGGTGGCAAAGCCTTTTAAAGGTTAATTCACCACAACTTCCCACTGGAAGGGAAGGCAAGTGATTATTGATATTGTCTGTCTCTTGATCTGCTGAGGTACTTCTTCCTGCATTAGACAGAACAAACATAAAAAACCTGCAAGATAATTAATACTTTCCCTTTGCTTCGGAAGACTTTTGCTTCTTTGACTCTCCTTGACTATTCAAGTACTCACTGATACAGTGAATAAATTATAAAAAGCTTTGCTCTAGAATTCTTTACTCCATTCTAAACTTTCTCTTTTGGAACTGCCTCACCATCTGCTCATAAGGACCATCTCTTTTGGCAGAAGAGAAATATGGGGATCAACAAACAAAAAGGATCGTGCTGCCTGGGGTCTTTTGTCCTTGTGGATATTGTGATGCACCACATTTGTAACAGAGGAGTAGCAACATATTCATCTTTATAAACCAGAGATTTAACAGAGTTTGATGCTCAATGGGATGGTGTTTCAACAAGATTGAGTGGCAAGGTATTCTTGATTTTTTACTGCACAGAGGACAAGGTCAGACAATACTGAGGGACACCCTCCCATTGAGTCATGAGGTTCAGAGAGTACTCCCTTATGTTCTAAACAGGGTCAGTTGTTTATGTCTGAAGCATTACTTGTCCATAATCAGTCCTTCACATCACTTAGCTATGATTCCAAAGTTTCAATGCTTTTATTTTAAAATCACTGAGTATCTCAGAAAAATAAGGATTCTCCAAGCTGGAGAAGTAACCTTGAGAAAAGTCCATACTCAAGAGAAAGTCATGACTTGCACCCTGCTGATGTGCAGGAGTGCCCAAAAGCACTGGGCTGTCCACTATTTATGGAGAAAAATAACTGATTTGCAGTGATATTTGCGCACTGACTACAGAATTTAGTTTCTCCCATGCTTGGCTTGAGTCAGACTTTGACCAGCACAATGTGGGTGCATTGACAATCCTTGGCTATTCTGTTGTTATCTGTCTCCCTCAAAACCACTGGATCCACCATGACCAGACACATCCCTAACATCCATCACTGGTGGTTATCACTGGAGCATGATAATGGGAAATAAAGGCTGTGGAAGAATTCAATTCAGAATATGTTCTCTTTCTTTCTCAGGACTATAAAGATGAAGATCTGATGCTATCCTAGTATAAAATGGGTATGGATTCTGTTGACAGAAACCATACTGGAGAGAGAACCAGGCTGGAGAGAGAAAAACAAAGTTAAGAAAAATACATGTATTTCCTATACTTGGGTGCTAGACTAGATGACCTTGAAAGTTTCTTCCAAACAAAACTATTTTATGATTCTGAGATAAAAGCTCCTATGGTAGCATGGAAGGTTCAAACACACAAGTGAGTTAATGCAGGGTAAAAGGTTTCTGTGCATCAGCTGACCTGAGGTAGCTGCCCCTGTGTGTACTTTCATCTTGCAGTAAATCTGAGTTAATTTGAGTCACAGCAGCCCTCTTTCTTTAAAAGAATGTGAATGATTCAAATAACTTCACATTTGCTACCGGCAAGATTGTGCATGGGCTGTTGCCATGGAAACCTGCTCACAGATCTTAGCACAAAGGAAATATCGTTACTGTTTCATTAATTACTGTATTAAAGCCAGTCGCCATCTGAGATCAATGCCTATGGCACTCCGTACACAGTGAGAAATATTCTTTGTCCCACAAAACTTCTGATCAAAACAGGGAGCTTCTTTTCAGCTTTGCAGGAAAAAAAAATGTTTATTTTACAAAGTTAAGGATTGAACTGAAGTCACATAAATCAAAGTCAACCCACACTGCCTGCAGATCAGCCAAGTTATTGCCAAGGAAGTCCAAGGCTGGAGGTCCACAGGGACTTGGCTGACAATGACAGGGGTATCAAGGGCTGCCAGCATGCATCTGAAAATTGAGCCACGAGATGTTTCTGGGCTTTGTGAGTTTTGTTTTTGTACAGAACTGAGCTCTGTAACTGCAGTAGCAAATACAGTCTAATAACCAACCAATTTCCTATAATGGCACTTCATATTTCAGCCTCTATTCATTTTCTTCTCATTTTCAGCCAGGAGGTAATGGCACTGTTTGCTCTTCACAGCAGAGATGCACTCTGGCACATCATGCCTCTGAGAGCAAAGCGCAAAATTGAAGTTGGTAGAGTGTAATGAGTGACATTTTCATGGCAAAATGGGATTTAGCCATAATTTCAGTTATCACAGAGCTGTCATGTCAGTGATTTCAGAGAAATAGGGTTTGGACCTGAGAAATCTGCTCTCCTCCACTTGTCAGGAGAGGTCTAAAAGGTTTCTTGCATCCTATCAGTGCTGCTGGGAGCCAAGCTGATGCTTTCCCAAATATGACTTCCAGGTAAAGTTAGGATGTTGTGCGAATCCACAAGCCTCAAAACCTGCTTTCCTTCCATAAAAGGCAGGCCAAGAGACTTTTTCTTGAGTCAGGGTCTTCATGTAAGACTGCTCAAGAAAGGTCTGCAAAAGTCCATGGAGGAAAAAAGATCTCACTGAGAATTTGCTAAAACTCAGAAATCCAGAAGTATTGTGTGGAGAATCATGAATTGGCACATGTTAGTCTGGAGGAAGGGTGTCAGAAGGTCCATTTACTCCTCTCTCAGTGTCAGTTGAGATTAGAAATTCCTCTACATTGATTTGCAAACAATAAATGTAAGTTTTTCTATTGTCTAAGCAGCACTCTGGGAGGTACTTCAGGAATTCTTCAATTAATGAGTGAAAACCATCATCATTAATGCCCGTGAATCAAGAGGCTACATGAGGCCAGCTCCTGGTTTAGAAACTAAGAGGAAATCTTTATCTCTGATTATTAAACTTTCCTCTGAAATGTCCAGTTCTCCCTAACATGAGAGATAGGTCACAGTACAAACTGCCAAAAAGGCACAAACTGCCTTAAATCCAATCTCACTGGTACTTCTCTCACTCTGATGTTTCCTACCAAAAAAAAAAAAAAAAAAAAAAAGGGGGGAAGAGGGGGGGGGAGATGGAATAGATATTTACCTGTAGACATTTTCATTGCAAAGATGTCTGAGCCTCGAGGATCCAAAGGGCACCGGGAAATGTCTGGCCAATTAACTCCAGACTTGAAGAGGCAAAACTGTGTCAGCACAGTTTATGAACACCTGAGCTCTCAAACCTGGCTATCAGCTAATTACCCCTGCAAGTGTGACTAGCCAGGCTCCTGGAGAGGGTCTGTCTTAGAATGTCACTGCAAAGATGTTAAGTGTGGGAGAGTCCCATTCCTACATCTACAAAAATTCACCCCAAAGTCTGGCTGGAACCATGTTTTAAAGGCCAAGTTATTCAAAGTGTTGGGGAGAAATAGATCAGGAAGAAATCCTGAAAGAGAAACTCCATGGGGAGGAGAGGGAGATGTCAAAGATGATGGACTTCAGTGTGCACTGGAAGGAAGGAGAGAGTCACTGGGATGGCTTGGAGAAACAGCATTTCCCTACGAAAATTATCAACTACAGACAGTTTTTTAAAAAGAGTGATTGCTACTCACTCTTCATCTTAAATCAAATGCTTCTTTTCTAACCTTTCTGCAGATTTATATACACTTGCTTTACTCTCCAGTGTCACATTTTCACTTGGGTCTTTCCTTTCCTCTTTTGAATCTTTCTTTCCTGTTTTTGCTTGTCTGTCTCTAGACCCCATTAATATTTCTGATTATCTCCTTTATATCATCAGTGTTTAATACTTAAAATTTATTTGAATTATTGTATCAGACCCGAATGAAAACAATTTATTAACACAAAAGAATTTCCTTTGGACAGTTAAAAGTAAGTTAAACTAATAACTCCAGTTTTCTCACTGTTTGGCCTTTGGGTTCCTCAAGTAAAAAAAAGTTGCACCACAATTCTACTTTAACCTTCTCCTTCTTTCTTTGGGGCTCTCTATGGCTGCTTTTCTTTCCTGAGTACCTCACAACTCCTAATGCACCTATTTTCACAGTTCTTTCAAGCACTCTGGCTGTTTTATAGAATTCATATTATTCCATTTCTTGTGCGTCTATGGAGCATCATTTCAGCCATTAGAGGAACGGAGCAGAATATTATCTGTTGTGCCTATCCTCAAGACTATTATTTAGGCAAAAATATCAAGGGAAAATGTGTAGTTCTCAATAGTGATCATTTATAAGTGAGTGAAACTGGTGCCTGCAGCATTCCCTATCTGTACTACAGACAAAAACAAACTTCAGAGTCTAGTGGCAATTTAGGCATTCCTTTGTCAGCTGCTGTGTCTGGGGAATGAAGAAAAAAAGACAGGTAGACCATAAAGAATTGGCTAAATTGAAGAAAGATGGTTTTTCTCAGTGCACTGAAAGGAATTCTTTCTCCTTTGGGAATTGCAGAGCAGGAGCAGAGCTTCTTGGCCTTCCAGCACAACCTGACAATAAAGGGCAGAAAAGCCCTCTTGTGAGGGTTTAGCCAGGTATCAGGAAGTTTCATCTGGCTTTTCCAGGTGAATTCATGTCTTCATCACCTTCCAAATCAAACCTCAGGGTATATTCATTATGAAAGATGTGACTGATTAAATGCAGGGGTCTGCTCCACCTGAGGAAGTCAGACAGCAAATCAACAGATTCAACAGAGTGAGTGACATCACCCCTAATCCTAACACTGACACACTTTGTGGTGAACTGAGTTGAACCCAAACCCACTCAGTATTTTAACTGGCTCTTTGGCAACCAGAACAGGAGCTCTGGCAATTTAGAATGGTGCAATGTACACATTGGAAGCACCTGAATTTGGGGTACATAAATGCCACCCCTTACACATCTCTGTGGCTGTGTACATGGAGTAATGCAGCACCATTCAGACACAGATGGAGTTGCTCAAATATTCTCTCCCTGTGAGGTAAGGAGGTCACAGCAAGTGGAAACACAGAGACAACCATCTGTGGGAAAAGGAACAGCTTTAAAGGCAGTTTGGGGTTTCAGCAAGACATCTGCACTAGTCAGAACTGGAAAAAAGTGTCCTATCCATCCATCCATCCATCCATCCATCCATCCATCCATCCATCCATCCATCCATCCATCCATCCATCCATCCATCCATCTACTGCAGGGCTGGAACACTGTGCCTGCTGAGTGCATTTCTGAGCAGCAGTCATGCAAAGGAAGTGAGAAGGAAACATCTGAACTTCACAGGTGTCTTTTGAAGCATTTGCCAAGGGGTTGGTTGGGATACCCAGGCAATGGCTCAATCAAATGTTGCTTTCTCCCCTAGACAGCACTCAGCTAGTGAAATTGCAGTGACTGGCAGGCTGGCCCAAAGGAAAAGGCTCCTGCAAAGCCACACAGTGTTCTTCCTCTGGTTATCTCCAGCCCCACGGCAGCCCTTCTTTTACCTTGACCTTTACAATTCCCCAGTCAATTCCTCTGCAAGTCTTCAGGGTTGGTCTCTCTCCATAACTTGCTGGATGAGGTCCTCAGGGCTGAGGGAAAAGAGATTTTGTTCGGGTTTTTTTCACTTGACCCAAAGAAAGATAAAACAAATTCCCTGTGAAAATCTATTTTTCATCCAATAACACCTTGCTGTCTCGAGGTAGACAAGTCAAGTCTTGTCTCATAAGATCCTTACTGTAAACAGAGGAGCTTGCACTGAGACAAAGACACAGGGAAGAACAAAGTCTCATTTAGGCACAAAAGTCTCTATTACAGTAATGCCACCTAAAGTCAAGACTCTGTGCCACAGCTGTGTAGGGACTGTTTAGAACTGAACATTATTTGAAACCTTATATCCATAAATAAAACAGGGGTCCAAACACAAGGGTTGGTATCTAAACATTGTAGGGGTGGAGTGAGATGTGGAGTAACAGGGTGGGTCAGGACAAACTGCAGAGTTCTATTCTAGAAAGAGACCCCCCAAAAACTGACAGCCTAAAGGTATGTTCAAAGTTCTCAGCAAAAGAGAGTATTATTTTAAAAATTCCTTGTATGTCATTAATAAGGAAGGCAATGGTGATACTGACTTTTCCTGATAGTGCTTTAAAAATAGCTTAAAAAACCCCCTATTTTTTATTGGGAAATTCACAAAGATAATATAAATAGTAGGGGAAATTTATTATATAATGAATTGTCATTAGACAAACGAGCTCACAGGAAAGAAAAACTTGATAAATAACTTTTATTTATGTGCACATATACAATTCATAGACAGAAATATATACATATATATGTATATATGTCTTTGCTTACTTTGCTTACTTTCTGACAAAAAATCTACAGTCAGTAATTGCTAAGAGACTATGAAAAGAGATTGGTTATAAAGGGATATAAATTCTGACATGAGATATTACCAGGTTTATCTGAAGGTGATAATAACAGCTTACACCACATCTACATATTCTCAGCTTTCATGCTGGCTTGTCAAGCAGAGACAGGAAGCATCATGTCACTAATTTGAGGGATAAAATAGCAAAAGCTAAATAAGGAGGGGGGAATGAATAAGAAAAGAGACAAAGGAGATGAATGACTTACAAAAACCTAACATTTGAGTAGTTACCTGCAACTTTGCTTGAACTTGCTAGCAGTTTCACAGGCACTGCAAATTGTTTTCCTGCTACTGTGCTTTGCTGGATACAAAGAGAAACAAGGCCATGGCCATGACCTTGCCAGACTTTCCTGTTCAGGTGGGAGAATTTGTGAGGAGGTTTTCACAGTGGTGAACCAACATCAGGAGGCACAGAAACTGAAGAGACATTTGCTGATATTCTGGATGCAGTTTTGTGCTGGATGCCAGATCCTCACCAAAACCTCTCTCTCCCCTTCTTCAGGTGGACAGGGAAAGAAAATCAGGGTAAGGACAGGGAAAGAAAATCAGGGTGAGGACAGGGAAAAGATCCCTCAGCACTTGTCAGCATGGGTAAAACAAACTGCACTGAGAGAAATTAGTTTATTATCAGTCAGAGCAGAGGAGTATAAAAAACCTTAAAAATGCCTTTCCCTATCCCTCCCTTTGTCGCAGGCTCAGCTTCACTCCTGATTTCTCTACCTTTCCTCATCTCAGTGGCATAGAGAAAGGGAAAGGGGGGTTATGGTCAGTTCATCCCATTGTCTCTGCCATTGCTTCCTCCTCAGAGGCAGAACTCACACTCTTCCCCTGCTCCAAGTGTGGGGTCCTTCCCATGTGAGACAGTCCTCCATGAACTTCTCCAACACGAGACCTCTCCATGGGCTTCAGTTCTTCACAAACTGCTCCACTGTGGATCCCTGGGGTCAGTCCTTCAGGAACTCAGATCCACCCCAAATTCACAAGTTCTGCCAGCACACCTGGCACGGGCTCCTTTCTCCACGGCCCACATCACCACATCAGACAAAAGGGAATCTTCTGCAAGGTTCTCACAGAAGACACCACAGTAGCCACCCTTCAACCAAAACCATGGCATGCAAACCCAACCCAGTTCACGAACACATTGGGCAAAGGATGTGCAGTGAAGGGAAAGCCAAGACCAGAGGCTATCAAGTCTTATGTCCACCTTCAAGACAGGCAAGAAGGAAGATGGAGGGAATTACAAGATGATCAGCATTATTTCCTGGGAAAATTACAGAGCAAAGCTTCATGGAATTTGTTTCCAGGCACCTAAAGGGCAAGAAGATCATCACATGCTGCTGAGGAGAAGGTGATAGAACTGGGATGGTTTATCCTGGTGAAATCAGGAATTTGGAGGGACTTACTTAAAAGGATGTCAGTACCTACATGGACAAAACTATGATTCCAGTTAATAGAGGCTGAACTTGTCAAATCTATTTCTCTCTAAAATTTTACTTTTTTGCAGTCCTCTGTAAGACTTATAGAAGTGACCTAAAGAGCTGTTACTCTGTAAAACTCAGGGTTAAGGCCCCATTTTACCAGCAACAGAGCCCAGCATCCCCAGCTCAGAGGAATGAGGAAATGGAAGAAACATACAGGGCAGTGAGAGTACTTGGTAGTCAAAGAGAAAATGTCCTGAGGTCTCCCTTGCCTCAAGATGCCTTGGCATTCAACCCAAACAACACTTGTTGAAGGAAAAAATCTAGTTTCAGGCTAAAAAGAAATATGTTCTTCTCGCCCCTGTTGCCTGCATGTCTTCCCAAGGGTTTCTCTCAATTTTGACTTGCTGCCTTGACAGCAAGGGGATAAAGTGTCACTAGACCTTTGCAGATTCATACACATTTCATGGTGTCAGAAGAACAGACCTGCTAAAGAATAATTGCTCCTGATAGCCTATTGACTTTGATTAGGAAACACACATTAACATCTTTCTTCATTTAAGCCTCACTTGTAGAAGAGAGCCTCCTTAAGTGTTCTGTTGTCTGGGATATTAGACCAGGAATTAAAAATGACAGGATGGACAATTTGTCTGCAAGTGTTTAATTAGGCAATAAATTAGAGTCCCTGAGAGCACAAGGATCTGTGGCATCTCTCTCCTCTTGAAAATAAATCATAATGTTTGTCCAATGTACAACACCCCCTTATTATACACTTCAGATGGAGCTCCATGCCCTCTGCTGTTGATTTTGCTAAAGCCATATTGACATGGAGAAAACAGGACTTTATTAACATCATAATTGTTTACTGCTGATGGATCTCGGGGACCTTCCAATATGCATCCTGTTTCAGGATTAACTTATGACCCTTCCCCCAGGCTTACAGACCCAAACCCAGCCATTTCATGGTGTATTTTCCCTGACTTTATCATATATTTATGATTTTAGCACCTCTTTTCAAGAAGGATGAAGAGCTGGAAATTCCTCTCAGCTTCCTGAAGTTCCAGTCGTTGGGATGCCAAATATCAGATCATATGCTAATATTGGATATCAGATTCCTTGGTGTCCCACTGAGTTACAGCGGGGAGAAGTTTGTAGGTCAAAGCCATGCACAGTCTTGTTTTGTAGCTGAGTTCTGTGTTCTTCTCTGGGTCCTCACACTGCCATGCTGGAATGGGGACAATGTCATGGTCCTTAGCCAAGAGCCAAGGATAATGCAGATATGGTGGCAGGAGAAGAGAAAGGGCAGTTCATTGATCCTCTTGGAAAATAAGGGACAATGGAAAGCTTAACGATCTGATTTGTCTTTCTTTGATTCATTCAGAGTCAAATTTTCAGGTAATTCAATTCTCTTTCAAAATTTTCATCTTCCCATCTAATCCTTCCTTCCACACCTTCCTTCCACACCTTCCTTCCTCCCTCCCTCCCCTCCTCCCTTCTTATTTTTCTCCTCCCCTTTCTTTTGCTTTCCTTTTTTTCAGTACATTTTCACATGAAAAAAGAGCTGCTTCTGAATGAAGGCACTATGAAGGCTCATTTGTACAACACAGACATGAAGTTTCTCATTGGTTTGTAAAACGTTACCTAACCTAAATAAAACTATCTGCTGGATTTCCTTCATTTCAGTTTTGCTCTTTGGAAATGGAAACTACTTACCTTCTGTGTAGTAGGGTAGAGTGTGATGTCTCTCCCAGACTTCTGCATACCTAAGATTCACATTGGTAATTCCCCCACCACTCTGCCTGTAACAAGCATTGCTTTATCCCATGGACCTTATTTAATCTCCCAGAAGAAACTGAAGGCAAGGGGTACATAAAATCAAAGTGGTACAGAAACTGTTTTGACTAGCATGACTGATAAATAAGAAGAGCTTACAAGGAAGAAAAAAGTGATGCCCAAAGGCAAGAGAGGAGCAAATGACAAGCAGTGTCCATCTTTTATAGGGGAGAACTGGGACAACACCCCAAACTCTCCTGTCCCTCAGTAATCTGTAGCATAGACATGAGGTTTTTTATTTACACTCTTTTGCCTTTGTGAATGAGCTCTGCTGTGCGTGGCTGCCGAAAGCTTGTTATAACTTCTGACCACACACAAAGCCACTGCTCATCTGAGGACCATTTTCTTCATCTTGCACCTCCTTTTGCCTGGCTGGTGTGTCTGAACTCACCATACTGAGAATGAGTCTGCCAAAATGAACAACACTCGCTCCATGGTTACAGCATCCATCAGCCTACAGGGTTAGGTTCATATCTATCATTTTGGAGAATGGAAAAGGAAGAATCTGGAAACACATGAAAAAAACCTCCTGCCACCAAAATCATGGTAGATTAATCAGGTTGGCAGAGATTCTGCACAATTCCTCGCCGCAGCCACACTCATGTGGTAATTCCCAGACAAAACTGTACTATCGAGAATAACATCAGCAAAATAGCTGAGTAATTAATGTATTTACAGAGTTTCTTGTAAATACAGGCAGACGCACCCAATGCTATTAAAGCATCTGGTAATGCAAATATTACAAGGCCTTATTGTACATTACAAGCCTTGTTACTGCATTGTGAACCAGAAGGAAGGGGAAAGATGGGTAATTCATGTTTTATCTATAAAAATAAAATGTCATGTTGCTGGATCAGCCAGGCCCAGCTGCACGCTTGGTCAGTGCCAAGATGAATATCTGCCCGCTGCCTCCTTCATGGATATTAACTTTCAGCTGAACACCTTTATCTGTGAATTATAGAAGACCTTTATCTGTGAATTACAGACCTTGCTGTGGACCAGGGCAGGAGTGGGGTTGGTGAGGGCAGCACACAAAAACATGGCTTGCAATTAAGGGGTTAGCAACTAAAGAGGAAGGACTTGGAATTATCCAGCTCTGTAAACTGATAATCTGGACAGGTCAGAGGTGGAAATAATTTATCCAATTCTGCATTTCAGAATGGGGAAAGTCAGGAGAGGGTTTGGAGCACAAATCAGATGAGGAGCAACTGAAGAAGCTGGGAGGGTGGAAAAAAGGAGTCTTGGAGGGGATCTTATTGCTCTCTACAACTCGCTTGGAAAGGAAGTTTTAGCTGTGTAATTGGTCTTTTGTCTCAAGTAACAAGTAATAGGATAAGAGGAAATGGCCTCAAGTTGCACAGATGTAAGGTTTCAACTTTAGAATATTAGAAGGATATTAGAAAAAATTCTTTCTCTTGATATCAGGATGAATTTCTTCCCTGAAAGTGTAGTCAGACATTGGAACAAGTTGGCCAGGGAAGTGGTGGCACCAACATCCCTGGAAGCATTTACAAAATATGTGGATGTGGCACCTGGGGACATGGTTTAGTGGTGGACTTGGCAGAGCTGGGTCAATGGTTAGAATCAATGCTCTTAGAGGTTTTTCATCCCTAATGATTGCCTGATTCTATGATGCAAGCTGAAGATTACAATAAAAAGAGAATTGTCTGTTTTTCAGCTGCTAGCAGCAAGCGTTGAACCTGTCATTCAGCAATCCCTTTGATCGAACAAGAGTTGTTACAAGAAGAAAAATAACAAAATGTTGTTTTCAAGCTGATGTTTAGGGATAAGAAAGGTTTTGTTTTGTTTCTTAACAGAATCTAAATGAAATTACATATTCTTGTGCCAGAAGGAACAAGATGTTCCTTTTGATCAAAATTGGAATATAGCATTTTGTGTTCGGACTATTTTTAACTATTTTCCTTTCTTTCTATGAGAAAATAATCAATTCCTAAGTGAAAACATAATTTTTGGCAAAAAAAGTAAGAATAAAGGTTCTTTCAGGAGCTGTGAAAATTACGTGTATTATCTATTTTGCTCCTTACACATTTTGAATGCTGTAATGCTTGCTGAAGTCAATCTGTTCTCTAATAATTATGGTCACCACAAAAGGAGGGGGAGTTTTGAGAATTTACGTTTTAGCAAGAAAAGTAAGTTGCTTTCTTTTCTCCTGCCTAATCAGTAAACAACTTTAGGGTCCTTGTTTTGCCTTCCATGCCTTCATTTCTCTCATCTGGCATTGTATTAACTCATTTGTTGTGGGGGGCTTTGGAGGAGATAAATTGTGCATGAGTGATTTAAACATTGGAAGTGTCACGTAAAAAGCTACTTATGCATTCTGGGGATCCTTCCAGAAGGTTTCTGAATGAAGAGTAGGTGAATAAAGCCAGACCACCCTCTCCTGACAGAAAGCAATAGTGTCAGTAGTTGCATCACATAATCTGTTATACACAATAAACTCAACCTAACCCCTTGTCCAAGCTATTCCCTATTATAAGATTCATAATTTTCTTTAT
The DNA here is from genome assembly GCA_018697195.1 of Certhia americana. Taxonomy (NCBI): domain Eukaryota; kingdom Metazoa; phylum Chordata; class Aves; order Passeriformes; family Certhiidae; genus Certhia; species Certhia americana. The sequence continues at coordinate 150,395,921 of CM031858.1, read as the reverse complement.
TCCTGTTCAGTGCCTGGAAATGGAAGTTCCTGAGATTTCAAAGAAAGTGTGTTGCATTCTGCTGCAATAATTCTCAACAAATCTACCACAGAAATCATTTCAGCTCTGCACATGCTGAGGAAAACAATTAGATCATTTCAGTGATTTATTAACCCAACGAGCAGAAGTAGCACAGCAAGGCTGAGTATATATTGCCATGGATCTGGGAATTATGTTTTAATTAACCAATTTCTCTAAAACGTTGTCTAAGCTTCCTACAGGGGAATTAAAAAAAAAAAAAAAACCAAACAAGCAGCTGCAAGGCTGAAAGACTATAGACATTTGGTGTCCTTGTTGTGTTTTGGTCTGGTTTAGTGAATGCCCCTGGTGATAAATGCATATTGATGAAGCAAAGAACTGGCTAATTGACACATTAAATGAAAACTTAATATATTCTGCTGGTGGCAGGGGGAAATATTAAACTTCCTCACAGTAAATTGTTATAAAATATTAAACACCAATATGGAAGCAGAAGAAGAAGAGAAAAAGGGTTTTCTTCAAGTGAATCTCTGGAATGTGCCAGGGTAGTCACTTGGAGCCTGGGAGTTATGAAAGACACCACAAAATCTGGAATATGTAAGAACTTTCTACATGTGATTGTCAGTAAACATCAACTAAACTTTCATCCTTACACACAAATGATTAAAAAACACCTGTAACTGTTCGATATGTGGCACATAATTTATTCTATGAACCATGGCCTGCTGTTGATTTCTCTTTGCCTACTTAGTTAAGCCTCACCATTTCAATTCCAAACTCCTCTGGGAAGATCTAAAGCTGCACACTGTGCTTGTGATGCTGTCTCTGAAAAAGGTCCCAACTGGGTGCCCATCTTTGTTTCATACTGCAACAGAACAACTCCACAAAATAAAGAACAGTACGACATCTTTGCTATTTTCTAAATATTTAAATTATATTCACAAGTATATATATTTCAAGGGAGGTACAAGTTGGATATTAGGAACATTTTCTTCACTGAAAGAGTGTTTAAACATTGTAACAGGATGCCCAGGGAAGTGGTGGAGTCACCAAACCTGGAAGTATTAAAAAAATGAGTAGATGTGGCACTTCACAATATGATTTAGTGAGCATGATACCATGATTCTGTGATGTTGCATCTCTTCTGCCTTGTAAACCACATTTTTCCAAGCAACACAGAAAGGATCTTCAAAATGACTTTTAAATACATCCAAGTGTGGGCTGTCCAAAGCTTTGGGTACTCTGACCCAAAAAATGTGAAGTACATTTTGTGTATCTCTGACACTTAGAGCTGAGTGTATCATAACACCTGAAACAATGTCTACCATGGTTAGGAGTTTTTCCCACAAAGTTTTTGAAATATTAGTAGGCAACATTAATTTAGAGCATTAAGTTCTGAGCTTTTCTCCTTTACCATGGCAAGTTTGATGTAAACCGGAAGGATAAGGGGAAATAGCATTTAAATTAGAGTGGTTTAAATTTGGTAGTAGAAGGAAATTCTTTGCTCTGAGGGTGGGGAGGCCCTGACACAGGTCACCCAGAGAAGCTGTGACTGCCCCATCCCTGGACGTGTCCAAGGCCAGGTTGGATGGGGCTTGGAGCAACCTGGGATAGTGGAAGGTGTCCCTGCCCATGGCAGGGGGATGGAAGAAGATGCTGTTAAAGGAATCCTTTCTAATCCAAACCACCCTGTGATTTGTGACTACTCTAGTCTCTCCCTGATGTCTTGGACAGACATTTATCAGAGGTTTGTTTGCAGTACATGCTCCAGACACGAGATGTCACTGCATGATGCGGAGTATTGCACAGATGGTCCAGAGTGTGGTAAAAAAGTGAAAGAAGGTGGAGCCCAAGCTGTGTCGACTGAAGTCTTCTGCTGTCTTTACTGACATTTCCTTTAGAAACTTATTTTGTTGAAGAAGAAATATGATTATGGACATCAGTTAACAACAGTGAGCCAAAGTATGACAATGAACTGATCTTAAAACAGTGCACTTAACCATTCCTCCAGAGTTTATGAATACAGGGGGAGGTTTGTGCTTGGCAAAGTGCTGGAATGTAAATCCTGCATTTTAATCTGAAGTATTGCTTTCTGAATTAATTGCAACGATGCCACCATAAATTATAGAAATTGATGAAGCTGGTATTTTTAGCTTAATAATTTTCCATTGGGAAATTGCATTTACATCTAATCACAATCATCATGCTCAAATAACAATATCGTTATTAATAATTACAAAAACAACACAATATCAATTTAAAATATTAACCAGGAAGCAAATACAGATCACATAAAAATGAAGATTGATTAATAATTACAGCACAAAAAGCCAGGAGAAGAATAATTACAAATTACTTTTCGAGCAAGTTCTTCATGGGCAAGCAGAGCTATGGAGGTAGGAATAATTACAGGCATCATCCCAAGTGACAACTGCCCTTTCTACCCTGGAACTGGGCTGAGCTCAGCTTCCTCCCAGCTGTGTCCACACAGGGACCAGGGACAGAATGAGTTATGGAGCCTAAAAAGACATCTGCTGCAGAAATGGCCCTTTTAGACACCCACAAGGGAGAAAAAGGGAGATATTTAATTTTCACTACAATTCTGGCAGTGTTTTCTCAAGGCAGCTGAGTATTTTGTGTGTTCCCACACATGGTCCTGACTCTGAGCTTTAGCCATATGAATTTGAGTTCTGACTTTTCCTAACTGTCTTGCTGTATTGTTGGAGAGATGTTTTTTTCCTTTTTATTTTTTCTGTCTTTGCTATTTCCAGTTGTGTGTTCAGTCTGTGGGAAGCTAAAACAGATCCCTGGAGTTACCCACCTTGGAGAATACAGATAAATTCAAGGGGTTAGTGACCTTATATTCAGAAACACTGAAGTGAGAAAAACATGACTGTGCCACATCCTCCACTGGATCTGAGTTTATTTGTGGAAAGACATCCAGACAGCCTGGTTAGTCTTACCTACCCAGTCAATAACAGCTGATTAAACTATCTTTTGTAGGTGGGAATGGGCAACTTGCTCTTCCTAATAATGTAAGAAGTAAAAGATAAAATGCCCCTCATCTGCAAAACAAACTGAGCAGCATCTCTCAGGAAGAATCATCAACCCTCTGAACAGTCACAGTGCTCAGAAAGGGTCTGAGAAGGGTTTTCTTAGAGTCTGGTGAAAGTCTTTACAGAACTGAACAAGGATATCTCCCTGTTCAGGTAAAAATGTTGGAAGGTTCTTTGCACCAGTCAGGGAGCTCTGTGTGCAAAATGAGCTCTCTGAGAGAGGTAAAGCTCCTTCACTTACTCACACAAGTCTGAAACCCTTGATGCGCGAGCATGAAATGAATGACTTTCTTCTCCACACAGTCAGAGAATGTAATTCTGCCCTAACTACAGCCTGTCACAGCAAACTAGTTCCTGCCTCAAAACAGAGCTTCAACTTTTCACAAGGACTAGGAAAAAAATAATTGCTTTAATCTGTATTTCCTCCCATCCACAATTCTCGGTAAACTCAGATACTGCACATTTGTTCTACTCATCTCACACTCCCAAGGCTCCCTCTCACCTTTTCACCATCACAATTTTAACTGAAGGAGTAAGTTAAATTGTGGAGTTTCAGTATGCTCAGTGCTAAGTCTGGAGTAGCATTTTGATCCCAAAGGATCAGAAGAGTCATGCCAGTCTTCAGTGGGCATGAGAAACCCCATGAGGATGACAGGAGTTATGCACAAGTCTTGGTGATAGAAAGAGAAATTCCATCCCACCCCAGCTGAGATCAGCATTTGCAGGGCAGGTATCCCATAAAAATAACAGAATCACAGAATGGTTTGTGCTGGAAGCGACCATAAAGATCATCCAAATTCCAACCCTTGCCATGGGCAGGGACACCTTCCACTATCTCAGGTTGCTCCAAGACTCATCCAACCTGGCCTTGGACACTTCCAGGGATGGGGCAGTCACAGCTTCTCTGGGTGACCTGTGTCAGGGCCTCACCACCCTCACAGGGAAGAATTTCTTCCCAATATTTATTCCAAACCTGTCCTCTGTCTGTTTAAAGCCATTCCTCCTTTTCCTGTCACTCCAGACCCTTGTTCAAAGTCCCTCTCCAGCTCTCTAAATCCCTTTAGGCACTGAAAGGGGTTCTAAGGTGTCCCCAGAGACTTTTCTTTTTCAAGCTGAACAACCCCAACTCTCTGAGTCTTTCTTCATGGGAGAGGTATCCCATCCCTCTAATCTTCATGGTCTCCTCAGGACTTGCTCCAGCAAGATGCTCTTACAGCAAGAATATTTATTTATTTATTTATTTATTTATTTATTTATTTATTTATTTATTATCCATCTCCTTTCCTCCCTATTTTTTAAACTTTAAGTCATTCAGTTCAAGGACAATGTTCTGTCAAGACAATGTCTTCCTACAAAACACTCAGTGTGAAAATTCTTACAAATTACTTGAAAGCAATGGCAAACAAGAACTCCATCAGGCAATAGTCTTGGCAGAACAACCACACTCTTGGTTGATTTTGAAGTAACTTTACAATCCTCATGTTCAGATGCACTGATTTCATTTTTATCTTTCTTTGAAAGAATAAAAAGATAAGGAAAGTCTGTAAAAATGCATTCAGATGTAATACAGACTCAAATGTTCAACATTCATTGAGCTTTGCAGAAGTTTCAATACTTCTAAGAGCCAGGTCCCTGCTCACTCTCACTCTGTGTGCCTGTCTCTCCCTGTGAGCACATCTGAGAAATTAGTGCAAAGATGAGGCACTTTGATATCCTAAAACACTTAAAAAATATTCCTGTGATTTCCCCAGCAGATGATATGCAATTCCAGAAGGATTCAGACAGGGGCCAAGTTCCTTTGTGATGAGCTTTCTCAGCTGAAAACTTGGCACTCTAACTAATTCTAATCCAATAGTTTAAAAAATATGTGTGAACAGGATAGAGAAGCCTCACAGCAAAGACACCTGCCAGGAACATTTTAGTGGCCAGCAGAGTGACTCTGAGTGCCTTGATGGATGGATGCTCACGTCAAGATGCAAGCAAAATCATTTTTGTCCACATTGCATTATAAACCAGCTTCCACCGAGCTACTGTATAAATCACCTCAGAAACTGGGTGACAGCCCAGGCTGTGGAAGCAATTCAAAATCAACCTGACAGAGGGATCCCTCCCTCTCCCATCCAGAGATGGATGTGAAATGAACCACGACTGATGAGTTCAAACCCCTGCATAAGTCACTGTGTGGCAAGAGGCAAACAGTGTCAGCAGGGAATGGTCGTGTTCAGAACCTCCTGTGTATCCCCAGCATCTCTGGAGGATGCCTGGGTCCCATCAGCACTATGGAAAAACATTCATTTTCAAATACAAAAAAATTAAAATTAAAATTACCATGGTCATAAAACACAATATTCCTGGACAAATATGAGATGCTCTCTCTTTGTCACTCCCTACTGCTACTGAAGTGGGTTAACTTTGTAATTCATTGAAAAGCAGCTGAAATTTTGTTTGGTCTGGAATGTAACCAGGCTGCTCCATATTCATTCCACATTTATGGCTGGTTTACTTTGTCTGCTTTTCATCTTCAAATTGCTAATGCCCTTTTCATGCCTGACATCTTGGGCTGGGAGAAAGCAGGTGCTGTCATGTTGGGACAGACTGGTAAACATATCCACAAATTCTAGCTACAACCTGGTTCATCCACCACAGACTTTTCCTCCCATTGACTTACATTTGCATTATATCATCAAATAATTATGTAATAGACTAAGGCAACTTTTTGGTTTTAAATGTGTGCTTGGGGAATCAGCTCCATCCATTTCCTACTTTACAGAACAACAGAAGGAAGAAGAATTCCTGCCCAGATAAGCTTACAGATAAAAAGCATAAAGGAGAGAAAGGTAGTGGTTTTTTTCTAATTCCATAGATGGGGAAAATATACTCAGAAGTATTAAGGGATAAGTCAAAAGATACACAAAGCTGAGAGCTCTGCTCAGTCTTGCTGAGTTGAGTTTTCCATACCACCCAAAAGAAAAAAGAGGAAAGATTTATCAATTTCTCATCTTCAAGCTGATACCAAACTTTAAAAAAAAACCAAACAAAAAAACCACTTTTATATATATATATATAAAGCACAGCATTTTGAAAAAAATTGCATTTTTTCTAGTGAAATAAGTGCACCTTTTTTCCTCAGTTTTATTATTTTTATTTTTATTTTTAGAATAGGATTCACATACAACTGCTTTTTTCCTCAGAAATTTCATCCAACTTATAAATTAGCTGAAGGAAAAAATAGTCAAAGTAAATATCAATTTTTCACAATACTTTTTTAAATGTTCTTTCATTTTTTCACTTTAGAATGGAGGCACTGGGGTGCCAATAGGTAAGCACCCCTCCTAACTTTTCAGTAAACCACAGAAACAGTAGGAGGCATGCACAGAAACAGGAATCTTTCCAAATGGAAATGATCTCATTGTCCACTGCATCTGCCACTAGGTCATTTTATCCTGCTCATACCTGCGTAAGTCTCTACCTTGAAAAAGGAAGGGGCTTTTGTCCATAATATTTCTTCAAGGAAATATTTTGTACATTGTGACTCTTAAACTAGAGCCCTAGGTTCATAATAAGAACATATTTTCCAGCTTATTAAAGAAGTACCTCTATTTGCAAAATCCTGGACACCCGAAGTTTGCATTGCCTCCACGTCTTCAGCTTTGTATGTTTTGATGTGAAAGATGATTTAGTTAATGGTGACAATTCTCTTTTTTAAGGAACATTTCAATACAAAGCTTAAATACATAACCTTAAAACCTTGAGCACTGATTCTGCAGGTTCAGCTGAAGGAAACATTTCAAGGGGATGGGACAAGGTCAACTTCCATCTCAGAGCTTGGCTTCAATGAATTTTGTGACCTCAGTTAAATCTCTCCACCACGAAATGCCCCTCTTCTTGCCCCTGATGAAAAAGGGTAGCAGCACACACCACAACCTTCACAGAGAGCTTGTGAGGACAAATCCATGAATCTCCTGGAAGTGAGAGTGATGACAGCAACTAAATGACATTGTAAAACCACAAGCCTGTCAGTCAGCATATTCCCAAAGATTTGTTAGTCCTGCAGTGCTGACCTGCTCAGAGCCACTGCTTCCCTCCACAGCCTTCCCTGCATTGTCCTGCTCTTGAGATCTTTCACCACCACCTACCATACTCCTTTGATGGAGGTTTGGCTGCCTGGTACCACAGCTGAGCTTGGTTTCTCCCCAAACTGAGCTGTTCACAGTAGGCAGCAGACACAGATTGAAGTTGCTCAGCAGCACAAACAAACCTGGATCTGGTGACAGCAAAATTTTGGAGTTGTGCCCCAGGAGCAAAATAGAAAGGTGAAAACTGGTGGAAAGTCCTAAAGAGTCACGTAATTGGTGCCCACCAACAGAAACGGTGCCAGGGCAATTTCCACTGTGATTTGACATTCTTTTTGCAATTTTTGTGTTCATTGGCAATTGTTACATGCTCTTGCACATCTCCAGAAAGCTGAAATAGAGAAACCTCCCAGTTCAACCTCTCAAGCCATGACAAACTCCCTCCCTCAATGACTTGGCTGGTTTTCTCTATGTTGTGCTTCCAGAGAGAAGAGAGCAACAAATATGTTGTGTTCTGGTCTCTGAACCTTGGCTGTGGACTTTTGCTCAGGGTTTTGTGTGTTCTGTTTTCCAGTCCTCCAAAAAAGATCCTTCAATCACTGAATAGGATATCCAGAGTTGGAAAGGACACACAAGGATCACCAAGTCCAATGCCTGGCAATACTGCTAGCTTCCAGATCTAGAAGGAGGACAGAAATAGCAACCTGCTTTACAGAAACAAAACTCATTATAGACAGGGAAAGGTCCCATTTTGGTGTTCTGTTTTTCCAGTAAGTCACTCTGCTGTCTCTGAGTAGAAAACCACATCCCAATCAGTGACAGCCCCAAGTTGCAATAGTGACAGCTTTACACCAATGTCATTCACTCTTCAGGCCTGCAGCACAGCAATATGTGTGTATATATCTATATATAAAGCTAAACATATTCATGTGTACATCTATTCCACAGAATCACAGAATGGTTTAGGTTGGAAAGGACATTCAGGATCATCTCATTCCAACCCCCTACCATGAACAGGGACATTTTCCACTGTCCCAGGTTGCTCCAAGCCCTCTGAATCCTTGAACACTTCCAGGGATGGAGAATCCACAGCTTCTCTGGGCAACCTGTGCCAGTGTCTGACCACCCTCACATGGAAAATTTCTTCCTATTATCCAATCTAACTCGACTCTGTTTCAATTTGAAACCATTCTCTATCCATCTCCAATTCCCTTTGCACTTCCCTCCACAGTGAAGGGTATCTCCAGCTCTCTCCAAAGCGGGTCACAGATAAACCCGTCTCCTCTGTCTAAATAAGGATTAAAATGAAAGCCTCAGAGACTGCCTTTTGGATAACCTGTGGTAAATCCCACTGGACAAAGTCAAGTAGAGAAGCTGCCTGACAAAGTGAGGAGAGTCAAACAGTGTCTGATCTTCAGGACTCTGGCAGTAAATTGAAATAAATGACATCTCAGCTCCAGAAGTCACAGTGGTTTGTCATACACCAAGAAGCTCACTGGTACCATCTGTATACTACCTATGAATGACCAGGCTTTGACATCTTGGTTTGGAGTTAAACATTCTTGATTATGTTTTTTGACCATAATATTGAGCTGTTTCAGCTGACAGACAGACAGACAAGGTGATATTGGAGCAATTTTAAGTTTAAGGGGACCATAATGCCTCAAACATCTGCCATTTATTACCCACACTGAGCTCCAAGTTGGGTTCCTGAACTTCACACACACAAATTGCTACAGTGTCTGAGATTACCACGTGGGCATTCCATGTGGCCCAGGCAGTGATGATTTTCAGGATGCAGTATTGCCTGTGGTCTTCCCTCATTCCAGGAAGCAGATGTGGCAATAATCTGCTACCTGCACCAGGCCTTGAGGCTCACACATGTCCTGCCACCCCTCTGCCTCACACAGGGGTACCCCCAACAAATCAGTGCCAGCAGCTGAGGTAGGCATTGGTTCTACCCCTGCTGTGCTTGAAGGGTTGCTGCTCTCCACCTCTCAGCCTCCCAAGTGAAGATTTCCCAAAGTTTAGCTGGGAAGAGGGGTAGAACAGGACAGGGGAAGCAGGAATTTGCAGACAAGGAAGAGTTGACACCCACAAGTTTCCCATTTTTCTCAGTCTGTTCTCTGCTATCAGTGGAAATGTGACCTTTCTGGCATGTGATGCGCCCCCATTTTCTCAGGAAAAACCGTCCTTCTCTTGACTTCTATTTTGTTGAGTTCCATCTCAAACTAATTCTGTATCATCCACATATGTTGGGAAATATGGTCACAGCTGAAAGAAACTAATGACTTCTGTTAATTCTGCTAAGTGAGAGGCAAGGACAGCTTGTTAATGAATGACTAATTGAGATGTAACTTAATAATTCCTCAGCTGAACTTGCTTGGATTGCCAGCCATTTCTGAATTTTCTTTAGGAAAACCAGACCTCAGAATGCATGTGGGAAGTGTTCTGCAGCCATTAAAGAAACTGAGTTCAAACATTTGGAAAATGAAAATACAAAACCAGAAGAAATAAGAGCTTTAAATTATAATTGGCTGACCACTCCAAAATCCAAGTGTTTGAATTTCCACCTCCCACATAATTCACAGGTTCCATTCCTTGTTCCTGGTGATAGCAGGTGAAAGTCTGAGCAGCAATAATTTTGGAAAAGAGTAGTTAAAGATCATATCACTGATCTTGTGTTAGAGTATAGAGGGGGGAGTTAAGCTGTGACAGCTTAATTAGAAATGCAGGTATTATTCACATATTTGATGTATTTCTTAATTACTGGCATGAGAATAAAACATTAATTAGTTATTTTTTAACTTTCCAGATCTAGAGAGTGGAACAAATTATTTCAGTTTCTGACTCTGTAGCAAATTTAGGGGTGCCCTTGCTGACATCATTTAGACCAGGATATATCTGCTAAATATAGATCTCTACACCTGACTTTCCTGCACTGACTCTGCAGACAAGGAACAGGGACTCAACTCCCAGTGAGGAGCACAGTGTGAAATGCTTTTCCATGGAATCCATCCCTCTCATCAACTTGGTGCCTCCTTTGGACTCATTCCAACAGCCCCATGTCATTCCTGTGCTGGGACCCCAGAATGAGGTGCAGCTCTAGAGTTGGGGTTCTCGCCAGAGCAGAGCAGGGCAAAGCAGAGAGGCAGAATTTCCCCCTCACCTGCTGCTGTCGTTGCTTTGGACAAAGCCCAGGACACATCGGGCTTTCTGGACTACAAATTTATAATTGTTGAGTCATGTCCAGCCTTCTCATCCACCAGCACCCCCAATTCCTTCTTGGCAGAGCTGGTCTTGATCTGTTCATCCCCCAGCCTGGACTGACACACCAGGGGTTGTCCCAACCTAGGTACAGCACCAGCATTTGTCCTTGTTAAACCTCATGAGATTCCCATGGCCCCATTTCTCCAGCTTGTCCAGATCCCTCAGGGTGGCATCTCATCCTTCAGCTGTGTCAACAACATCACTCAGCTTTTTATCAGAAGCAGATCTCTAAAATGAACCGGGTAAATAGTACCTTGGAGAGTCTTTCCCTCAGGAGTGATTAGAAAAGGAGTGTGGTAAGACTCCATTTTCACACTGTATTCATGTTAAAGCAGACAAGCCAAATCCACTGGTCCTACATCTACATCCGAGTGACACACTTCAGGAGAATCCCCAGCCAGCCCTTCCCTGGACCATGCTGAGATTTGCTGTGCCCTGATCAGAATCAGCCTGGGGGATGGCAGAGCACGGCTGCTGGAGAACGCAGCAGCAAGGCTGCCCTCAACATCACCAGATGTAACAGCATCAAAGAGCAGGGCAGAGAACAGGGAGGGATCTTTTATGCGGTTGCCCAAAGGAGCTTATCCTTGGAGAGGGGCAGAGAGGAAAGAGAAAAACCAGTCCGGTGCATGGTCTTTTAAACAGGGGAGGTACAAGGGGAGGGCACAATTCTTCAACCAATAGGGGAAAGAATGGAGAGGAGTACAAGCTGTGGTTTACAATGTTGCAACCAAAGGAGGAATACATGGTAGGGGTATGATTTAAACAAACCAATGGCACATTGAGGTTTAGGGGATTTCCAAAGGGGAGGTACAAGCAGGGGGTTGGCACAGGGAAAGATTGACATCCAGGGAAGGAACATTCTAGAATAAGGGGAGAGTTGGGGTATGTGGATGCTGGCTGTGAACAGGGAAATTCTCAGGACTAGCCTGGTAAAAGATGAAGAAGGAATGTAAGCAAAACTCAACACCTGGTGTTTGGCGAATGCCACACAGAAAAAACCAGTGTGTGCTGTTTGGCAGGATTGTTTTTCAAAGGGTGTTGATCCCTTCTTCTCCAATAAGACTATTGTTTTCTTGGATTAACTAATCCATATTTAATCCATGGAGCACACTACAAAAGTGTGCACCATTTTTAATAAAGTTACTTTTTAGCCATTGCCTTCTGATCTGGAGTCCGAGTCATTGTGTGTGCCACTGGATAATGTACAGCCACAGGGGTAGGATTGACAGCTTGACAGACAGCTGGGAAAGGGAGGAGAAAACTTGGACTAAACCAACCAACCTGGGGAAACCAGGAATGATCCATTAAAGAAATTACAGTACAAACCCACATTAAAGAAAAAACACACCACCACATAGGAGAGAAGGGACATCCAGTGTGAAAAGTCCACTGTGGGTTCCCATGAGACACAACTCTCTCAGGTTCCATGTGGTTGGATATTGCCTGTGGTGTGGTGGTCTGTGAAAAACAGGAGGGACCTGGAAGATGACCTTGGCAAGAAGAATAATATCATTCCTTGGCCAAGGAAGAGTTCCTAGGAAAAATATGAGCAATTTTTTCACATGGGCAGATAGTGATAGGACAAAGGGAAACAGTTTTAAACTAACAGATGAGAGATTGAGATTAACCATTAGGAAAAAAGTCTTTACTATAAGCATGGTGAGGCACCGGAAGAGGTTGCCAAGAGAGGCTGTGTACTCCACAACCCTTGAAGTGTTTTAGGCCAGGTTTGATGGGGATCTGAGCAACCTGGTCTAGTGGAAGGTGTCCCTGCTCATGGGAGGTGGTGGAATAGGATGATCTTGAAAGTCCTTTCCAACCTAAATTACTCTGTGGTTTATGAATATATGAAAATAAATGTGCCTAGAAAGATATACAAGCTTCCCTCTGGGGCTCTTGGAGTGCATTGTTATTAACAAATTACAATTCCTACTGCACTCTAATGCTTCTCTTTTAATTGGGACTTAAAGAATCACATTTACGTCTCCAATGTCAATTTAACACAAATCCAAACCTAGGTTTAAATGGATCCATCCCCAAGACAGCAAACAGGCACACGCCTCAACAATGAGGTGATGAAATGAGGAATGTCAACCTCGTCTACTGCTGACAGCTGACATTGGCACTGTGTTAAACTTTGGGCAGATTCAGAGGTGAGTTTAGAGGGAAGCCATACAAGGAGCAGCTGAAATCACTTGTTTTGTTCAGGCTGAAGAAGAGGAGACTGAGAGGAGACCTCATTGTTGTCTTCAACATTCTCATAAGGGAAGAGCAGGCACTGATCTCTTCTCTGTGCTGACCAGTGACACAACTCAAGGGAAAGCCCTGAAGTTGTGCCAGGAGAGGTTTAGGTTGGATGTTAGAAAAAGGTTCATCACCCAGAGGGTAGTAGGGTGCTGGAATGGTTTCTCAGGCAAGTCACAGCACCAAGCCTTGCAGAGCTCAAGAAATATTTGGACAGTGCTCTTAAGCACAGGGTGGGATTGTTGGGGTGTCCTGTGCAGTGGTCACCAGTGTGTGACATCCCCAGATGTCCCTTACACTTTCCACAGAGAGCACCTGTGTAAACTTGGTCATGTGGTGAAACACATCATTCTCCTCCTGACTTTTCATGACCTCCAGCAATTCCATCATAGCATCAAGCAAAATTCTTCAGACACAGCAAAAGGAAATTAAAGTGGGGGGACTCCCCACCCTGATAACATAACATCATTTGTGCTTTTCCAGAACATGTTGTTCTGGGACTCATAATGAAAAAATAGTGGAAGTAAGAAATTTAGAGGACAGGTCAGTTCTCAAAGGCGATGAGTGCCTCATCAATCATTCCATATTTTTTTTTTTTTTTTTTCACTTCATGGCATCACCAGTCATTTAAAAAATATTCATAAATGTCACTAATGGATTATTGCTGCATCCTGAAAAAAAAAAGCTCATTTATTTATGCAGGAAATGTCAATTAAATTGAGATAGATATTGAAATTAATAAGTACCCAGTAAAATGTAAAGCGCACAATTGATTTTAGATCCTCTGTTATATGCACAGCATGTAATTACCAGTAGTAAATCTAAAATGAAAATATAGAAGCTTATGAGATGCTTCAGTGCAGTTGTTCATTTAGATCCACATAAATTCAGGGGATGCACATTACAAGTGCCAGCACTAGCATGAAAGGACTAAGCTATAACTACAACCTTCATGGAAGGAAAACAAGAAAAATCCTTCAACAGCAGAAAAAAATGATTAAAAAATATATAATTCTCATCTGAGAAGGTTACAGTCTTGTGTTGTTGATGGTGGGGGGTAAAAATGAATATATAAGTAACACATTTGGCAAGGTACAAAATTTAAGTGCCAGGAGAGTCAAAGGTTAAGTTTTCTTTATTTTCAAAAAATAAGGGAAATTTGGTACATTGTACTGCATCTACAACAACTAACAGCCAGATTCATTGGGTACTTTTTACTGCAAATGATAGTTTTGCAATGCAGTTTAATATGTGGTTTGCAGTTCACTTTAATATGTGTTTTGTTTGCAAGTCCAGTAGGAGACTTCAGTGATTCATGCAAAGCTACACTTTGTTGTGTTCTGGCTCCATTTTTACACTGTGCTTGTCACCCTGGTATAAGAATTCCAGACATATTAAGATTTCACTCACATTCTACACCATTTTTGTAGGCAAATTCTTTAGTCTCACAGTCTGCTTTTCTAAGCACATCACAGGCTTCTTTCAGTGCTCTTTATTTTCTCTTGTCATCTGCCAATATTTTGGAATGATCAGTGTTGCATAAGATCAGGCCTGTCCATAATATTGCTATTATATCATTCATTAGGGATGAGTCTGTAAAGAAAACAAAAGTCTTTGTAAACTTTGAAGTTAATAAAGACCATCTTAAAGATCTTGGGGAGTTAAAATTTATGCCAGGCTCAGGTGAGACTTTCCTGGTATCTCTGCCCACAGAAGGCAGGGAGACACACTTCACCTGCTGAGGTCTTCAAATGACAGACTGGTAAAAACCTTCAGCAAAGTTGATTCTAAACAGCTGCCAGATGTTGGAGGAGTTTGGCTTTGAATCCACATCCAGAGTGACCTGCCCAGATTCAGTGGATGCAATTTAGTGGCCTTACACACACAATGTCATTGTAGATGCTGTAAAGGATTAATTCCTCTTTTCATCTGCCATCACAGAAAAACACAAGTCCCTTGTCCTGTGGCATATCTGTCAGGTCAATCTTAAATAGCTGAGTTAATGTAATACAGAGAGTTTAAAATTAGGGTGGGTCCTCCAAAGGGCCTCAAGATACAACAGAACCCTGGATTTAGGCTGTTAATTGCTGTCCTGTCTGTACATCCATATCCTATACTTTCACAGCCTGGTGATTGAGGTATCACTAGATTTCCTCTGGAAAGGCTGGATAAAAAACTGTCCAAGAGCTCTTGAGCCACTGGTTTCTTCACCCAACAGTAGGTTTTAACCACTAGCTTAGGAGATAATTCCCATTCTGTTGGCTTCTGTTTAATGGGAGAGGGTACATAGAGCATATCTAATGGCATTTGGCTGCCACACTGCACAGCTGAGGTTGTCTCATAGAAAGAGGCTTTCTCTCACTGGTTTCTGGTTTAGAGCAAACACATTGATTTAGAGTGGATTATTCATCCGAGAACATAAAAGAAATTAAAATCTCCAAGAACCACAGTGATGCCAGTGTTTGAATGGGAACAAAAAAACCTTAGACTGTATATCTACACTTCATGGAGAGGTAATTCAGAGACTTAAAATATGAATAATAGGCCTGGCATCTGTGAATGCAGACTTCTGAATATTTTTAACAAGCTCTGGCCACAGACATTTTATGATCAATGAAATATAAAGTAAGCAACAAGGATCAGCTATTCTTTACAAAGCTAAAATATTTCTCAGTCACTCCAAAATTATCTTTGTGCATGGCTGGTCTCTGAGTGGTGATAAAAAGATATGTCAGAAGAGAGAGTTTCAGGTTCACATATATATAAAATTTTCTTTAATCCTCCTAAGTAAACCATGGTCATTCAACAACTATCTTTCAAAAGGGGGTAAGAAACACAATTTTAGAAGGGAGTTACATGTTAAGGGGGTGCCTTTGAAGGATATGGGCAGAGCCACTGAAGCCAGGAGTTTGTGTTTTGTGTATTGAAACATTGCCCAGAAAAGTCGGGTCCCAAACTGAAGGACATCCATAAAAACAACAATATGAACAGTGATTATGATGGTGAAAAGAAGGTCAGCTGGATTACATGTAGGTATTTTAATGGAGAAAATAAATCCTTAATTACCCACAATAATTGCACTTTCTTGACTGCTCCACAGCATGTGCAGGATGAGGCCTCTGTGGAACACCTCCACCAGCAGCATGAGCAACCTGCAAGAAGAGAAGTGAAAATAAGGAATTCTGTCTTCTTAACATATGTGCCCTGGCTGTACTTGATGCACCACTGAGTCCTGCCAGACTTCCAGGGAAAACATCAGTTTTGGCAACTCTAATGGGCTCTCAGGAATCATGTAGGAATTTAATTACCCCTGAAATCTCTATACCTGACTCAAAGTTGGTTGAAATCCAGCAACATTTTTAAAAGGTGTTCAGTGAGACAAAATAGGGAACCTGGATTAAAAAGGACACTATCAAAACTAATCTTGTGTGACATCTCCACTGTTCAGCTATCTCAATAAAACTTCAGTCATATTTATTCCCTCTGGTATGGGTCTTCCCAGATATTACAAAAATTTAGGAATACTAGGGCAGATGGGGAAGCAAATCTTCCTTTTTTAGAGAACAGGAGGATTTAAGATTTGACATCCATGTAATTTTTAGCCAGCCTTTTCCCTAGGTCTCCTATAGGATAAAATATAAATTCAATCCTGAAATCAGGATCTCAAAAGATGGGCAGCTGACTGAATCATTATGGGGATGGAAGACACATTATCATTATCCTCTTATTGGTTAAAGAGCTCCCACCTTCCAAACCCCACCACTACAACCACCTAATTTCATGCTCTGGCCTTATATAAAACCACACTTCCGTGCATATTCATTTATTCCCCCTACATCTCCTGGCATGTTTCTGTCTCAGTCTTCTGTTTCCTCTATTTTTTCAGAGCACTGGGGTCAGATAATTGAGACCTGAAGAATTAGTGCATAACAATCCATTTTACCCTGTTGATTCATAGCAAACCTGTGGCACTCAAATTATATTCTGCCAAGCAGACCTTTTCTGTAGGGGCTGGATAATAAAAGCATACAGGTGTATGCCATCAGCATCCCCACTGATTTGCAAATTGGTCCCCAAGAGACATCTTGGCAGATATTCCTCCAGCATCCAAGAGCTTTGCCTGAGAGCAGCTAAAACAAGCTAAAAAGGAAATGCTAATTTCTATATCCTGCACTGGTTTTAATTGAAGTCTGCCTGTTCTAAAGCCAGAGGGATGATAACAGTTAATGTATTCTCCACCTGAGAGGCAAGGCACCTTCTTCTGTGCATCTAAAAGACTGGAATTCTGATCTGAGAGGATTATAAATTATAGAAACTTCTTTTGCCCAGGGTAGCAGAGTTTTCCAGAAATTACTCTTCAGTGTAATTTCATAAGGATTTGCTGTTTTAAGCTAGAATAAAAAAAATAAAGAGAAAATAACAGGGGTGGGCACTGGCCAAGAGTGTCTCTGAAAAGGACTGACAGTTTTTGCATGGTTTCTTTAACAAAGTTTATGTTCCTTGCTCTCTGTGTGTCTCTGCTGGTGCTTCCCCTTTTTGGACAGAATCCATCCAATCTGATACAGAGGGAAAGGTCTCAAAGTTATCAAGTTGTCAGATGTTTAATAGAAACCAGGATACGTGATATGAGCTCATCACCTTTCAGACACATGGAACCCACACAAGAAAGAGATGTTATAAAAGTTCCTAAAGCTTCAGAAGTTGTAGCTTCATGTTAAACATCTGAGAATGCAAAACCAGGAGCTCTCACTCTGTTCTTTAAGCAGATAATCAAATCAGGGCTTCCTTAATTCCATCACCCAGGGCACAATTTGCTCTAAGGGCATCACAATTAGTCACAAAAAAAAAATCACCTGCAGGGTAACTCACCATAAGGAAGCCATAAAGAGATATAAAATAAGCTTTTGATTAAAGCATCAGATGATGAGTGAGGATTCTGCTGTACAAAATATTTTTAGCTTGACAGGTTTGCAGTCCAAATAGTGAAAAGGTGGTGGAGAGAGTAGTCTCAGGCATGAAGATGTACAGAAACCAGCAAGACACTGGTTTTAAGCAGTGACATCAACAGGACCAAAAGCAGTGTCATCTGATTAATAAACCCCTCAAAACAAAACAAAACAAAAACAACAGCAGTGCCCTAGAAACTCCCACTCTGGTTCTCCTGCAAATCAATTTTGTACTATCAGACCATGGCCAGTGAGTGACCAAGGATAACAAACCTGTGTTCAAACAATAAATGCATGTTTAATGTATGGCAGGAGTCACCATATCCAGCTTTAGATGAATTCAATGTAAACTTCTCAGTAGGTCACCCTAGACTTCCTTGGAAGTAATTAAAATCAAGTTAATAAGGTTGAGGTTCTTAGAGCAAAAAAAAAAATGTAGCCATCAATTTCAGAGTGAGATGAAACACTTCCAGAAATCCACTATATTGCAGAAACCAAAGTAATCAAATTTATCCCACTCCTGCATCTGTCTGTTCCAGAAGGACATGTGGACCTGCAGACACTTGTGAGATAAAGAAACAACTCCTTTTCTTTGCCTGTCAGCTCTTGTTGACAAGACTTGGACATTTCTCAAGTGCTCTTTGTGTCAGTTTTGAAGATACAAATTCTGTTCTATGTTGCCACATCTGTGAACTCCTTCCCTGGATGTTTTATAGCAGCCTGAATAGTTTTCTTATGTTTTGTCTCCTTCTCTTTGTCAGTCAATATCATCACAGTATTTAGTCACATCAGCAAAATGATCCATCATGGGAAGCATCCTCCTGGCAGGAAAAGCCATTACATTTATTTTCCTAATGCAGCTAAGTAGACATTAATATCTGTAATTACTATTTAAATGCAGACTGACTGATTCTTCTGTGTTCATATCATCTTCAGACTCCACTGAAAATCACAGTCTTGAAATAATACTGACTTTATCTCATTCTTTTCTATCAAAAACAGTTCTGAGCAGGGACAGTACTTTCACTGATCCCATCCTGACACGAGGTTAATTAAGGGCATGAATTTGTGGACATGAGGAAATTCTCTTCAGAGTCACAATTGCGTCTGGATATTATGGAGGAATGGCTTTAAAATGAGAGTAGGTTTAGATTGGATATTAGGAAGAAATCCTTCCCTGTGAGGGTGGTGAGGCCCTGGCACAGGTTACCCAGAGAAGCTGTGGCTGCCCCATCCCTGGAAATGTCCAAGGCCAGGCTGGATGGGGCTCTGAGCAACCTGGGATAGTGGAAGGTGTCCCTGCCCATGACACAGGGGTGAGAACTAGAGGATTTTTAAGGTCACTTCCAACCCAAACATTCTATGATTTTTTTTATGCATATCAAGCACTGCCCTCTCCTCACACAATTCAGGAGTTCAGGTCCTAATCTGTAAGTTTGCTTATATTTGTGTGGCCAGACTTCTCATGAACAAAATGTACAAAAGACAGGGGAAAGCTACTTCTTTACATTAGATTATCCAGTATATTGAACTGAAGGTATCATGGCTTTTCCTTTCTTTTCTTTCTCTCTCTCTTTCTTTCTTTCTTTCTTTCTTTCCTTTCTTTCTTTCTTTCTTTTTCTTTCTTTCTTTCTTTCTTTCTTTTTCTCTTTCTTTCTTTCTTAAGTTCTCTTTTTCCCTTTGAAAACATCCTTTCAAACCAATCTCTTCAAACCAACCTCCTGGCTTTTCTGAGAGTAGAGGACCCTTCTGTGTGTTTTCTGGTTAACTGTTCAATTATTACCCTGTTTTCCTATGGAAATGAAGCCTAGTTGGTCTCTCTCCCACTGTGTATTTCTGTACGTGCACCGCCAATAACTTCTGACCTCATTAAACAAAATTATAGAAAAGCCTGAAGCCTCATAGATAATTACATTTCATGAAGGCAGAAGACAGATCTTACAGGCATTGCCACTGCAGGAAAATAAACAAACATAAATCTTGGCATAGATGGGAAAATCCACATGGGAGAGAGCCTTTTACAGGTGCCCCAAGCACAAGAAAATCTTCTTTCATAGTTTAAACCTTGCTTAAAGTCAAAGCCAATCTGCCACAAGTCACACATCCTTAGGCAGAGAAATTTAATGTATTCCTAAAATACTTAAGTAAATTTTGAGTCCATTCTGTGTGATATCTTAATGAGGTTTGTATGTGAGCTAAAAGGCAGTAACAAAGCTTGGGCCAACAGATAATGCACTAAGTTTTTTCAGTTGATTTAATTCTGAATCTAGAAAGTATTTATAATTTCTTAGTAGTTATTTGCTTGTTTGTATGACTTCAAATTCACACAGTGATTCTTTCTCCAAATAACCTCAAATCTCTGGCCATTCACTTACCTTTAAAGTTAACAAGATTTGTGTACTTAGGTCTTAGCCAGAGGTTTATAGATCTCTACCACCCACCCCTTCCAGCCTCCATAAAGACATCTGTTAAATCTCTCCTTGGCTGTGCTCTCCCTCTCTTTAAGACAGGACTATCTTTCCCTTTGTCAGTAGGATTGCGGCAAAGGAAATTGCACTAAATTCTCATTGAAACCTCCATATGAGATTACCCCTTGCTTAGGAATTAGGAAATTACTTTAAATTGAGTTTTCTCAGGAAAATCACATTTTTTCTTTATCCATTTAACTTTTCTTGTTACTGACCTGTCAAAGGTAAAACAAGGGGCTGGACAGACCTATGGTGCTTTGATGGTCTTTGTATTTAATTTCTACACCACCTGAGGATGGTAAGGTTTTCTGTGGAGTTCTTTGTGGAACAAAGTCTCAGTCCCAGACGTTTAAAAGGTTTTTTTCCCACTGCTTGATGCAGATAAGAATTCTCTAAGGTGAGCAGTGGAAAAGCAATGCTTGCTGTGCTATTTCCTATAGAAAAAGAGATAGTAATTGCTGAATAATATGTTTTCCCATTTTCCTACTCACATAAAATTTCCATGATCTTTTTTTTGCCTTTTCTTGGGGGCTTGCACTGCTGTTTATTACCCATAAAAGATTGCCCAGTTTCTTTGACATAGTGTAAATCGCTGAGTCTTTTTTTTTTTTTTTTTCCATTCAGTTTTTTTGTTGTGTTTTTTTTTTTTTTTTTTTTTTTTTTTTTCCTTGCTCAGTTTAGTAATCAGCTGTTCTTTCTCCTGTTGGGATTTGCTTTTTTCATCAAGGAATTACTGGCTTTATTTATGTGATAGTGTCAGAGGGTTCCCAAATACGGAGCTTGTTAAGATTTGTGTCTGTGTGTTTGTCCCTTTTCTTTAGGTTAGGAGAACAATGATGATTACTAACGGTGCTCCCCCAGAGCAGGATTCTAATCTGGCCCAGCCTCCTTCAAAGAGAACAGCAGACTGCAGAGAACACGATAAACTCTGCATACCCTAACTCAGTGACCTTTCTTTCTTCTGCAAAAACCACCAGTTTAGGAAAAATCTCCACAGTCATAAATCACCATCACTCACCACTGTTTGGAAAGAGCTGGATGGTTTTGGTACATTTATCATGGTTTAAGGAATTTTTGACATGTTGTTCTCCTCTGAATGTTAAAGTGCTTTTCTTTGTGGTTGTTTCCTTCCACCACACACACACATTGCAGGAGGTTGCTCGGAAAAGTGACAATATCAATTGTCAGGGTGGAGAGGAGGCACATTGTCCATGCTCCTTGAAGATGAAAACATTGAAGGAATTTGACCTTGAATGAAGGAGCTTCTGTGGAAGATTAGAAAAAATAGCAGCTCGCTAAACAGATGCCAGGTCATAATTACCACTAATGGCCACCTCATGCGTCATTCCAGGCACCTCACAACAAAAAATGTTATATTTTGACAGAGCTGTTGGCAACCACACGTGGAAAAAAATTAATGTTTTACCCATTATTTTCTAGCTTTTTTTTAATAGACTGAGAGTTACTTAACTTGACTGTAAGTAAATAACCCACTGAAGACAGGCAAGCAGTCCAAAAGTGAGAAAAATGTTTATATACTATGAAATGATCTGTGGATAGTAAGATTTATAACTAGAAAAAAGAGATAAAAAAATGAGATTTCTGCAGTACTGTGCATTTTTCATGTTTTTTCCTACCTCAGTGTGGAACTTAAAACACAAGAAATATTTGTTTAAAAACAGAAATCATGAAAAGTGCTCATTTGATTATTCTTTTCTTTAATAAAAAAAATCATCTCCACTGTCAGGTATAAACATTTTACTTAGGTTTTTATTCATTAAATTGAAACTAAATACTTATAATCTTTTTGATTTGACCTGAACCTATTTACAACCTTTTACCATTAAACTGAATGGTAAATCATGAGTCCCTGTCACTAAAAGTATTTATGTAATATTAGGCTTCAGAAATTGCTCCAGCAGCCATTTAAAAATTTGTCCAGGAGCAGAGAGAAAAATATTGGCCCATTCTTCTACAGAGTCATCCTGCAAAGAGTACTTTGAATGTGGATCTCACAGCTCTGGCAGTCAGGATGATTTTAGACTAATTCAGCTGGGGCAAAGAGAGGAGCATCACAGAGTGGTTCTCAATGTGGTTGTTTCAATTTCAAATCCTACACCAAGGTTAATTTTGGCTGCAGCAGCACAGCATCCAGTGCTGCCCAAAGTGTGGAAATTTCAGGACACATCTGTGTGGAGCTTTCACAACTCAAGGGGATGTGGTCATCACAGCTAAAGTTGTTTAAGGCAAGTCTTTGGCCTTTAACTAGTGGAAGTTGTCCTTGCCCATGGCAGCAGGGTGGACCTTGGATAGTCTTTAAGGTCCCTTCCAACACAAACCATTCTGTGAGTCCATGATTTTTTATGTGAAACAGCTTCATTTATTTCAAAAACAACTGAGAATTAAGGAAAGAATTAAGAAACCAGCAAGGTTTCTTTATATGGAGACAAATGTTTGAAATTAATTATGGATACCTTTTCTACTATTGCCTTCTGTCTGCACTCTGCTGTCATTGTAACACAGAAAAATCATTTAATTGGAAAAAAAGCCTTTGTTTTAACAGGGAATAGCTGTTTTGAAGGTTTAACTATATTTTGTCATTTCACAGTGTTCTCTTGTGTTGAAACAGTTTATTGCATCCCCCTAGACCTGCCACCTTTGAAAAACAAACTGATTCTACAAAAAACAATCAGAAAACATCAGTTTTTCAGCCTTGTTTGGAATTATTCTCCTCTTCTCACATCACAATTACTTTTGATGAAAATTTCTGGATGGAGATTGATAAATAAATGATATCTGGCTGAAATAGTCACAGTGGAGCCTGTCTAAGCACAGAGTCTTCAGGGTTAGGATGAAATATAGCTGCCCTATTTACAATAGTGATGAAGTGAGTATTTTAAGGTCTAAAGTACATCTGTGAGAGAGACCAGAGGTGGAGAAGGTTAATCTCTCTTATTCAGTGCCACTCCACACAGTTGGCAAGGGCTGAGCTGGCTCAGGGGGGTCAGGACTAGAGGTGGATGCTCAGGTCCATGCCCAAATTAAATCATCTCCCTAAGCCCTCTTTTTCTCTGTTCCCTTTCCATCCTGCCCTAGAAAATCTTCCAATGGAATGAGATTACAAAATAAAGGCATATTTCTGCATTATGAAGGGTACTTTTTTTCTCTAAACATAACTTAGGACAGACAGATAAAGCCCAGGATTACATCAGCAGTGCAGCCAGAGCTTCAGAGGCACCATTTGTGTTGATCAGGAAAAAACAAGGGGTGAAGTTGAACCAGTGGCAGTAACTGTGTCCAAGAAAGAGGAGGAACAAGGTATTTCCATGAGGGATGAAAGCTCATGGGGTCAGAATTCCCAAAAATGCTTTTTTGTGCATGAGGCTCGAAGCCACCTTCAGTCAATACCAGCTCTGCAGACAGAAACATTTCTGAGAGCAGACAGACAAATTTATAGGGGTAAGAATATATTGACTCGTTAAGGTTTGGACTAAAGAGATACATGAGTCTGGAAATTAGCAACAGTTTGAAAGAAAAAATTATATTAAAACACCATCAGCCCAAAGCAATATCACCACTGTAACAACAAACACTAGATGAAATAGATAATGGAACTGAGAAATCATTAACCAGTGTGAAAACAGATCCACTGGATAAAAATGAACTCTGAGCATTACAGACAATAATTATCACTCTTCTCTAATGTCCTGATGCTCTGACTTGACCTTCTTGCTATTGTCAGGCTCAAAAAAAGTCCAAGACCAAAATCCACATTTTGACTGAGTTGCCTGAGTGAACAGAAAATATTCATATCAAGGAAATAAGGTAAAATCAATGGCATGCTGAGAAGCAAAGACAATAGAAGCTATCAAAATCTAAGCACTAATTTGGTTTTGAAAAGAAAAATAATTTTGAATTTGCATAATCTTGAACTAGAATGACTATATCTTGGAGAAATTGATTACATTTGCCTGCAAATTTTCCTATTTCTATTGTTACAACTGTGGTAAAAGGC
This sequence comes from Certhia americana, assembly GCA_018697195.1. NCBI lineage: Eukaryota > Metazoa > Chordata > Aves > Passeriformes > Certhiidae > Certhia > Certhia americana. Next base: position 150,371,828 of record CM031858.1, on the reverse strand, counting down.
CAAGCAAAGTATTTCTTGGGTAATTTATTCAAAGGATTTAACTTCTTTTTCATATCTGCAAACTGCATTTAACAGCTTTTGATTTTTTCAAATTTCTTTGTGACTCAAAATGATTTGATCCAAACATGGACTAATAAGTTCTGGCAGACTTCTCAGAAACCAGTAATGGCCTTGAATTTTGTAAATTTACTTATTTCATTGTGCATTGTCAACACACATTCTGTGGCAGTGCTTATGGTGACCATGAAGCTTTCAAGTTTGCTTTGCAAATATTTCCTGTCTAAGTGGACACACAGAAAATGTGAGATGGTCCAGGGTAGGCACAGCAGGTGTTGATAACTCTATGTAATCTAATTCCTACAATTGATTTATTATGTCAAAAAGCAAACATGGAAACTTCTGTCTGCTTGGTGTGCTGTCCAGGATGCAGAAGAACAAAAATCTCTCGTAGTCCCTACTCCAAATACAAGGAGAGTGAAAATGCAGTCACAAACAGGATAAGAAGTTACTTCAATGAACTGTCTGACTGCCAGACATTTTCTGTAGGTCTAACTGAAAATGAGAATCTTCAGGAGGATTTGAAGAACAAATTTTGGTTTTTTGGTTGGTTGCTGATAGCACCTTCATATGAGCAAAGAAACTGCACAGAAACTGTTGAAAATCAGGCAAGGAGGGTAGGAAAGCCATCATCAGGGGACAGCAGATTATGGACTGGACATGTCAGCAGCACAAAGGAGGTGACAGGCACTGAAAGTGAGTAAAAGCAGTTTCTTTTTGGCTTCCTGATTAATGTTGTCCATTTACTTTTTCCCCTCGTTATTCCAATGCAAGGCAGTGCAAGCATCCCAACAGAGCCTGCAGGAGGTGAGGTGTGCAGGGAATGCTCAAGATGCCTGTTAGTGAACTGAGACCAGGCCCCTCAGGGCACAGGATAATGAACAAACCCCTGGACTCACTTTATGCTTCTCCAGTTGGAAAATACCAGATGTCATGTCCACCCTGGCCTGAATGTAAGTGTTCTGATGGTCTGCAAAGGGTAACAGAGCAGGGGGGATGTGATGGAGTCAGAAATTCATTATGACTGACAACTTTATTATGGAAACATCCTGTGTCAATAACTCATCACTAATCATGGTCCCTATTTCTGCAGACTCACCAGCTCTAGAAACCCAGACCAAGACAACGTGTCCCTTCCCCAAGCAACTTAACATGCAAGCCACAAAAGGTGGGTGCAGCAGGATTATAGGCTCATAGGATAGGTTGGGATAGAAGATACCTTAAAGCTCATCTCATTCCAACCCCCTGCCATGGGCAGGGACACCTTCTACTACCCCAGGATGCTCAAAGGCCCTTCCAGCCTGGCCTTGAACACTTCCAGGGATGGGACATCCACAACTCTTCTGGGAAGACTGTGCCAGTGCCTCAACATCCTCACAGTAAAACTCTTTACTTAAAGAAAATTCTTTTCTTAATATCCATAGAGAAAGGAATACCTGGCTTGTCCAAATTCACTCATCAGTAGCCTAACTGCCATTATCCAATTGTGAATCAAACGGGATTAGAAAAGAAGAGCAAGATGCCTCCATGGTCATTCTACAAAGATCTCCCTCCAAGGGCAAGATATTTGGGAGATACAAAGCTGCCTTAAAGGAACCTAAGAATCAATCAGTAAAAACATCATCGACCTCATGGTTGCAAGAAACGAAGAAGCTCCCTGACAGCCTGATGGGTTTGGAACAGTCTTTACAGGTTCTGGAAACAAACTCAAGGCTCATTCACAGGCATGTGAAGAAAGCACTAGATGTCATAGAAATAATGATTTAATTGTTCCAGTGTCTCTTTGGTCCAGTGGGGATAATGCTGTCTTTCTCCGAGCAATGTTGTAAGTGGGAAACCCAGATGCTAACCACCAGAACACAGATATTGGGAAAAAAACCACTTTTTCTTAAAGAGTGATTCAGCATTGGGTCAGGCTCCTCAGGAAAGGGTTCAATAACTGAGGAGATGTGGCACTTTGCAATATTATGAGCCTGTTGTTATTCAGTCAAAGGTTGGACTCAATGATCTCGGATGTCTTTTCCATCCTTAATGATTTTATTATTCTATGAAATCTTCATTATTTTGCAGCATTTTACATAGAAATCTGGTCTCCTACACATATTAAATCTCCACTCTTTGGGAGTAGACACTGTAAGGTGATAACTTGCAACTCACAGAAAAAACTTCTGGAGAAACACAGCACCACCTGGAAAGACAAAAGCAAATAGTGGAGGAGGGAAAGGAGAGAAGACTTTGGAGCTGATAGTACAAGTGGAAAGGGCTGGAAGGTGCAGCTATAAATGGCTCTCTAACTACAAAACAGTTTAGTTTTACAAGCACAGAGTCCTCTTCTGTTATTACCCAGCACAGAGTATGTGATGGAGTAAATGTTCAGTAAAGATTTGGCAGCCTGGCCTCTCTCACAAGAAATATGACAGGGTCACGGGTTTCTTTGTTTTGTTTCAATAATTGGATTTTCTGGGCTCCGAGTGCTCCCTTCTGAGGCGTTAGGAACAGACACAGGGGTGGAGGAAGCAGGATAACAATTTCAAAGGAGCCATCGTTACTGCGCCAGTGGAAATCCAGATCTGAATCTCACAAGGAAAGCTCAAAGGCATTTCACAACTTCTACAATTCCATGCCTAACAGGAACTAATCTCAGGAGCACCACCAAACTTTGTATTTGAAGGGGTTTTTTTTTATTTTAATCTGTCTCCTGAGGCAGCCTCATTTGAGCTGAGTTTTAAGGACAAAGCGGAGGACTTTAAAAGCATCTTTAAGCCCACAACTGCAATACCTGCTACTACCTAAATCTCAAGTATTTAATGGTTCCTAAAAAATATATTGCCTTGTTAATGCCTGCAGCAAAGCATACAGTTTATGGGGAGCGAGCAGTAATGCCCCTTTAGCCATCTGGCCAGCAAGAATACAATGGGGTGTTTGATAACAGCCATTTTCATGTCTGCAGGAGATGGCTGCAATAAAAAGAACAAACAAGCACATTTACAGGGGGTGCAGTTGGATACCCAGCCAGATGAGGAACTGTAAGAAATTTAATGCAAATCTCTGCGGCCCAATCGCAGGCAACTCCATTGCTCCCAAAGTCAAATGGAGCTTGATGCCTTTGGTTATGCAAATGAATATTCCCACCCCTAATGAAAGTGCCTGAGGAACCCCGAGGGTCTCTGTCACCATCATTTTCACTTTTTGAGAGAATTCTTGGAAGATTCTTAACTTGGAAAAAAAGCCACCAGAAGCCATGGAAGTAGCACCAAAGCAGCATGTATGGTGGAACTGATCACCCTGCACTTACTCCGTGGTCCTACGTGTTTGATAGAAAGACTTCAGTGAATTTTGAATTAAAGACAAAAACACCAAGTCAAAATAAAGCTATTGCAGGGCATAGGTGGGTTGGAGCAACCAGCAGATCTAGGAAGGAACTGAGTCTTCAGCATGATAAGATTAGATATTGTGAAAAATATCTTTATTCTAAGAGTGGTGAGGCACTGGCACAGGCTGCTCAGAGAGGTTGTGGACTCCCCATCCCTGGAAGTCCAGGTTGAATGGAGCTTGGAGCAAACTGGTTTTGTGGAGAGTTGGAACTGCATGATCTTTAAGATCCCATCCAGCCCAAATTATTATGTGATCCTATGACTCTATAAACACAGAGATCTCCAGCAGTTGAAATTTCAGCAGGATCAGCTCTACCTTTCTATCACTTTGTATATTATGAATGTCACAATTCCTATCCAAGCTCTGTTTCGCGAAACCACTTTATTTCAAGAAAAACTGAACTGCTGTCTCCTTCCCTGAGCATGAGAATCACATAATATGATTTCATTCCTCTGCCTGTTTGTGCTCCGGTCACACAAAAAGTTGTGAAACTACAACCAGCCTTTTCAGGCTTTTAAACACACAAATATAAACTGCTGTTAAGGGTACATCACATTTCCTTGCTTAGTGCTTGGCTCGTAAAATGTAATAGCTCTACAGTCTTTCCAGCATTCAAAGTAAAGTTTTTCCATTAAGCCCTAAAGGGAAGGAGAAATCTATGTCACCTAATCTCAGCTATCTAAAAATTAACCATGTAACCTAAGATAGTCATCTATGTCTTAGCTGATACAAGGAATGGAGCATCTTCAGAGCACAGTTCATGCAATCATAAACCAGGATGAGAATCAGCTCTGGGGGGAAAGGCCTAAATGGAAATGTTTTCATGTGCATTGGGTTACAAACCTGATTTTACTCTAGAGGGGTCTGTGGCACAATTAGTTCCCCAGCCATGGGAACTTACTGGTGTTCCAGGCACTATAGGGTGTCCATGCAGCCTTCAAAAGGCTGTGATCTCTGGTTGTGTCACATTTCCTAGCCCACGTGTCACCACAGGGCACCTGAATGGCACCAGATGTCCATGTTCAAGGAACTAAATAATTCACCAATTTCCTGGTCAGCAGAACAGCTTTCCCTATTTCATTAACTGCATTAACACTATGCCCATTGTTTATAGTGAGACTTCAGACACTTTGTTTGTCATCACTTACACATGGAAACCTAAACTGCAGTTATTTAATCTGGGGCCTGAATCCTTCCCTAATGTTCCTGATGTGCATGGATAGATCTGGCTGTGGAACTACATTTCTCTTTTTTGCTGAGCATAAAGAGATCCCAGACAAAGAACTTTAACTAAATTCCTAATTTCTTAAGAGCTAAATCATAGCAGGTGTAAATTTGAATAAAGGTGCTCATGGTTTGTGTGTTCATGTTTGGAAGTAGAAGATCTTTAATGTCCCTTCCAACCCAAACCATTCTGTGATTCTGGGAAGATTTTTGCTTCAAATAACAGAACAAAATACTAACGAGGACAGTGATCTAATAAATGATTCTGCTGTTCCAAAAGCAATCTTTTCTTCCTTATAACTGTTTAGTTCTCTACCAACAGTTTCCAACAGGTAGTCTCATAGTCTTTCATTCATGGATTTTGATGAAAATCCCCCAATTTTTTTTTTCACATAAAGACAGAAACTTCACTATGAGCTGAATCTACCACAGGACAGATGAGCAGGAGTCCAAAATTTACATCTTCAGATGCTAACATTGTAAATTGTAGAAGCAACATAAAGAGTGGAATTGGATATGCAACTGAGTGTAACAGTATGGCACCAGCATAAATCAGAACATAAACATTATGAAACAAAATATTTCAGCTTTGCTGCTTGAAATAAGTTGTGGATTTCATTCAGCTTGTGCTTTAAACAGTGAGTGCAGCAGAAATAACAAGTGTAGAAAACAGAATAAAAAGGTGAATTGAAGCTCTAACTTATTTTCTTTTTTTTTTTTTTTAATATAATTTTCCAGGAACAGAACCTGGCTGCCTGTAAAGCAACTGGATCCCCTGACCCCAGAACAAATTACATTAGTTCAAGTTATGGTTATACGGGAAGAATATTTGTGACTAAAAATGCTTGTCTTGGAACTGATGTTGAGTTAACCAAAAGAAATTACTGATTTTAAGGTCAAGACAATATTTCACTCTTTAAGGTCAACACAATCTTTCACTATTAAATAGAGTAATCTACTACGGAGTTTCAATTTTGACATACTAAGCTCGCTAGTTTGATTTATCTCTTGCTTACAAACAGAAACATGGTATTTGGCCACTGACTTCTTGCGCAGCATCATTCCAATATCTGCTGACCATTTGAAATCTAAACCCATAATTGAAGTTTGGAGTTTTTTTCCATCTCAGGCTGTTGGTTAACAGCATTTTGCAGCTGCAGTAAAAAGTAAATTTTATCACCTCTTCCAAATAAAAGTGCCTCTACAAATATTTATTTGCATCCTCCACAATAAGGTGCAGCTTAGAAACAACGAGCTGCCAACACTTGTGTTAGTTTTGAGCTCCTGGGGGATAAGTTTTCTGTATTAGGAAACTCTGTTTTTATCTCTGCTGCACAGAATTGTCAAGTTTGGACATGCTCTGAGACATAAAATTCAGTGTCTCCTTCAGGACACGATTTGGGAAAGACATCAGCTCCTGAAAGTTTATGTTTTTAGACAGTCTCTCAGCCTATTCTAGTCCTGATATCTCACACATTATTATACCTCAGGTTATCTCCTGTATCACTGTAATGGGCCTATATTTCATAAAACACAAAGTTTGATTTCTGTAAGTGATTGATGCCACTACTTATTGTCCATCTGCGAGATGACTCTTCTCCTTGAGCTTTAGTGCTGTAATCAGAATGAAGGAATGCTTCTGGTTGAAAATATTATCTGCCAATAAAAAATTCAGTTGTTCATGTTGGAAAAAAAAAAATAAAAAATTGTCCAGACAATTTTCACCCACTCTGTCCTTCCAGTTATTCAAGTTGCCACCATAAGAAATGTCAGAACTAGGAGGACCTCAACCCACTACTGGTGTCTGGATGGACATGGTCTCTTGTTGATATCAACTGCTTTTTTATAGACTATTTTTATAATCTCTAGAATATATATTTTGTCCCTAGATACTCCAGACCTTTCATTAAGAAAGAACTCTTTCAACCCCTTGAGTGGCTTGATTTAACACCAGATTTATCACCCAGAAAATTCTTTCAAGGCAGTTTGGTAGATTAGAGCATTTCCACTGTGCAGAGGTGCCTGAATGGAGCAATTTGAGATCCAGATTAGTAGGTCTTAATTAATGGCAGCTTAAATCTGAGAAAAATTGATCATTTGTACATCATTTGCTCTTCCTGGAGTTATTATCTTACATCATGTCTGCATTAACTACTTAACTGGTTCATTATTTCATCAACATACTCAGTTCCAGCCATTACCGGTAAATGTGGTCAGTTCATGGAACAGATCTTTAAGTAGAAGAGTTGGGCTTTTCCTAGTCTGTAAATCCCTTCAAATATGGGTGTCCTATGAGTGTTTCAAAGGAATGAGACCATCTAGTTCATTAGTCTAATAATTAGCGTTTTATCAGAGACATTTTGCAGCTCCCCAGTATTCTAGAAGTACAGCTGAAATAAGAATTTGAACTTCCCAGGTATTTATGTCACTTCTTTGACCAGTATCAAACAGACGGAGTGCAACTGGATGGTTCTGAGCCTGCACAAATGCATTGCAGATAACAGGCATATTTTTTTTAATCTCAAATGAAAGGAATTTTGTGTGTAGATCACAACATCTGAATTGATTCCTCAGCAATGCTGTGAAGGTGGGCTGTTCGTGCTGTACTCAGAACTGCTCCTCACCACATAAATATTCATCCTTTGAGAAATCAGCATTGCACCATGAAAATTACATGAAATGAAAAAATGGAACAGTCAGTCCAGTAACAGAGAGAGACAGTGAGAAACCCCACATGAGGGAAGGAGGCACCTAACTTCAGGTGTCTGAAGGAAGGTACTTGTGATCCAGCTGCCTAAATGCAAAAATCTGGAGTCATCATGTCCCACTTGGAGTGCTGTGTCCAGCTCTGGGACTTCCTACACAAGGAGGACATGGACCTGTTGGAGAAAATCCATAGGAGGCCATGGCCATGCTCTGAGGGCTGGAGCACCTCTGATATGGAGAGAGGCTGAGACAGCTGGAGATGTTCAGCCTGGAGAAGAGAAGGCTTCAGGGAGACCTCAGAGCCACTTCCAGTGCCTATGAGAGCTGCAGAAAGACTTTTTCTAAGGATAAGTTGTGATAGGACAAGGGGGAATGAACTAAAGCTGTGGATTCCTAACCCCTGGAAGTATTCAAGGCCAGGTTGGATGGGGTTTGAAGCAACCTGGTCTAGTAGAAAGTGTCCCTGCCCATGGCAGGGGGTTGGAATGAGATATCTTGAAGGTCCCTTTTAATCCAAACCATTCTGTGAGACTGTGATTCTATTTGAGTTGTAATAACGTGGTCAAAACACTGATGTTGTGCTGACAGACATCTCACAGGACACACAAGAGACAGAAATCCCTCCTAGAAACAACAAATATTTCCTAAGCAAACCCTGGAAAGCACCAGACTCAGAAGTTACCAATGGATCCAGATAAAGAAAACATTTGAAACACGGCAGAGAAAAAAGAGCATTTGCCAAATTGGCACTTGTACACACAAACATGCAGCAGGTGGGTCCATTCTCATGTTTGTCAGCTGTACCAAGACACAGGAACAGTCAGGGCCTCCTTTCCAAAAAAATTCCATGGTAAGTCAAAGATGGCTGTGACCTCAAAGAACCTGCTGAGCACCTGAGGCAGCAAGTTCTACTCCTGAAGCATTTGGTAATGAGGTTTCTATAGAGATACAATTTTAGATGCTCAAGCTGAAAACAACATCGACATTAAAAAAAAAAAAAAAAAAAAAAGACCAACCAAAACCCTGGCCTGGACCACTGCCAAGAGCTGCTCCAAAACTAACTGTTCCATTTACTCTCATGATAAATAGGATGGTTTAATGGAAACAGTGTACACAAAACTGTACTGCTCAGGTAATTACCTTGATTGAAACAAGTGTTTTTACACTGAAAGCAAAATTCCCCTGGAGTTAAACCAAAGCTCAACAAAAACAGGACCTCTGTGGAGATGCAGTCATATAAACAAGTTTGTGTGCTAATTATTTTCCAGTGGTTCTCTTAATGAGTCACTTGCTAGAGTCCGCTGGTCACAAAGATGATTATTCTAATGATGATTCATAGAATTTGGGTACACATTGCAAACACTAAGTGCTGCACCAGTTGCTATGGCAGGAAAATGTGTGTGGTTTGTTCCTCAAATAGCAGAGTAAATAATTGCATGACAGCTTGTTCCTCCTCCAGAGGGTCTCCCAGTGTAGGAAATGGTCTGTGGGGAGCTCACCACATTCAACAATTCCACCCCCTGCTTTTTCCTGAGCTTGTGGATAGAACCCTTGAACACTTACTTTCCTTTGCAAAGCTCAGTTTTTTAGCTTTTTTTTTTTTTTTTTTCCCCCAGCACTGGAGACTTGGAGCTTGATTGAGGTCTCTGTTACTCTGGTGCAAATCAGGAGTAAATCTGGTTTTTTTCAGGGTAGCAGTATTACAAGACTCTCCAGCTACAGAAAACAACAGACAAAAAGCAAATACCATCTTCACACAGGGCAATGAGGAATGAGTTGGGTTTTATGACAGGTAAAAAATACTCAATTTTAATGGGGTTCAGTTTAGTCCTGCCCCCCTCGAAAAGCATATACATATTCTAGAAAAATCTGTGTGATTTTGGCCTGGGTGTTTTCTAAATCTAAATTTTGGATGTGTTTTTAAACTGAAAGTATTAAAATGAGACCACTATCCCTATGGCACCAGGACGGAAAGAGCACATAATGAAAAAGAATTTTAAAAAGTATTAGAGAAGTCGAATTCCTGGTAGTGACCCCTCCTAAGTACCTGAAATTAACAGTGAGCAAAGGAATAAAAAAGTGACATATAGAGCTGAAAATCTGTTTTAGAGGGGAGGATGTTAAAGGGGAAAAGCAACAATGTGGGTTAATCTGATGGAGGTGGGGTTTCTCATCACCAGGGATTGATAAACCTGCCAAGGAAGGTTGCTCTGCATAACAGTTCACTTTGCTGAGGCTCTTAAGCATCTGCTTTATCTGAAGGGTCTTTATTCTAAATAAATGATACTTCTCCATACGGCAGCTATTTGCTCACAGATTGCAATGCTCATTGCCCCAGAAGAAGCAGAACAGCGAGGCTGAAAGCTAAATCAGACTTGATGCAGCTATAATTGGCATTAGGGTACTGCAGAGGGGAAAACCTTTCTGCAGGGAAGATACAGATGATGCCAACCCCCTTCACATGATGAGTTGAAGCCCAGAACCAGAAATAAAGGATCACTGAATGGGACAAGGGAGGGTAAAAATCCCTCCCGGGGAAAGAAATGTTATGACAGCATCTTAAACCCTTGAGGTGGTTCCCCTGAGCTGTACAAGCTTTTAGCAGGTTGTTAAGTCTCCGTAGAGCTCATGCTTACAGACCATTAATCATCCTACAATTAGTGGAGTGCTGCTGAGATTATCTCCTGCCTGCCCAGTGCCCAGCTCCTCTGAAAGGACAGTTCTGCTGTGGGAAGATCAGTCTGGACAGCTGTGCTGGTTTGGGCTGGGGAAAGGTTAATTTTTTTCACAGTAGGTAGTATGGAGCTGTGTTAGGGATTTTTAATGAAGACAGTGCTGGTAAGACAGAGTTGTTTTTGTTACTGAGCAGAGCTTACAGAGTCAAGGCCTTTTCTGTTCCTCACCCCACCAGTGAGTGGTCTGGGGGTGCACAAGGAGATGGAAGAGGACACAGCCAGGACAGCTGACCCTGAGTGACCCAGGGAATATTCCAAACTACACTGCATCATGTTTGATTATAAATCTGGGAGAGAAGCAGGACAGGGGGGTGTGTTTAGAGTGATGGAGTTTGTCTTCCCAAGTCACTGCTATGTGTGATGGAGCCTGGCTTTGCAGGGGATGGCTGAACACCTGCCTGCCCGGGGGAAGACGTGAATTAATTCCTTTTTTTCCTTTGCTTGCATTTGCTTTTGCTTTATCTATTAAATTGCCTTTGTGTCAACCTAAGAGTTTTCCCACTTTTCATCCAATTTTTTTCCCCAACCATCCAGCAGGGAATGAGCGAGTGGCTTGTGGGGCTGCATTGCTGCCTGGGGTTAATCCACAACAGCCCTTTTTGGCACCCAACACAGGACTTGGAGGGTTCCAGATAGCAACAGACTTGATTGGCATATGCTGGATCGAGCTGTTATTGCTGTTTAGCTGTTAATTGACAGCTCCTGTGCTTGTCATGGGACTCATTTGCCTGTCTATTTGAGCCCAGTGCTTGTTAGTGGCTGCTCTTTTCTTCCACTGCTCGCTGTGCTGCTGCTCTGCTCCTCATCTGACTGTGCTGGGAATGCTCTGATAACAGCAGCAGGGATGTTCCTGCCCTGGCAGATGCCCAGGGAGTCACTGCTGTTCCTGCTGCTTCACTGGACAGGCTGGAACTCCAGCATGAACTTGAGTTGGAAGGACAGTGAATTGTGGATGAGTCAAAGGGACAGTGACCTGTGGATGAGTCCACATGGGAGAAGAACACCCTGAAATGTCTGTGGCCATGAATCAGCCCAGCCAGGGCAGGTACATCTGGATGAGGCTGTGGCTATGTCTGTGCTGCTGCTGTCCATCTGAAGGGTTTGAGTCCCCAGGCTAAGTCCATGCTCCATCACACAGACCTTGAAGCATCAGTGGCTGTGCACAAGATCAGACTGGGGGCAGAACATAAAGAAATTAAAAACAGGAAAAAATATGTGTTGGTATTCCTGTGCTACGAAATGATCATGAAAAAAGAAAATACAATAGGATTCTGCATTGTTTTCCCAAACATTGATGATTAGAAGGTTGGACCTCACAGGCTTTGGAGATATTTTTGGAGCACGCAGAAATTCAGGAGAAATCCTCTACCAGGGTTTGCATTGAGCTTGGCAGTGAGTTCTGCATGGGTAGGACATAAACAGTTTTCAGTCCTGCCACTGATTTTGCATCCTAACAAACGCTGAGGACAAGATCTGTCAAATTGACAGTTCCTGAATCTGGGAAAGAGACTACACTGCAACAATGATGATGAAAGTAAAGAACCATCTGCTGCTATGGCATGAGCAGCAAAAATGTTTTCACAGCTCTAAAGGGGAGGAGGGGGAGGCAGAGCCCTGGTAAGAACCCAAAACACCACAGTCAGAACGCACACAGATGAGGAGAGAGGCAGAAAAGGCTGCAGATGTGGCAGTGCTTCCTTTGGCATCCACTGAAACATCACTGTAAGGAATTTAAAAATGTCAGAAACTGATGCCTGCAATCCCAGAAAGGAAACAACGGCAGCTTTTCAGCCTGATCCAAACATGGGCTTCCCACCAGCTGAGCCAACAAGAGCCAGTACAGAGACACCATTCACACAGTACACAGAACATGGTTGAGCCTCCCATCAGACAGAAGGAGCCAAAATGAAGTTCCAGCTGGTAACTGAAGTAGACTGAGATGTTCAAGACCTTACTCTTTGCATCTCTGAGCTCTTCAGCAGCCTGTCAGATCCCAAAGGACCCAAGGAAAAGTAGGGAGCAGCAGACACAAGAAGGGGTAGACAGTTGCCACCACAAAACAGCTGTTGAATTCAGCATCTCTATAGGTTTTTAGACAGCAGCAGCTGCTCATAAAAGTGAAATCTGGTTCTTTCTCAACACCAGGCCACAAGGAGGCCTTTTGTGAAGAAGTAGTACTTGCCAAGGAAGAAGTGAGCTTTGTAGCAAACACAGACAGACACACAAAGTTCATATTTGTTTAGGTCTTTTGTTGATCAGAGTGGCACAAAGTGTGCGATCTCTGGAAATAATAACAAGATAATAACATTTTTATAAAAATATAAATTTTTAACCTCTGACATCTCATGGAAATGTTCCAACCATCACCCTGAGTTAGAAACTAATTATTCTAACAGCGTGGTCACCGAGCCTTGCTTATGTATGATGTTCTGAGATAAATGACAGCAGAGAGGACAGCTGAAAGAATCTCCAGTTTCTTCATCCTCTTGAACAATTCATATAATTGTTAAGGTTGGAAATTACCTCTGAGATCATCAACAAATCCAAATTCCAACCCAGCACCCCATCACATATCCCCTTGCCCTCTGTTCTCAAGTGCCACATCCACAAATTTCTGGAAAACTTCCAGGGATGGTGACTCCACTGCTCCCCTGTGCAGCCTGTTCCAGCGCTTGACAACCCTTTCTGTGAAGATATTTTTCATGATAACTAATCTAAATCTCCTCTGATGCAACCTGAGGCCATTTTCTCTTGTCCTGCCCTTTTTTTTAGATTTCTGGTAGAAATTATGCCAGGTGCCATTTGCAGAAATAAAACAGATGGGGTACTATTGACAAAATATGGGAAGGCTTGATAGTTTAAAGTCCCCAAAGCTGAGCAAAAATTCAGTAGGGTTTTCAGGACCTAAAACTTCGAGTTGGGTGCTAAGAGAAGATGAAATTATTGTCTTCTTTATTTCCACCAAACCTACAGGGACATCAGACATCTGACTTAGAAAAAGCTCTTAGCTTTTAGGCAGCTAAAATTGGATGATATAATCACCTAACACACTCCCCAGCCATTTTATATATCCAGTCCTTCTGACAGCTGGGTCTGCTTTAAAGCACCACAGAAAAATGATACTGCAGATCCTTGAAGAAAATAATGTCCCAGATAGTGATGGAAAGGAACACCATCTGTAACTCTGAATCTCAATTTTGTTCTCATTAGATCTTCATTATATCAGCCATCATTGTTGTGCAGAGACCTGAATCTATCTCCTCTATATTCACCTGCAAGCTATTTCCTTTAATTGCTGTGCACACAGAAAATCAAATGTATTCTAACAATGCTGATTCATTGGCTCAGCTGTTAAATGCAATTTGTGCATCTCTCTATACAGTTTATTTATCTATTTCCCATCCCTGCACCATCTGAATGCTTCCCAGTCTTTACTGAAGTTAACCTTGCAAATATTTCTGCAGTTCCACAGGGCAGATGTGGAAGAATAGCCAAAATCTATTCCCTGTAGCATTCTCGTTAAACGTTTAACTTCCACTGAACACACAAGTTCATATCCTAGGGCTATAAAAAACAGCATGGATTTGCAGCTGTCATACCAAGAGATGAACTCTTGGCATGGAGATGTCTCATGGGGGAGCTCTGAAGTCAAATAAATAAATTGGGAATTTAGTCTGAATTGGACTTTGCCTAACTTAGCTGCTTATGTGAGTGCCCTACTGTAACTAGGTCGGAGTCTTTAGTTGCTTCCTTAGAGGAGTGGAAAGAATATAATGAGCCTCTAATTGTGCTGCTGGGGAGAGAAAAAACATTGTTGATAGTCACTGCTGAATACATGTTGATTTCCTGGCACGTAGGAGAGCATTTTGCCAGGATTAGGCCATGAGTTGTGCAAATCTTAGCAAGATATTTTATGTTACACAGTGTGGCAATAATATCTTGTCCTTATGTAGAATTGTCAGATGAATTTAAAGAGCCTCTGGGTTGCCCTGGGAGTGTTACATTATTTTTTTTTCTTCTTTCAGAGATGTCTTCCATGTTTGTCACCTTCCCTCTTCTCCTCAACACATCCTATTTTTAGTCTGCCTCAGCCATAAAGTACAGTAATGCAGCATTGCATTTCCATGATCAGTTAGAGAGATTTGGTGACACAGATTACCAAAATTCAATATCCATCCTGTGGATGTTCCCATCCTCCCCACAAAATCAGAGAATCTTAGAATATCCTGAGTTGGAAAAAACACACAAGAATCATCAAAGTCCAGCTCCTATTACAGGTTTGGCTAAAAAACATGAGACTTTAAATGAATGATAAACCCACTGGATTTCTGGGAGTTTGTTCTTCTTGTCTGCCATCTCATGTCTGAAATTTTTACATACTTAGGGTTTGGGCTGTTTGTGAGCAGCTCTCTAAACCACAAGTGTGGTGTGTTTTGTGAGCAGAGGAACCAGCAGAGCATGGTTTATGCAGGTCCTGTAATGAGTTGTGAGGGCTGGGTTCTTCTGACAGGCTCCACTTCAGCAAGGACAGTCATGGAATCTCTCTGCTCAGTCTAACAGCTCAATAGCATCTCTACTCTTCCACCTATTTTTATAAAAATAACAGAAAATTAATATCTTTGAGACCTCTGTCATTCCAGCAACAGAACACAGGAATCACCTGGGTGAGCAGACAGCACAGAGCACACAGAGGAGACCTGATCCCAAATTCTTTTATTTCTAGGCTTTGCCATTTAGAATTAATCTATAACAACTGCAGAACCCAGTGATTCTGGAGTGATGAATCAGGTGACATCAAGTTTTGTGGTTAGTTTTAACTCCAGAATCTCCCTAGTGGGAAAATGTGAAGTGAATCTCTGGGAATTTCAGAAGTAGGTTTAAGTGCATAACTATATACATTTTTGAAGATATAGCCCCTGAAAGATGTGCTAATAGTTCAAAACAGTACAGCCTCTTGCTTTGATGTGCAAAGCTTTCAAGCTGACAAGGAGAGGAAGCTGCAGGTACCTGTAAACATATTTAAAAATGGCTTAAATGGAGTTTATTCAAGGTAGGTGCAGTGTGGAACAAATTTCCCAAAGTTCATTCAATCAGACCAGTAAATACATGATGCAAATGCACCAGATGGTGGAGCAACTGTAGAAAACAAAATTATTGAGCTTATATCCCAGTTGGAGGGAACCAGACACAATTAGCAGAAAAAAGGATGATTTTCAAGAAGCACAAGATGTAGTTTAGCTTGAAAGGGTGTTCAGGGCTGGCTGTAGAAGGTGTTGAGTTCTCTGTTCCTCCTCATTTCAGCACTTAAATATTCCTATTCAAAACTGGGATATGAAGGTGACAGGGAGTTTTTCTACTGACCTTTGTATAACAAAAGAGAAGGATATCTGATATAGGCAAAGGGAAAATAAAAAGTAGGAGGGAATAAAAGCTTTCTCAGACAATGAACAACGGGCCACAGTGGAACAGACTCTCACAAGGCACCACTAAAATAAGAACTGGACAGATTCAAACTCCAGTGAAAATCATTCTTCATGGATAAGGAAAATAGCCAAAATTTTGAGATGAAAACCCAAAATTAAAAAAAAATAAAATCTTAAGCCTGAATAAAAGCCTTCAGGCTTCAAGTCTAGTGTAAACTAGACTCTAGCTACTCAGAGAAAAACTCTGTGCCTTACCACAGAAATCTTGTATCAACATCCAATGAGGATTTGTACATTTCCTTTGCAGTCAGGTTAACTGGAGACAGACAATGTTGTTGCTAGATCCTGAATGTGATCCAGGGTGACAATTAAAAATCATTCTCTGACCTGCTAACTGACTCAAAATCCCAGATCAGAAAAGGATTATGGAACCAAGGCATAAACCACACTGTGACAGACATACTGAGTTTTCATATAGAGTCTCACACTTTATCTTTTCTCTGAAATACCTTACCATTAATTAAAGCCTTTTCTCTTTTTATCTTTCTGCCACAAAGCATGATCTGTTCCGATTTGCCTTGACATGATGCTGTCAGCAAAAAGCAAAAAGAAAAGGATTTCCTTATAGGAAATGTCAGCAGAATTATATATCTCTCGGGGGATTAAGAATACAGAGGCAAGTCTTGGTAGGGGAGAGGGAACAGCTACTTCTGCTGTCCCTGATGTCCATGTAACCTGCAAGTGCCACTCTCTCTTATCTCTGTTGGTGACAGATGAAGTCAAACACTTTCTCCAGTGATGTACAGCGTCACATGGGATGACTCCTACCAGGAGCAGTTCAGTCACTCTGGATGGTGAATTGTCCTTTTCTGTATCACAAAAAGAATGTGGAAACCATGGAAATGAATGAGCTGCACTCCAGCCTGCAAAACTGTAAAAAATTAACTCCTTGTTAAATCAAACAAAGAATCATAGAACCATGGAATATTTTGGGTTGACATAGACCTTATAGATCATCTCATTCCATTTTCCACTATCTCAGGTTGCTCCAAGCCCCACCCAGCCTGGTCTGGAACACTTCCAGGGATGGGGCAGGCAGAGATTCCCTGTGCAACCAGTGCCCAACACCCCCACAGTAAATTTCCTTAAAATATCTCTAAGTAATTTATGAGACTGTTTATATTCTCTGTGTACAATGTAAATGCCTGCATATAACATTATTCTTGTGTGTCTTCAGAATTCTAAAATTCAGATTAAAAATCTCTCCTTCCACCATTTGTTAAGCAATTATATACTTTCAACAATATCTCATTCACATTTGTCTTAATTTGTGCCTGAATAAGCACCTATTAAAAATAAAGCCTCTTTTGAACACTTTCACTTTGCCTCTTTCATTTGTGACTATGCTTGCCCAAAGGAGCTCTCACTAAGATTTTAGAACTATTTGTGGTCCCAGATTTTCTAAAATCTAACATTTTCTAAAATTTTCTAAAATTTACCATTTATTTTCAATCTTCCTTCCCTGCTTAGTAAGCAAACCAGTGCACTCACCTCCCTCACTCTTTACCCTTCAAGATTTTATTCATGGTGCTTTTTTTTTTTTTCAGTTAAGGCACTGCTGGTCTTTTTTTACTGGCAGCAACAGCAGCGTTGCCTCTGCTAAAATTGTCCCTGTACAAGGGATAGATCTCGTCCTTTTTCAAGATGGATTTTTGAGACTTCTCACCAAGTCTACATATCAAATATCTGAAAATACCCTTGCCCCCAAAGAGTGATGGAACTTAAATTTTTTTCAACATGAAAGCAGATTATCCTTCTTCCAGAAAAGCTGAAGAAAAATAATAGTGGCTGCTTCTGCTTTTGTGATGAGCTGGTTTCCGGACAGAAGCCACAACCAGAAATTATATTTTCAAGCAAGAATTTTGTAAGGGGAGGGAGGTAAGGAATTCCTTCACTGACTCTAGAAAATATACTCATATGACTAAAAGTCTTTTCTATTTGTTCACAGAATCACAGAATGGTTTTGTAAAAAACATCTTCTGGTCCTCCTTGCCATAGGCAGGGACACCTTCCACTATCCCAGGTTGCTCCAAGCCCTCTCCAGCCTGGCCTTGGACACTTCCAGGGATTGGGCAGCCACAGCTTCTCTGGGATAGAGGCTTCTGGGTTACTACACAGCATCTCCAGGGGCAATGATATCTATGTTTGGGCACCAGAATTACAACCTGGTAACTGAGAGCGTAAAATCATCCTTGCTAACAGCACATTCTCTTGCTGTGGTCAGTTGTCAGATCACAGAATACAAGCAGACATGACTTCAATATAATGTTTCTGGGCAGTGGAATGAGCACAGCTTGCTGTGGTCCTGCAGCCTTTTAATGTCACCTTTATTATTTCCTGGGACAGAGTTCTGGCCGTAGATGCTGAGCACAGAGACAGAACAGAAAAAAAAATCCCCCTGCCCTGTAAAGGCTTAAATTCTCACTAGAGGCATGACATTTTTACAAGAAATCCAGTCATAAAGCCAAACCATGTGTTGGTTCTATGTTTATCAGCTTTCATCCCCTCTTTCTTTTTAAACAGCTTCAGGCTGATTTATCAGCACCTCTATCAGCCTTTTGTTCCAAATTGCCGTTTCCTCCTCCGCTGACTACAGAGAAAATCTCACCTCCTAAGGCTAAAGCTAACCTTTGCCAACTAAAACCAGTTATAAAGAGAAAAAGCCATGATATGGATAAGTTAATATACTTTTAATTCATCTCTGGCCATTTCAATTAGCTGTTCTCAGTGTAGCCTGTACGTACAAGGAGCTTCATCACTGGCAGATTTCTTGCTGCTGTATGGAGATAACAGATACTGGTTATTCCTTGATTCTTTGCATTGTTCTTTCTGATAACTTTCTATAGATAACTTCTATATAGCAAATTCAGAAACACTAAATGCAAGTCTCTGCTTCTGCAAAGTCCCTGGGTTCAAAGTGTTTTAGGCTAATCAGATATTCATGAGAGCAGTGCCAGACTGGTTTATGCTCCTCCAAATCATTTGAACTCAATTTATGGAGCGTGGATGTGTGAGAGAGAAAAGATTAGTCCAATCTTGCCCCATTAGCAGCACGAAAGATCCGAGAGAGCTGCGTGTTGGGGGATGATTTGTCTTAGTTTTGAAATACCTGTGTGTCAGGGCTCCTCCAAGGTGGGATAAGGAGATGAGCTAAAGGTTAGGGAGGAGTACAGAAGTAAGAGGGGAATAGGGGAAGCCCCTTTCTGGACATGACTCTTTCTCTGCTGATACAGAATTCACATCCTCTGGAAATGTATTTAATACAAAATGGTTTGTTGTTGGTATCTGATATAAAGGGGAAATTTCAGTACAAACCAGTTTTTCACAGGCTTTAAACTTGAAACCAGAAGCATCAAAATGCAAAGGAAATTTAGGAGACTTTTCCTTGGTGTGGGAATTTAATTCTCAATCTGTCATGATATGAGAAGTCATATCAGGGCATTATTAACAGCCAGCACCAAATACATTTCCCAGTAGTGATTAACAGTGTGATTCCCACACAGTTCAAGATAAAAATTCATAAGATCAATCTTCATGTACTACAGCTGCTAAATAGCTTAACAAGAAACACTCAGTATTGGAAAGAAATTTTCCTCTTAGGAATGACATGGAAAATGGTCAGTGAGATAACCAGCCACCACTACACACACACAAATGTGGCAGCAGCCAGGACAGGGCACTGACTTGATGGACTATGACAGCCACACTCAGAACTGTACAAAATCAGCTTGGATCCTTTCTTCTGCAGGAATTTCCAGCCCTGGCAGCATCCTATCCTTGATTTATATGAAATGCACTGCTTCTCAAACTCTGCTTCTTCACGTGCTATTTATAGCATGCGATTTAAGGAGACAGGGAGTGAAGGGAGAAGGGAAAGGTAGAAAAGCTATTTGCAAATGAGTCATTCCCCAGGAATGCTTTGACAGGCTGTCAGCAGAGATCTGATAAAGACATCCAGTTAAAATACCCCACAGTGGTTCCAGGTGAAGGAAGATTGACGTTTTGGTGGTGTGCGCAAGGCAAACTCCACCCAGGAGATGTTTAATCTCTGTGGGAAGCTTTCATACAGCCTGAATGATTCCAAAGTCATTCTGCCTTTTAGCAAATAATGAACATACACAAGAAGTATGTTAAAAAAAAAAAAAAAAAAGAGAGAGAGAGAAAGCTATTTGGAATAATAATCTCCCCCACCAGCATGTCATGTCAGGCATGGTTAGTAATGAAGTGTTTCTTCCAGTACTGCTCTTCAGTACTTCACAGCTCATGCTGTCCAATCGTTAAATATTCCCATCAGAAGTCCAGCATTTCCCATGGAAACCTCCTGATACAGAGCCTACATTGTCCTCTGCTTTACTCCTAGTGGTTATTCATGATGGGCCCTTGACTTGTTTCTTCCTGACTTAACATTTTACTGATATTTGCATTCTTCTTCAGCTGGCATTTAAACCACAGGTCACTGCACGAAAACACATCTGATTTTCCAGCTGTGTCCCCTTGTAAATATCAATAACAAAACACCCTGACAACAGCTTTGTCACCTGCCCAGGCCTGTTGGTTTTGTGCCTCAGTTTCCCCACCCTTCAGCAGTGTGCAGAAGGCAGAGCTATTATGGACCCAACTGGATTCCTGTACCCCTGTGAACTTGGGAAATGGATTGGCAAATATGTCCTGGCAATGTTTAACTTACTGAAACAGGTTTATTTCCTGTCCCACCCTGGCGCCCCTTGTGACTCAAGGGACCAACCTCTTCAGGGATGAGTCACGCTTCTATGTTCACTTCAGGGATGTGTCCATGTGTTATTCCAGGGTGTGCTTTGACCTCTGGAACAGCAAATTCACCTACTAAGTCCCCTGAAAATCACAGAATCATGGAATGGCTTGGCACCTTAAAAGACCATCCAGTTCTGCCCCCCCTGCCATGGGCAGGGACACCTTCCACCAGACCAGGCTGCTCCAAGCCCCATCCAACATGGCCTTGGACACTTCCAAGGGATGGGGCAATGGTTGCCAAGCCTCATCACCCTCACAGCAAAGAATTTCTTCCTAACATCTGATCTAAACCTGTCCTCTATCAATTTAAATCCTTTTCCCTTGTCCTATATCTCCATTCCCTTGTGAAAAGTCCCTCTCCAGCCTTCCAGTGAATTCCCTTAAGGCACTGAAAGACACTGTATGTTCTCCCTGAAGCCCTCATTTCTGCAGTCCGAGGAAGAAATCTAAGCATTAAAGCACAATTTCTGGTAAAGCTCAGAGTAGCCAATTTTATTCCTAAAATTCTCCTTGTTCTAAACAAACATATGGAGAACAGATTTAACCATGTGCCTTTTTAATTTTTCAGTGAAAACACAATAAAAGCTACAAGGACAAGCTTTCTGAAAGGAAGCAGGTGATAAATTTGTGGTCTAGAGGTTTCTGTCCACACTCACTCTGTATAATCCCTCTAGGAAAAGAGACAGGAGCTCACCTTTCTGCCAGAGCTGCAAGACCCAAATTCAGAAAAAAAACCCTTGCACAAAGCCTGCACTCCTCAGCATCTCTGCAGAGGTTATCTGAAGTTTTCCTATTCCAATTTCTGGAGCTTTAAACCAATTGTTTTAAGGAAATGCCAGAGTGCCAGGGATGATAAAGATCTGTCATAGGATGAAATAACCAGCAGTGTCCATGCCAATGACATTGATGTATTGCAAGCCCAGGGCACATCTTACTGCCACTCGTGGCTGTCCTGGACACCCCACAGCATCTCAAGCAGCCCTGGAACTCACATTGCTGAAGGTGAAGTTTTTTGTCAGCACCACAAACATAAGGTCAGGATTTGTCTCACCACAAGGACACTTGATTATGCACAGTGGCATTTAAGCAGCTCCCAGGAGGTACAGAGATTTTCCAAATCAACAGAGGAACAATGATTTATTGTACCAAAACTGCAACAGACTTCAGACCATCACATTGTTAACGAGTGTATAATACACACTTATGCAGGACACATAAAAGGAATTCATCAGGCCTCCCTTGACTCTTCTGAACGGTTCAGCAACCTTGGGTTGAATTTACAATCTGTCATTGCCTTTCAAAATGCCATACACAAGAGGACAGAGCCTGGGGAATTGAAGTGCCTGGAGAGGAGAAAAACAAACAAACCAACAAACCAGCCAAATTTGATCACATTTGAGCCTTTGTTGCCATTGAATAATTAATTTTAATTCTCCACACTTGAGTTGGCCTAACTTAAAGGGAAATGGTCATAATGTGAAATTACTCTCAGGCTACTTGAAATGGTTTGATGGATACGGAAATGCCAAGTGAAAAAATAGATTGTGTGCTTGAGCCTGCGTTCCTTGATAGGCCCAACAAAATGAATTAAAAGTAGTGCCAGACTGCAGTTACACTTAACAGCACACTGTTTAGGATTCAAATTATAATTGGATGCATTACCCTCCTTATAAATTTCCTGCATTGTTATTTTCCATTGGCCGCATTCCTCTATTTTTTCTGCTAACCCTGCTTAAAACAAACAAACAAAATTCAAACAGAAAAAAACAAGATGCTAAATCCTGTAGACAATGTCTATCTTATGCCAAACATTTCTTGAGCTCTAGTAGAGCTGTTTTTAGAAAGAATTGTACAGAGATTTGTGGTACCTATTATGGGCCAGATGACAAGCCCACCTCACTTTCTGGAGAAGATTCAGGAAATTTGTGATATTAACTAAAACTCTTCATGGACAGAACTGAGTCTCTGGGATTTGTAGGAGCTCACATTGTTCTGTGTCCACATCCACACACAGGTCCTGGTGTCCATCTGCACAAAATCAGTGTGCACAGGCTGAGGTGGGATGGTTTATGCTCTGGCTCCCAGCGTGTCCCTGCATCCCACAGGCATTCCATGTGTCCATCCCCTCCTTCCTCCAGGTGTGTTTTCCTTTCGTAACGCCAGAGAACTTCTCAGATTTGTAGTAGTAGAGGACACCAATTCAGCAGGTATTTGAAGAGAGAACTTCTGTTCATTGAGTTAATGTTCTTATGTTCTTATATACACTTTACATATGTCCTTGCTGTCCACTGTGAGTGGTTGTTATTCTATAAAAATTCATGTAAACCCTAAAGTTCCTCTATCTAGATGTTGCAGTTGCACTCTTTTAGTGCCCTCTAACTGAACCTTTGTGATTTGTATTCATTCCTTTGAGGTCTCTGGCAGAATCATCTGCTTTACTTTCAAGGGTTGTGCTTGCAGTCACAACAATCTCTTCTAAATTTCCTTCTTTTTTTCAATATTAGTCAATTAAGGGCAACATTTATCCAAGAAAATATATGTCAGGAGCCCTTGTGATCAAAGAGCTCTTTAGCTGCCCATTTCCTTTGGACCCAGGCATGTTCATAGATAAAAATACGTACATATTTCTAGAGATGCAGATTCCTATTTCTATATATAAATATAGAGAGTACAAATATGTGTGATATTACACATAGATTCACTTTGCATACATATATTTATGTATATACAGTGTGTAAATATATGTTATGAATACATATAAATTGAGTATACATATAGACATTTTAGTGTATGTAAGGACTAAAATATTCTTTAATAAGGAATAGAGATGTGAATAATTGAATGTTAAAGGGAATGGAAAATAATAACAGACAAGTGGAGATTTGGGGTCCCTGGCTTCAGAAGGCTTCTCAATAAGCCCCAAGGTGTTAGGGATGGGGCAAGTTAATTAAGTCAATCAGGCACCAAAATGGGGGGAATGAAAACAATGCAATATGCAAATAAAGTGGGATAACACTTTAAAGTGAACTCAGTACATTTTTTTCCGTTATTCAAAAGATTTCTTTTTATCTGTCCTACCTTTTTCCTTTCCTTTCAAACCTTTTTTGGTTCATCTTGGATAAATAGGAATTATATAAATTGAATAAAGGAGGCTGGGAAAGTAGCAGGACACATCATAACCCACACCAGAATCCAAAAAAAATAGAGAAAAATATGAAGGTTGGATCAGATTAAAGTTTATAGGCAAAAGCATTATATGGAAGGAAGTAAACTGTAATATTCCTTTGTAATCCTGAGCCAGGAAGGAGGAAAGTTTATTGTAATATACTGCTGAAATACCTGGGGCAATACCAAGGGCTTGTGAGATTTGTGAGGTGAAAAATATTGGATCATAAGAGGTAGCTATCGCCTCTTTCTGTCAGCATGTACCAACATGCCTACGATGTATTGGAAAACAGGCCCAGGAAAGTTCTACAGCTGTGACAAATTGTAGAAAAAAATATGTTTATACTGACGTGAATCAAGGCTGAATGCGAAGGCACAGGAACAAAACACCAGAAGAAGAAGAGGTGCCAAATGGCGTTTGCTGCTGGTACCTACAGCAGCAGGTCATCGGAGATTCCAGCACACAAATTCCTGCAATTTCTCCTGACAAGCAGCTTTGCAGCAGAAACAGTGACTAAGCACTGATGACTCAGAGGGGTGGCTCAGGATAAAGAGATTAATCACTTTCAGCTCCTCATTGGCACAATGAGACACATTCCAAACCAACATCACTCACTTAAGAAGAAGCCATGAAATGTGGAGAGGGTCTCAAAAGTTGATTACATAATGTTTCCTGGCATTTACCTGTTGCCTTCCTATTCACATTCAAAATACTTTCACAAATACTGGAATTGCAGACTAGCTAATCTGATTTTGTTTAACATGTTTGGATCATTTCCTGTTCCATAGATGTTACAGTGAAAATAATTACATTCATAGAGTCACAGAATGGTGCAGATTAAATGGGTTTTAAAGGTAACCTTATTCCAATTCCCTGCCATGGCCAGGGACACCTTCCACTATCCCAGATTGCTCCAAGCCCCATCCAATCTGGCCTGGAACACTCTGAGGGATGAGGCATCCACAGCCTCTCTGGGCAATCTATGCCAGGGCCTCCTCACCCTCCCAGGGAAGGATTTCTTCCTAAAATAAATCTTCTCTTTTTCACTTTGAAGCCATTCTGCCTTGTCCTATCACTTAACACCTCCAGAGAAAAATTTCTTCTCTGTCTTTTCTGCAAGCCCTCATTAAACACTGGAAGGTGTTCTAAGATCTCCTTACAGTCTTCTCTAAGAAGAAGAGAAATCCAAATTTCTCAGCCTGCCCGTATATGGGAGGTGCTCCAGCCCCTGATCATCCTCATGGCTTCCTCTCATCTCCTTTAGCTCTTCATGGTGGTGACAGGCAGACAAAGAGTTGTGTGAAGATCCATTTGCCATGATTTTCCTCAGGGATTCATACCCAGCTTTCCCATTGATCAGGGGAATGACATAACAATTTTGATTACTCCATTAAGGTCCCTCCAGGCATTGCAATGCCAGAAAAATATATAAATTTGATTTGGATTGAGGGAGAATCACGCTGGACTTTGCCTCCTGATAACAAGTCAACTTTCTGAGGAGAGCCAGAGGTATTAGCCTTGCTCTCCTATTTCTTTGTTTCCCTTTCATGTCAGTCCAGCACTGCTCATCTCTTCACCTACCACAGTATGCTGAGAAACAAATTTCAAAATCAGAGGAGATAAAGTTGTTCTGCTCCAATGTGATCATGGAAACAGGATTGGCAGAGTAAGGGGGTTGTGCAGTCACAGGACAGGTCGTCCCCCCTGGATGAAGGTGGCAAATGTGTTCCTAAATTTCCCCTTTCTTTCAGTTTGTTTTTGTTCCGCTTTCCTTTCCACATAACAAGTCAAGCTGGCAGGTAGCAGGGATAATTCTAAATGACAGAAACACAACAATACATTTTAAAACTTCCATCCAGTTTTCTCTGTTTGCACATCTAATAGCCATTTTCTCCAGTACAGAGGAGTTGGCAAGTAACGCACTAATACTTGCAGTTCTTACATCTCCCCAAGTGAAAGCCAGAATTAAACTAAATAACAAAAATTCAAAAACCATGATGACTTGCCAGAAAGTTTGCCTTTGCACTCCCTTTTGATCTCATTTTTGGCTTCCAAGGAAACAGTGGGAAGGGAACTGATAAATAGAGTTTGACCAAAGCAACTTTATCTATTTAAATGTGAACATGATGGCAGCAAACCATTTACTGGAACAATCCCAAAAGAGAAATGTCATGAGCCTTGTACTAATTTAAAATTACAAATTACTTGTAGCTGGTAGCTTACCCAATTTCATAGTGGAGGCTACAACTGAGCACAGACTGCTGGAGCTATCTACAGTTATCCACTGGATCGTCAAGCAGAAATACATTTCACTGACCCTTGCTGTTTGCTTAATATAATCTCTTATTGACCACCTGGCATTGCCACTGTGTTTTCTTCTGATTTACACAACATAAGAACTTTGGAATGGTATGTTCACACACACTTATATTGAGTAAACCTCAGCATGTCTGTTTTTTTTTGTTAAGAGTAAATAAATGATGATCATTAATGAATTCTTGCATAAATGCATTGCAAACCCATTTCTTACTTCTCTAGATAATGACGCTCATGGTCTCATGTCTGTGAAATCCAAGAAAACTGGTCTGAAACCAAGATCCTGTCAGAAGTCTCCCATTGTTAGACACATGCTGATGTGCTCTTCTCCTGAGGAGCTGGTTTTTGCTGGTTTATTCCATTTCTGAATCTGTTTTTCAGAGAAAGGTGGCTGCATTTATAAGCAGGGACATTGTGGAAATTAGGAAACCAAATTTCTTTTATCAACTCAGCCCCACCTAGGTGTTGCCATTTCTTTTTATGAATGTGCCAGTTTCTTGAGGCGTATGATACGAATGAAACAATCACCTGTTTCACAGGGTGTTACTCAAACTCTGTGTACACTCTTTAGTACAATCTTTGTCCAGGTTTGCACATTCTTGGCAGAAGCATCTGCAGAGACCTGGATAAATAAGGTTTGCATGAGGCACTCAATGCCACAGAGTCTCATATCTGGGCAAGACTATCCCTGTGCACCGTAGACACATAAACTGATAGCTTACATTGAGGGATATCAACACCAACAGCGAACCCTGCACAACTCTCAACCAGACCTGCTTGCACACCTAAATCAATAGTTGTGTAATACACCAAACCCCATCACTGTTGTTGTTGTTAATTGACAAAACCAGTCTTGGCAGATGATGAAGAGACAGGAGGGAATTTAAGGGAGAGGATGAAAGAGATTCTATTTCTTCCATGACCCATTAATTAATGCTGTTGCAGAGCAATTTCCTGAATGTAACTGTGAACAATTTCCTGAGTAACTATGAAATGTGGCCATCACCGTCCCCCCTTCCTAATTCAAATAGATGGATTCATGTCTGGATTCAGAGCAATGAGGAGCACTGGCTGAGGCAGGATTGTGTAAGGAACACATCTTCCAGCAGAGCCAAACATAACCGTCTGCCCAGGAAAAAAAAGGGGTTGATGCTTAGTGCATATGAGCACTGATCCCATGGCATCAGCCTGTTTGCACAGGCTTTCAGGAGAATAACACCCTGCCATCCATAACTATGCTGGGAGGTGATTTCATTTCCACATCTGGCCAGATGCATGAATTAAGCTTCTGTAAAGAGAAAGAGAGATGTTTGAGTAATGTAGAAGACACCAAATATTTTATTGTATCATAAATCAGAAAATTTGTGGAGGGGAAGTACTAGATGCACTAGGGCTCTTCAGTTTGGAGAAGGAATGCAGATCAAATCCCAATAACTGGAAGCTAAATCCACAGTATATTCTATTGGAAGTTAGTCACTTTTTGTAAGGCTGAAGATGATTAGTCTGTAGCAAATTCCCTGCAGGAAGTGATGGATTCTTCATTTGTCACATCAAACTTTGATGTCGTTTTAGTTCAACACAAATAAGTGGAGTCAATATTGGGCATCAGGGTGAATTTCAGTGGTAAAACAGACCCTTCATTTGAGGATTATGCTAAGCCTGATGTATTAAAAAAGTGGTATTTAATGGAAATGCTTCCCAGCTTCTGGAGTGAATGCTAACAGCCCAAAGAACAAGTTTTAAGAGGTTTACACGTTCTGTGTGGGCTGAGGGCATTGCTTTCTGTAATGAAATGTCAGCTCCTTACAGGAGGAAGAAAATGATTTTCTGACAATCCTTTTGTCTTGTACTGACTATTTAAAAGCCAGAACAGTGTGTACTGCTCCAGTGCCACACAGCAGTACCTCTGCCCTAGAATAAAGGCATCCAGTGACTACCTTGTCAAACACCAGGCAAAAAAGTCATCCACAAGGCAAGCTCCTGTGCAATTTCTTTGTCTCATGATTTATCAATTTAAGTGGCTTGTTCTTCCTTTGTGGCTCATTCTTAGTCATCCAGTTCCCTCAGACTCTGTAACTTGACCTTTTTCAGATTTCTCAGCCCTGCATAATAGTGCAGGAACATCATTTTCCCATGGCTCATAGGACAGAGCTGAAGAATGAGAGAACTGCAGGTGATGCATAAATCTGTCAGATGGCAGCAGTGAATGTTTATAAATCTTTTTGAATTTAGAATACACATTTCTTGTTTCATTAGAGAGTGACGATATAAAGATTTCCAGATTACAAGGAGACTAGTGATGTGTATCTGGACCCTGCTGACACGCATCTCCTATTACATGGTGGTTGACTATATAAAAAATAAACTTCCCAGGGGCGACACTTTCTGCAAGAGCTACTGAAGGAAAATCAGTGATGGGTAAAGGAGTCTTCTATGATTTCTATCAGAGAATTTAGACATAGGGAGCACACAGATTTCTTCAATGACAGGGTGTATATTTTTGTTCTTGGTATGCAAGCATAGAGAATATCATTAGAACTCCACTAAATCTGATAAGAATATGCATCTCTTTTCCAGTAAAGATAGCTGAACTTTTCCAAGAAAGCTTTTCCAGATATCTTTAATATGGCCAGAGTGCATTTTAGGCTCAGTTGGACCAAAATATTCCCAGTTAATTTCTCCTGGGAAATAACAGCAGAAATTCATGTCAAACAACTCAGAGATTTATAGCTGAAAATCTCAGAAGACCAAAATGATGTATTGGTTTTCTGGGTCCATTTATAATAACCTGAAATGACTTATATGCTTTGTTATTGGAACAGCGATGTGTGTGTATATGTATTGCTGATATGAATGAGCATTAGATGCACTGCATGCACATTCACCAATAGGACTGAAATATATAGGTATCCATCACTATAAAATGAGAAATTGGTCCATACTGATTTGGGTTTTTCAAGTAAAAAGAATCAATAAATACTTCCAGCAAATTTTGCTGAATGAGCGCTCAAACTTCTTTTGAATTTTTTTTTTTTTTTTAATGAAAATTTAAGCTGGAGTTTAAGACACCAGATGAACTGCAACAACCTGGGATAAATCAGGGAAAAATGATAGTTAGCAAGGATGATAATAAAAGGCATGAAAGAAGCTGCTATACAAAAAGAGATAGAAATGTCAACCCTCAACTTGTTTAACTGTATTCTAGCTCAGCTCAACTATCAAGTTATATTAAAATGCAGCTGTTTAATGTTAGGGGGGGTTTCTTGCTTTGCAGAATGAGATGCCTAAAATTGTAGCTGAAGGATGATCGCTATACCTGGGATTTACTTTGCAGTTTACGACTGTCCTGTTACACACATCTTGACAGGAATATAAATAAGTAGGCATTCTGACAGACTCTATTTATGGAATACAGATGAAAAGTGATCCTAAAACAAAAGTCAAAGTTAAGTTGTTTGTTTCTTTTCCCAAGTCATGTTTATTTTCATTTGTTCCAGAGAAATATTTCTCAGATGATATAAATCTGAGAGTAACACTTCCAAAATATCAGTCTCCATAGTTGCTGCAGTAAGTTCATTGGAGAGTCACAATTACTCATAGCTGAGGAGGGAGATCAGGCAAAAAAATTGGATGGATGAGGTCTGTCTGGGTGAGTTGTCACTTAAATGGACTGAGTCAGTAACAAGGAAAAGAAGGATGCTTTTTATACCATCATCCTGCTAGTGCAGGCATTCCAGTGTCTGATTACAGTCTATAATACAGTGCACAACTCTTAGAGATAAGAAAACTAAGGCTCAAATACAAAAAATTAGACAAAGTGAGTGACCTTCAAAGATTTTTAGGGTTTAATTCCTATTGATTTCAGGCTCAGACACCTCACATTCAAATTTCAGCATCTAACTGAGGTAGTTTATAGAATCACAGAATGGTTTGGCTTACAGGGTTCTTAAAGCTCATCTCATTCCAATCCCCTGCCATAGGCAGGGACACCTTCCACTATCCCAGGTTGCTCTGAGCCAAATCCAAACTGGCCTTGGACACTTTAAGGAATGGGGCACCCACAGCTTCTCTGGGCAACCTATGCCAGGTCCTCACCACCCTCACCAAGAAAAGAATTTATTCCTAACATTTAATCTAATTTCTCCACTTTCAGTAGAACAGCTGCTATAGATACCTTCAGAGGGTAAGGAGTGGTACACACTAAGATGATTAATTTAATCTTCGCTTCTCTCCAGTGATCAGAGAGAGCTGGAGGTGACTTAATTACAGGCTCCTATATAACACCTCATAAGCTAATATTATGTCTTGAGCCCTGGTCCTTCATGAGGACCTGGAGCAAAACAAACAGCTGAAGTTAGCACCAGCAGCCAGGAACAGAGCCCGTAGCCTGCATGGTTGCTCCAATCATTGGATCATTCCTAGTTTTCTGTATAACTGGGAGAGAAAGCCACCAGAACCAGTCCCCATGACTCCTCAGATTCTTCCCATTCAGTGAATCTACATTTCAGCATGAACTTTTCATACTGACAGGTAGCATGCAGAACTGCTGCCATGAAAAACTCTACTCAAAAGCTCAAAAGGACTTAAACCTAAAGCTTGTTTCATTTCTGAATTTCCATTGGTAAAATTTCCTATGAATTCTTCCCTGAGGCTGATAGTAATTTAGAAGCACTGTATATAATATTTCCCAGCATCCTGTTACAGACTTTGAGCTTCCCCAGATGTTGTTGGCTCCTCTCTGCAGACTGTCAGGTGCTGTGCCTTCCCCAGTCCCTCACCACTTGTTGCTGTTTGCCTGTCAGGTTTGAGTGCTTACTTTTGCCTGCATCAAGACAGAACATATTAACAGACACATCCATTAAAACTAAAGAAAAAAAAACCTGTCAGGAGCTACCTGCATGATTGTTTTGCTAGTTACGCAGCTTTAGGCAGCCATATGCTCAAAGGTTAAGAAAGGAAGGGCATCTTTACTAGCTGCTTTCAGCAGATTTATCATCAACTGCAAGCTCTTTATGGAGGTCTCACTGGGAAACCTCCAACAAATACTTGATTGGACATTAAAATATCTCTTTGAAATAGATGTAACTGTGTGCATCAGGTCTGCACAGATCCCTTCTCAGACAAAAGAGCTTTATTCATCAGTGAATGGTTTTTATGCAGAGCTCTACAGGACACTAAGAGTTGGCTTTTGCACTCTTTCATACACAGGTTTTATGAGCAGAGGCATCACTGTCACATCAAGTCTGACCAAAGCACAACCAAAATGTTGGTTTTAAACATGCACAGTTTTCACAAATGTTATCAAGCAGGCGGGTTCTCTTTAATATCTCGGTCAATTATCAGGATGAGAAACCCCCAGTCAGTTTGCATCTGACACCAAGTTGGATGGGGGTTTCAATGTGCTCTTCATGGGGCTATGGACAGGCTGGATGGATGGTGTGAGGCCTGAGGTATGAGGTTCAAGAAGAGTCAGGGTTTCTTGAACCTCACCAAAAATACCCCACAGTGCTCTAAGCTGGGAGCAGAGCAGCTGGAAATCTGCCCAGTGGGAAAAGCCCTGGGAGTGCTGGCTGACAGCAACTGATCATGTGACGACGTGTGCCCAGATGGACAAGAAAGTTGGTGGCTTCCTGGCCTTCTGTGTCAGCATTAGTGTGGCCAGCAGGACCAGGGTGGTGATTGTCCCTCTGTTCAGGGCACTGGAGAGGCCAGAGCTCCAGTGCTGTGTGCAGATGTGCACCCCAGTGAAGGTGGGATCATTGAGAGATGCCTGTGGGTGAATTAAGCTTCCAACAAGACCATCTACCAAAGTTAACAATGGAGATTTTATTTAACAATAAAAGTGGGGTAGAGAAATAGGGATTGCAAAGAGGAGAACAGAAAGGAAAGAGGGGGAAGATTGATGATGGGAAGACATGGGGTGGGGAAAAACAGGAGTGGGGATGGGTGGAGAAGACCTCAAACACAGGACAGTCCAAGAATCTTGGATCCAGCAGGATTCCATTGGTCTTCCATCATGCTGCGCTTCATTGCACTACACTTCCAGTGGAGGCTGATGCCCTGGATAATTAATTTGAGGTTTAAAACTTTACCCAGTCCAGGTTAAAGGTATCCACGGAAGAATTTTACTATTTGCCATGTGAAAGGAGACTCAGCCTTTGTTACCTGCAATGCAGAAATCCACAAAGCATTCCTCAGATCCTAATGTGCCCTGGGGCAGGGTGGGGATGCACCCCCATGTTGCCTGTGGTTTAGGCAAGTGCGACCTGGTTCGGAGAGAGACCATGGCGAACTTACAATCTTGCCGGACAGATCACACGTGACACCAATGTGGTGAACGGTGAAGTGCGTTTATTTCCAGCGAGCACCTGCTTAAATACCCGGAACGTCATGGAGAAGGAGGGGCCCTAACTCCTCGTAACAGCGCGAGATCTTCCGGACGGCTTTTCTAGCTAACCACATCTCCCCCCCTCTCCATGAACAATTAAATTTGAACATAACATTTTGAACTGGGTAAACAACTTGTTAGTATTATGCAAACGGACTTGTTAGTAAATAAAACTGACGTAACGGTTGTTTAAGTTAACTGTCTTTGCATAATAAAGCATAATAACTTGGACACACAAATCATTAGACTCATTGAAGTGCCTTATAGAGACACAAGGGGTAAGTCCAGTAGTATGACAAGCCCAAATGTTTCCTGTTGCTGGAATGGCCCACTTTTCATGCCGGTTTAAACGAATGGATGAGCCGCACAGCTCTTTGTTTTGGGTTTTAATGCTTTTGTTTTCTATACAAATTCCGTGGCCTGAAATGATTCCCAGGGTGATCCCTCTGCTGGGAGCATCCCACTTGCACTGCTTAGGACTGGCCCTTTGGGAATACTGGAAAGTTTCGTTGGAACCAATTCCCTCATAGAAGGGTGGTCGGGAATCATAGCAAAGCCAGCAGGACTTTGTAAGGTTGGGTCATGAGGCGTTAAGGGATAAAAATGCGGCATGTAACATCTGGGTGAAGAGGGTTTGCGAAGGGATTTCGGGCGTAGGAAGGGCTTTCACAGGGTTAGGTAGCGTAGCGGTGGCAAGCGGTTTTTTCGCCATCGGAAAGGTGGGCATGGGTGGTTTACCTTTTTCGGAGATTGCCAATTCATTAGGCCCTATTGCGATGTGATGCTTGTGTGATGGGGACCTAATGATCTGTATGACAGTGCCTCTATCTGGGTTGCGTGTGATGGATGGGTCCTCGTGTGGTACACTGACCACAATTTTCCTACCGCCCAAGATGGATCATGTGTCTGCAGAACTGTGATTGTGTGGTGTGTGCAATTCCCGGGGTGTCTACCTTGGTAGGTACGTCGGGAAATGCAGTTACTGGGCCAACCTGTCACTTTTAGGAACTCATCCTTTTTGGGAGGCTCCCACCGATTACCAGTTACTATGGTCTCACACCCCCAATATCGACAAAACCAATAACCTGGGTAGGTGCAGTACTCTTTCCCGGGGTTGTTGCTTGGACACCAATACGTTCCTACCCTGATGACCTGAGAGGTTTTGTCGGACCGATCGCTTGTGAAGATGTCAGATAGTCGCACGGTCCAGGCTGGGGTGTTGGTTTCGGTGGCTTTGGCAAGCATTTTCTCTAAATTGTCCTCCCATTCCTGTTTAAAAACTATCATGCCAGCTCCATCAAAAATCATACGACATGTCTGTTTGATATCAAAGGGGAGCATGTCGTCATTGCCAAAGAGACCGTCTATTAAGGTGGAAACCATTGCGGAATTAATTCCTTTTTTGGCAATAGCTTTTGCGATGGCCTGCACATCTTTGGGGTTCACCGGGGAATACGTTGGTAAGTTATTTTCGAGTCTCCTTACTGGGAAAATTCGCGCTGCTGTTTCGGGTAGGTCAGCGAGCCCTGACTGGACTTTTTTCCAATCCGTCAGAGGCATAGATTTCGTGGAGCCCTTTTTGTTTGCGTGTCCAGAGGTTCGGTTCGCAATTTCAGTGAATGTTGCCGGCATAAATTTTGTATCCGAGTCGGAACCCGAATCGGAATCCGAATCGGAGCTGGGCTTGGCACAGGAAGGGCATTGTTGTCTGTATACAGACTGCCTGCGCCACCCGTCCCGGCTAGGCCTCAGGCCTGCCTGGACCTCACTGTCCAATGGAGAGGAAGTGGAATGGTCAGGGACTTCCGGCAGACTGTGCCTTTTGGCTGGGTTCCACCCCCTGGATTTTTGGTGGGTGGTGACTGCGTTTGCCATGGTCCGCCCCTTTTCTAGGGATTTCTTTATCATGTAAGGAGATGTTTGAGGGACCGCTTTCTGATTGATTTCAGGTGTTCCCTCCCAGCCAGAAACCGCGCATCCCTTCCCCCGGTCTGAACCGCGTGTGTCCGTGGCAGGAATTGGGTAGTGGTCCCGCCCTTCTTCTTTGCCCTCAGCGCCATATTGTGGCGCATAGGATGGCGGTCTAATTTTATTTTCACTTTCATTTACAACATTGGCACCGTCGTCAGGGAACGGGAGGTTATCGCGTTCGGGACGCGGGTTAGGGTTAGTATCAGGACCGAGGGTCGGGGCTGGAGATAGGGACCGTGATAACGAGGAGGCGTTAGTACTTAACAATGAATCAGGGTTAGTAAAATTATCACAAACACTGGTCTGGGTCGCAGCTCCCACCCCCAGTTTAGGAACGACTCTTAAACACCGCTGAGCCGCTTGCCAAGTTTCTTGCTCCTCGAGAGCCTTCTGTAAAGCGTTTTTAACCTTGCCCCAGCTCTTGAGGCACTTGCTCGAGCCGGATGCAATAACATCATCGGCGAGAGCGGAGGTACACTGCCCCCAACATTCTGGATGCAGAATGTCAACGGGGCGGTCTATAACATTTAACATTAACAACCACCTAATAGCGGTATTAAAATCAGCTTCTTTGCACTGAATCCCCCACTGTGTGTGGATCTCTGAAATTACCTTCCCGAGAGTTTCCATCCCGGCGGTACTGGGAGCGTCCTCCCCACCGAAGTCAGTCCCACTGCTCCGGTCGTCTCCTCCTCCAGCGTGTTTCCCGTTACCCGCCGCTCGAACCCGTGTGCCGGGGAGCACACCGGGTTTCGGCACCACTATGTTGCCTGAAGGATCCCGGGTTTCGGCACCACTATGTTGCCTGAAGGATCCCGGGTTTCAGGCAAGTGCGACCTGGTTTGGAGGAGACCACGGCGAACTTACCAACTTGCCGGACAAATCACACGCTACACCAATGTGGTGGATGGTGAAGTGCGCTTATTAACAGCGAGCACCCGCTTAAATACCCGCGGTGTGCCCATGTCACTTCTTCAGGGGTTGGTAACTTGGAACGTCATGGAGAAGGAGGGGCCCTAACTCCTCGTAACAGCGCGAGATCTTCCGGACGGCTTTTCTGGCTAAACACACCTAGTTCATTTTTTATACTGACTGGGGGGCCCTCTTGGACGGCTTCTACCGCCCAATGCTTTTGGGAAGGGGTTTGGCCTTGATCCCCTCTGGGGAATTGGTTTAGGGACCTGTGAGGATCACTGAAGACCAGTTCCTGGTATGTCATTGCAATGGGCATCAGTGAACTGCATCAGCTGATATCTGAGAGAGCTGAGTTTCCTCATCATAATACTGATAAAGCAATCCCAGTCCCTTGCTCCCACTGCACAGATTTTCCCCAGCTGGTCTCAGTGGAAAATTCCTGACTCCTACCCTGCTAAATTTGGTGGTTATGCTACAAAGCTGGTGTTCTGAAAAGCTTTGTTCTGCAGGAGAAATGAGATTTGACATGTGCAGCTCTGACTCTCAGGGGAAATGCCCTTTCCACAAGGTTTCAGTGGGCTGGTTGTTCTACTCTACCGTGCAGACAGGTGGTTCTGCCAACTTCAAAAGCTGTTCCTTGTTTCTGTTATCCAACACAGAATAAACAGTTTGTTTTGTTCCATGTATTTAATTAATCTTGCCTTTTATTTCTGCTCAAAAAAGGTACTTTGATTTTTTTAAAAAAAACTGTATCCAGAAAAACTCTGTGATTATTTCATGCTAACAGATTTCATACGTGGATGCTCCTGGACATTCACCACCTCTGCATGACAGAGCAACAGAGCCAAATGTAGTTTACTAAATTTTCCAACTGGACATATAAAATTGGATTAAAGACTTCTGGATGTTGATATGAATAACTTGAATTTTAATTTATTTTGAATTAGGCTGATAGTATGAGGAAACATACTTTTTTTGAGTCCTCCTCACAAATTCATGGATAAATTTTGTAAAAGGTGGAGTAAAGGAAGACCAAGGGCACTCTTGTTCTCCTCAGGAGATCTACTCCTGAGGCTGAGCAGAAAAATAAAGCAACAGGAAGAGAGAACATAGAATTACAAAATCATAGACTGGCTCATGTTGAAAGGGATCTTAAAGAACATCGAGTTCCAAATCCCTGTTTTGGGCAGGGACATCTTTCACTAGGCCAGGTTGTTCAAAGCTTTATCCAGCCTGGCCTTGAACACTTCCAGGGATGGAGGATCCACAACCTGTGCCAGGGCCTCACCACCAGATTTTGGTGTGAGCTGACAAGTATTAGGGAGGAAAGAGAATCTAAATGGCAGAGGGAAGCATGTGAAGGCATAAGGTTATGAGTGATTTCCTTCTGTTCTTCACAGTCATTTGGCTAAACATGAGACTTTGATACATTTTAATATTTCCTAGGATTCCCTCCTGCCCCATTTGAGCAAGACTCAGTTGGCTTCATCTTCTTTATCACATCAGCCTGGCACAACTGCTGGAGGTGACCCAAGTGCATTAAGATGCCTGAACTATCACAAAAAACACTTTTTAGGCAACTGGCTGGTGTCCCAGGGCCATGATGCAGTCTAAGATAAATGTGGCTATCACTTCCCACCACAGTTGATGAAGATGCAGCCAATGCAAACAGTGAATTTTTGGGGTGTTTTGTGTCACCATGAGGTATCAGTGGCTTCTGGAACAGTAAACATTAAAGCCCAACAGGTCAGTGAGTAGAGGTGAAACCATAAGCCCTATGAAATTCAGGTTCCATATGCTACCTTTTCTTCATGGAAAGAGCTCAAAGGGTGGGATTCAGCTACTACAGTTATCTTCTGTGTAGATTTTTAGGTGTGATTTGATCAACCAGACTCATTTCATACCAGCTGGCAAGAAATAAGTGCTCCAGGGCCAGATGTATTTGATGGATTTTAAATATCTGAATAGACCAGATGAATCAGGTCCCAAAAGCGAGTGTGCTACTAATTAACATATCCTTTTGGCCAGCAGTAAAATTCTACAAAATTGTGACTCTGAAACATTTACATCTCTGTCAAATGTGGCTTAAGCTGCCTTAGGCTTTGCTTCTGCAGGACTGATGGGGCAAAACGAGGGAGGAGGACAGCACAGGCTGAAAGATGGAAGGCCCACTAAACATAATTACCTACACAACTCTATGAAAAATGCTGCAAGTGAAGCAGCCATAAATACATTAGGGAGACAAAGCCAATACACATTAAAGATTCATGTAGTGCTATTCATTTGTGCCGTCTCTTTTGTCTCTGGATATATGCATTTAAGACCAGGTAAAGTCCTTTTAATGAGAGACAAAGACTCATAAATCCCAAGAACACCTCCATAGCTCACAAGGACAGTGTCTTTTGCCCCTCCATTTGTCTTCCCACAGGGTTAGAAAAGCAGATGTATTGTACTCGAAACAAACCTTCTGAATTATGTAATTTAATGTGACATTTAAAGGGGCAAACACTATTTATTTTAAAATAAATGCCATTTATATGTGAGCTGCTTTGCCAAGTGACCCCCCCAATATCACAAGTTCACAGACAATAATTGGCAAGATTAGAAAAAATAAAAACACCTCTTGGTCTGTCCTCTGGCATCTGAGAAATAGATACAAAAGAGGACACTACAACATAAAACAAGCAGGTAAAAAGTGAAAGCCTCCACCCTAGAGATTGCAAAAATGAAACAAAACACACAATAAAAATAATTTAAGAAGCTGAGAACTTCAAAGTGACTATATCAGTTTGCTAAGGACTGTTGGGGTGAGGATCTTAAAAGTAGGGCAGCAAGAAGGAAATAAAACTCCAAACCACCACCTGAGCTACCTAAAGCGAGGAATAAATAACAGAATGTTACAATTTCTTCACCACACTGAGAAGCAGAAGAGACTTTTGAGCCCTAAATTGCCTTGTGAAAGCCCACATGAAA
The DNA here is from genome assembly GCA_018697195.1 of Certhia americana. Classification (NCBI taxonomy): domain Eukaryota; kingdom Metazoa; phylum Chordata; class Aves; order Passeriformes; family Certhiidae; genus Certhia; species Certhia americana. Next base: position 150,333,749 of record CM031858.1, on the reverse strand, counting down.
CAAGGTGGAAAAGAAAGAACATTCTACTCTAAAGCCCAAAGAAGAGATGGCCTCATAAACTAAAAATGACTTTTTCCATGCTTCAGGAAGGAGTTCACCTGCCATGAGAACCCTTTCTTCTGTATCTTTTTTTCCCCAGGTGCTTTCGAATACTGAATCTTATTTTACTATCAAGCTGTTCCCTTTCTACAGTATTTACTTATTAGAGTGCATTGATAGAAATTAGTTAATCAGCTAATGGTATGAAGAACCTGGAGATGCATCTCTTATTGTAAACACGACGAAGTTATAGGTGTTTCCTTGGTAACCAAAGCTTCATGTTCAAGGAAAATTTTCTTCTAGACATGTGGAGAAGGAGAAATCAATCACTTGAGACATCTGCAGAGGATGTGTATTTGCCCTATGCTCCTTGGAAAATCTGTGAAGAGAAGGAGGTGCCTGCAGAAGGTGATTTAGATGCATAGCTATTTTACATGGCGACAGACTTTGAGTTCAGACAAGCACTTTCAGATGGACAGGGCTATTCTGTCAGACTTTCTGTTCTGGAAGGAGTAGGTCTGTCCAGCCATAAATGGCAGAATGAAGATGCTGATTAAATATAATGCAAGTCTGTGCAAATATTCTGCTTCAGAGTGAACAGACCTCTCTAAATTATTACGTACTTTCCACTGAATAGCAGATGATATAATAAAGGAGTTCTCAAACCAGCAATTAAGCACTGTGATCCCTTTGATGAATGTTAGATAACAACAGAAATATCTCATTTTGCTGCAGCTTTCGCTTAGTGTCTAAATGACATTTAATTTTTGTCTCTCTTTAGGGAACATACTGTTTCTGACAACCAGCTCTGTGCTCTGTACTCAAACAATTCTTCTGGTTATGCAAACTAGTTGGTATGAAATTACAGTAGTGCATGGGATGCAATGCCATGACCTCAAAAACTGACAGCCTGGGGAGACAAAAAGAGAGAAGGTGCTGAGCCGTAGCACCCTGCACTCATTGTCTATATCTGCTGAATCAGAAAGGGACTATTGGGTCAAACCTAAAAGCCTAGAGCATGTGGTTTCTCCAGGAGCAATGAATAGAATAATGTGGATTAATGAGGGAAGACATGCCAGGTGCTTGCAGCCTAAGGGACCTTAGAGAATTTCAGGAATTCAGATGTTTTCAGTTCGGCAAACAGTGTTGCTTGGGGCGGGTGAGATACCTTTGAATATCCCCATGCTATGGTAGTTATGTAATTTTTCTGCTGCTCCTAGAATACTTGGAGAAAGGTTCAGCAAAGCAAGGAGAACCTCGGAGTATTTAATCCTTGAACCCAAAAGCTGCTGGTGCCTCTAATTTCTTTACAGTTCTTTTGTCTTTGGCTCTGCAGAAACAAATGAGCTGTGATTAATGCTGATGAAAGCATTAAGGAGATGATTTCCTCTCCTCCCACCAAAATTATTGACTGGAACACAGTCTGAGGAAATCCAATTAAAACTATATAATATGTCTGTATTTCCTTCACCATCTATTTAAAGGATGGATAAGGGGCATCTGCTATTCCCTTTCTCTCCATTATTTAGGTTGTAAAGTAGGTAGTCAAAGCTGCTCTTGAGTATCAGTTCTGTTACACTTCACACATTTATCTCATTATTAACAGGTGTGGGCAAAGAACTTTTTCTGTTTAGCAACAAATAACAAGATTCAGTTGTACTGTGTGTGCTCTGGGTGACCTCACCAATGCTGTGTTACCTATTAAATTAACACATGAGGTCTGGGATTGAGAAATGGGTAGAACTTGTAAATTAAAACATTTTACCTCAATCATCAGGTCATGACCCTATCTTTTCCAAAAACTCAAAATCCTGCTCTGTTCTGTGGGTGGGATATATTTTAACAGGTTCATAAATAAAAAATAATTTCTTCTGGAGTTTAGACAGTCATTTCCAATTGTCCACAGAAATACTAATTTAATCTGTAAGGGACTGTAAATATAGAACTTCCTTACAACAGGGTATCTCTTTAATAAGAAAAATATTTTTTCATTTGTTTCTCCACTGAAAGAAGAAAAATGTTTTGCATATAAAGACATATCTGTAATTGATGTTGATAGGGCAATCTCCGAATAGCTCAGCATTAAGGAAATTCTCAGTCCTGTGTCTTGCCACAGGAATTTTTCTATTGACTTCTGAGGAGTAAGAGTAGGTTCATGGACACTACATTCATAGCTCTGCCTACACCCAGCAAGTAAATTTATCCTTATCAAAATAAATTCCTTAAAATGTGTTGGATCAACTACATTTGCTATTTCAACTGACTACACCACACTCTTTGTAAGAACAGAAAAGCAGTAACCCCATAGGCCAAAGTTACTGTTGTTTAACTAAACCTCCTGGGCTCTGATTTTTGACTGTCCAATCTCCAACTTGAATCTTTCAAGTCTCCAATTTAAAAGTCATTCCTCCATCAGAGGTTCCAAGAATTTCCAAGAACCAGTCCTACAGGTGCTATTACAGTATAGGATTGGGTGTCCTGTTTTTCACCTGACTTTTCTATGGAGAGTGAAGGTTTACAAAATTATTAAGCCCTCGGCAGGTGACAAAGTGCCTTCTCCTGTTGCCTAAAATGGACAATCCAAAACTTGCAACAAATGTTCAAATACAACAGAAAAAGCAGGTCTTTAATGCAAGCTTTCAGGTGCCTCCACAGCTATGGGGACACCCAGCATTGGATTTCTACAATTTTTATAAGTTTAACAAATTGGCATATCTAATAAATATTGTCCAATTAGAAGAGCAGTTGGTTAGGTAATTTCTCCCCAGGTTCTTCTCCATTGCAGTTGTTTCAGGGGCTTTCTTATGTCTTCTAAGTTCTAGTGGAAAACAAAACGTCCTTGTCAGGCTTCTTATGAGTAAGACTAAACAGAATTCCAAGTATGTGTTAGAATGGTTACCTTATTATTCTAATATCTAAAAGAAAGGGTAGGAAAAACACCCGAAGCTGTATAGCCATGTAGTAACAGTCTACAAAGCTACAAACATCAGAAAAATGTATAAAAAGCTAAAATCTTCAGCATAACTGTCACTGCATAGGTATTTATAAGGAGCACATTGGCAACTGTTTATTTCTTTGAATCTCATTCTTAAGTTGTGATGGAGGAGTTTGGGTGTATTTCACTCAGTTTCTTTAAAACTTGCCATCCACAGATGTCTTGCTCACTTTGGCATCTTTCTATCCCAAGCTTGTCCCATCAGAGGTGGCAGGACAAAGTGCACATCCATGCTCTGACAGCCCCAGCACTACTCCCAACTGCTGGCAGGGGTAGGACTGCCACTGAGAACTGGACAGAATTCAACAAAGATCTGCATTTTGACTTAAATTAGGCATATTGGGTAGATGGACTGAAGTGATCCAAAAGAATGTCTATATAATTACACTCGTTTGATGTCAGGAGTAAGCACAATAATCTCATTCAGTCCTTCCCACTCAGATACTCTTATCCTAATTAAGAATAGCATTACTTGTTCTGCTTTACTTTGCTTTCTAAATGGTCTAAATAAAACTGAAAAGAGCCACTCTTGCAGTTACACCAGAAAACTGGTATCAGTGGAATAAGAAATACTGTCCTGTGCAGGCAGGTTTTCAGCCTTTCAAGATACACTGTGGTTGTGATACAGACACCTGAGTGTCAAAACCATAAAAATCATGACAGTATACACAGCACTCCGTTTGGGACACATTTTTTATTTATTTCATTCCTCACAGCCTGTATTGCCTTGCCTCCTGAGGGATCATCTACAGTGTCTTTTCCAATGAATATTAATCACCTGGGAATGCAGAAGAAACCACCTCTGCTGTGACAATAGCCTGACTTCTCTCTGGGGGAAAGGGGTTGAATCTCAGTGCCTCCCTAATGACATTATTTGTTATTTTCAGGACAGGCAGTTGCATCCTAATGGAATTCAAACATAATACAAGATAAAAAAGAAATAAACAGTTGCTAGTGTGCTCCTTGTAATTACCTATGCAAAGACATAATACCCTCATTACCCAAGGGTATCAGAGCTTTCAGTGAATGAGGGGCAGGGACAAGTCTTCCTTTTGAGTTTTGGGGAGAATTTAAGCTGTTTTGTGGAATTCCAGTGTTTCTACTACAATTTTCTTCCTGCTTGCTATAGAAAAGTGGACACTAAATATATGAAAATCCTCTGATATCCAAGAATATATCTTGGGAATATAAATATACCCTGGTCTTGCCAGGAAAGTGGGTGCATTTTGTGCCTTTGAGGATCTTTTGAATATTCAGAGCATAGAACTGAAAGGAATTCCAAAATCACTGACATTGGTCCTTGCTTCAAGGTTTCACAACAGACTCTTAATGGTCTCCTGCTGAGCTTAGAAGATAATTGTGAGATCAGGATAGCTCAGGCTCTGTGCTTAGTGGAAAAAATTGATATTTTTGTGCATGGATAAAAATAAGAAGAAAAGTATAAATAGCAATTCCTACCAAAAATGAACCGATTGTAAGCCAAATCTTTCAGTAGCAGTAAAAGGGATGCGTTGCCTTAATTACCTGTCTGAAAAGATTTACTGAGCATGAATTATAGAAAGGTTCACACTTCTAAGGGATGAAAATCAGTGAGGCTGTGTTGGTGGCACCAACATGCCTAATTTCTTCCTAGGGAGGACCCGGTTCCTTCAGCTTTTGAGAATAGCTTGCAGACTGATTGTCTGTCCTTTTGGAAGTTCCCTTTCAATGATTTTTACGTTCTAAATTCTTGCACAACTGTTTTCAACAAATGATAAATATTGGAGTGGTGAATAATTGTGAAGATAAAGGAGGGGATAAAGAAGAGATGAAGTTGAAAGATTTCCATGTGAAGTGCAGGTACAGCTGTTGTGCTGCACTGGGATCTCATGTTCTTATTCTGCTTTGTGGGCAAAATATCCTGCCAGATTACATTTCCCACCACACTTCCCAATGCAAAGCTGATCTCCCACCATCTGTATAACAGCACAGGCTTCTGTTCCCAACTGGAAAGAAAGTGTTAAAGTGGAAAGAGTTCTGTGGTGTTTTTATATTCATTCATCACTTCCAAACTCATCTCTGGACTTGTTTATTCTGTAATTATCTCTCAGTGACATGAATGATGAAGTGAAAACACACTAAGTCTTCCTGATATTAGATTCTGTTGGTTCAGGTCACCCCCAAAAAAATCGTTGTTTGGAAAGGATGGGAACAGAATACATTCTGTCAGGCACTTGTGGATCCTTCAAGATTAAACAACAACAAAAACCAAAAAGCAGTATAAAGACCACAACCTTAAAGGTAAAATGGAAATATCATTGAAGACCAGAGCTGAACCTTTAGTTTCATGGTTTTAAAGGCTTCTCAGTGTATTTCAAGTTAATAAAACAAGCAGCACAAATGTTTCAATGTGCAAAGAAGAGCAAAAGATTAGATTTTGCTACCCATGAACATTTTTTGATTAGTTATTATAGTTTTTAAAATTTATAATACTGTTCTCTGCACTTTAGCCAGGATCTTCTGAGCCTCTAAGGTCCAAGGGGTTAACATTAGAAAGAATCAAGGCTTTTTAACAGTGAATATTTTCCTTCTTTAAGTATTTATTTAATTGGAAATGATTCAGCAAAATGTGGAGGTTTGGGGTTGTGGTGTCCCTGCCCATGGTGGGGGTTGGAATGCGATGATCTTGAAGGTCTTTTCCAACCCAAACCATTCCATGATTGATGCTATGATAAAACCTCTATTCAAGGTCAAGTTCTAAATGCAACTAATCTGATTTTTTCCACAGTGGATTTATGTCCTGAGGACAAAATATCCCAAACATACGCGCACATTTTATGGACAGCGAGACTGCTCCAGCCAAGAGGGGATACCTTTCCTGATTACAATATGAGAATTCACAAAATTCTTGCATCTCTACCTCCCTTGTGGAGAAGGGTGACTGTAAGATGGAAAGTCATTAGAACATGACTGTGGCCATGCATCATGATGAATGAGTGGTTCACTCCACACACCCATGACACAGGCTCAGTCTTATCTGGGTTTTTGGTGCCCCAATTAAGCTGGAAAAAATCTTCACTTCTCTGACACGCAGCCACACACTCTCAAAACAGATAAATTTCTCTGCAAGAATGAAGTCATACATTTATTTTACTCTACATTTAAAGATATGGCTAGAAGACAATAAATAATCCATAGATCACCCTTTACCAGTAGTATTCCTTACCATGAGGGTGATGAGGCCCTGGCACAGGTTTCCCAGAGAACTGTGCATGTCCCATCCCTGGAAATGTTCAGGTTGGGCAGGGCTTGGTCTAGTGGAAGGTGTCCCTGCCCATGGCAGGGTTGGAAGGAGATGGTCTTTAAGGTCTCTTTTAACCCAGATCATTCTGTTTCTATTTGAAGCATCCCTTAAGAGGAAACAGTTTCTTCTGGGAAAAAACCCTCAGCAGGCCTTTATGCAATTAATTATTATTAACTGAGTATCCTTAGCAGTTAAAAATGGACATTATTTGCTAATTCTCTGCAGCTGAGTAGACCTTCTCTGACAAGCAGGGTTGTCTTACTGGGGAAAATAAAGGTGCAAAGCAAGTGTGAAAAATACTCCAAAGGGTAAAATAACATGTAGGTAGAAAAACACCTCATCTCTGATGACCCAGTAAATCAGGGTATTGCTGTAGGCAATAGGATGTGCTGGGTATTAGGACAGGGAAGATATTACAGAGGACTGAAGTTTAGGGCACACCAAAGCCTAAATGGAAAGACTAGTGAAAAGATAAAGGGATGACTGTGATCTGCATTAAAAAGCAGATCATGCTGAATAATTGCAATGGTCTCTTCTGGCCTTGATTTTTTTTTTTTTTTTTTTTTTTTTGTCTGTGGAAGGGTTTCATTTAAATAATTCATAACGAAGAGCAAATTCTGAAAAATTGTAGAAAAAAAAATCAGTATAAGCCTGCTGTGGATTCTGGGATTTGGTCTTCAATATGTGAGCTCTTGAACTTTCCTAATGAAAATACTAATAACTTTTTAATTCTAAGCTTCAAGCCTCATTGCAGAAAATCATCAATGATATATTCAATTGTAAAATTCACAGAGGGCATCACAGTTATATAAATCATTCAATTAAAAAGAAAGTGCATTACATGACTGAATCAACGAAATGGAGGTTGAGAGTGGATTTAGTTTTGCATTTTTTTAAAAAAGCAGTGTGTGCAGAAGTATTTGCTATTCATTTAAAAGCTGAAATAAAATTTCAGAAAATTGCTTTATTTTTGAGCATGATCTAAAAAAAGGAGTATAATAAATAATTATTACATATCTTTTCAATAATGATTATGCCTGAGTTTCTTAAATGTGTTTTGAACTCTCAGCAACCCAGAATGTGGGAGTTCTGTTCTAATGTTGTTAAATCTTTAAAGTTATGCGTTTGCAATGAAGTGAAGAAGTAGCATGGGAATTAGAACTTGATGATATGGGAAGTCCCTTCCAACCCAAGCCATTCTGTGATTTTGTGAGTGGTTCATGTCTCATTTGAATGGCATTTGGATGACAAAAATATCAGCATTGCTTTCTCAGTGAGCCAACACGTATTTTCTACCTTGGAATAGTGTGAATAATCCTTAATCCCTGCCAGTCCTCTACCACTCATCTGCAGCCATCCTCACTGTGCTGCTTTTGATTATTTCTGCCATTGGTAGAGGCTCACACAGTTCTCTCAGTAATTTGGTACCTGATAGTGCCGTGGTTATCCTCTACCTGTCCATGAGCCTCACCTGGGCTGTGTTGGAAGGCAGAAGCTGCAGAGTTTGTGCTGTCATACCCCAGAACACCTGCAGTGCTCAAAAGGTCAAATGCTAATTGAGAGAAGCAAAGAAATAAATATATCTATGATTATGTAGGGTATGTGAGCAAGATGGATTGCTCAGTGTGTTACAGGACCCATGGAAAGATGGAAAGAAATATGGCCTTCATTGTAATGATTGTGCTTCTATAGCCCCAGGCATCAAAAACGTCATCATGTTTATGTGCTAATAAAATCTTAGCAGTAATTCTCTCTCCATGCACAGAACCTTTGCTACAGTCTGTCCTCTGAATCACCTCTGAGGGAAAAAATTAGTAATTTCATTTCTCCTTAGGGAGGGATAAAGTTTGTGCTGCTGTGAGACTCTTAATGTTGGTGTAATGCATGGGTCATTGTGCTTGGGAGTTTCTGGAATGTTTGGGAGCTGCCTATTTAGGGGTATGTGGGAGGATAAAGGGATTGAATAAAAAGTTTCAAATCTAATGAGTACCTGTTAAAGATGCATCCCTTGATCATTATTTTAATAATATTTGAAACCAAAGGAAAATGCTTTCCTATAATATTCACCTGAATATGGGGAGACTCATCTTCGGTTTGTCTGATAAGCCCAGCCTGACTGTGAATCCTCTCTTATCTAATGGTGGAAGTGAAATATTTCAGTATTTCCTGTTATAAACAAAATAAACATCATACTGAAATAAATAAATAAACACTAAAAATTCTCCTTGGTTCCATTCTTAGTGGTGATTGGGCAGCTGGAAAAAGAAATGTTCAGGTGCCATCAGTAGTGAGCCTCTCAAATACCTTTGTGAATTCAGAGCTGGGTGGGATGGCAGGTCTTTGACATAGAAGCTCTTTGGAATTCAGAGAGCAAAAGTCAGAGAATCACGTTTAGTATCTATCCATCTCCAGTGAGATGGATCTGTGATGTGGAAAGCTGCAAGCCTGTAAACAGCACTGGTTTGCAAACACAGCATAAAAAATGAATTCAGAAGTACACTTGGAGGATTCTCCTGCTGAGAGTTGGGGTTGTTCAGCCTGGAGAAGGCTCCAGGGAGACCTTGGTGCCCTTTCCAGTGCCTAAAGGGGCTACAAGAAAGTGGGAAAGGTATTTTTTTGCAAGAGCATGTAGCAATAGCACAAGGGGGAATGGCTTCACATTGAAAAAGGACAGGTTTAGAGTAGGTAACAGGAAAAAAATCTTTCCTGTAAAGCTGGTGAGGCCTGGCCTGGGCACAGGTTGCCCAGAGAAGCATCCTCCCTGGAAGTGTTGAAGTTTGGATGGGACTTCAAGCAACCCGGTCTGTTAGAAGGCGTCTCTGCCCAAGGCAGAGCCTTGGAACTTGGAGCCTCAGTCCCTTCCAACTGAGACCATTTTATGTTTTATGATTCTAGGACCCACACTGAACAGGGTCTCACAGTATGGGTTTTGGGACACTAGGTGAACTTCTGAGCACTCAAGAGCCAACTCTTACCACTGGTGATACTTGAGCATCCAACCTCAGCTGAAGGCTGGGTCTCAGAAGTGCTCGGCCCCCCAGCTGATCCTGGCTTGCCATTGTGAGACACAAGAGAAGTAAATATCAAGAAACAATATATGCCACCAGAAAGTGGAGGGGAGGAAAGATCTCATTAGAGATGAGGGGTAGAATCACTCAGGTTTTACCTTAATCGTGGGATTTCAGCTGATGTACAATATCTAAGTAGTCATGGACCTGTTGACTACAGGCAGGCAAATATAGAGTTTATCACATCACTGGCCTTGGTGCATTTTAGCTCTTTGTTTTCAAGCTTGGTAAAGCTGTTTGTGGCTTTGACTAATGTGGAACAGCATCTTTGTGTCTAACATCTCCTACATTTTCTCTTGCTGCTTAACCTGTGTGAGCATAAATTTCTATAGAACATGATATTCTGGCAGTCATCTCATAAAGCAGGTCAGAGCCCATCCCTCAAACCTCTATTTCAGGCCAAGAAAATCTCTCTGTATTCATCCTGTATGAAAGGGAAAAGGAAGCATCTGGGATCTACTCATTGCATCCATGTTCCCCTAGACATGTAATTGGCTCCTTCCTTTGTGCTGGGGTGGAGCTGTAAATCAAAACATAGTTACAAAGGTGAATGCTAATGCTGAGTGATACTCACACCCTGAAGGCTGTTAAGCAATAAATAAAGATATTTTTTTCACCTTACATGATGTTGATGTATAGGCTAATCCCAGATCGATAATTCTTCTCTCAATCCTGCTTGTGCTTTTCTCTCTGGCTCCAGATGCTGGCATTTTGTTTATGAGGGTCTTGATGGGGTTTATTCTGCTCCTGGGAAGTCTCATCTCTAATTTACTGCAGCCAGATTTGTGAATCTGCTTAAGCAAAGTTATTCACACCCAGAATTTCTATTAAGCATAGGAAAAAAAGATTTTAATTTGGTATAATGGGGTTCTGACAGGTCTAATTTGAGTAGTTTATTTCTTTTTAAGACCACCTCATTATGATAAAAAAAAAATCAAATGTTCCTTTATCAACCACAGGAATCTTTACTGTAATCAAAATGTATTTTAAAATTCTGTCTTTCCACAAAATTTTTTTTTTTTTTAATGGTGAGGAAAACAACAAGACACCAAACCCAAACAACATGACATTATAATATTTTTGTTAAATAGGTTTTGAGGGGATTTATTGTAATTTTTATTTAAAAAAAATCAAAGCATTTTGGCCCAAGCCGAAACATTTCAGCACACGAAAAAGTTTCAGTTGCTGCAATGCACTGTTGATGGCTGTAACTTACAGCCTATACAATGTTTTTCTTCAGATCACCATGATCTTTTTGTGTGATTTCAAACTTGGCTCATGAAATTTGAGGTACAGCTATTTAGTTTTCAGGTGAGCATCCCCCTGCTTAGATATTATAGTTCCAATAACCTGATGAAAGCAAGCAAAGGTTCATATAAATGAGCTTTTTCAGGCATCATGAAATATGAAAACTTTTGGAGGGTCATACATTTTCTTTTGGCTGTCACTACTTCACAACATTTTAAAGTCTTTTTTTTTTTCAGTGATCTGTTACATAGGAATAGTGTATAATTTACCAGACATTCTCTGCTCTTTTGGTTAAGATAGAACTTGAGTTGTGTGGTTAGCACTTGTCTCAAATATATCACCTAGTAATACAGTAGAAGCACCTAATATATAAATATTGTCTATAATATATAATAGATTACATATCCATTTGTTATGTCTTCCCTTTCTCTGTGCCTCATTCAAAATTTGACATGATATCATAGAACACGGAATTTTTGGGGTTGAAAGGGACCTTCTGCAGTAGTGCAACCCCACTGCCATGGGCAGGGACACCTTCCACTACCCCAGACTGCTCCATGTGCCATCCAGCCTGGCCTGGAACATTTCCAGGGATGAGGAAGCCACATTTGAGCAAATTCTGCAGTGTCTCATCACCCTTATCATTACAAATTTTCTTCCTCATAGTCAGACTCAATTTACCCTCTTTCAGTTTAAAACTGTTGTCCTCTACTGGTCTTGGTAAAGCTCTCTCTCCATTTTTCTTATGTCCCTCACTTGTCCTTATAGATAGGAAGGCTTCTAAAGGTATCCCTGGAATCTTCTCTTCTCTTCTCCAGACTGAACAGCCTCAATTCTCAATGACACAGACTTAGCTTTGTCGAACTTCATGAGGTTCTCATGGACTCACTCCTCAAGCCCGTCAAGATCCCTCTGGATGGAATTCTTTTCCTGGAGTATATCTACTCATCTGAAAACTGTCAGATGGATTAGGGTTTTCTACCTCACTGCAGAGGTAGAAATGCTGTAGGGAACCAAATCAAAGGCCTCACATATGTCATCACTAGAGCTTCCTTTGTCTACTGATGTAATCCTTCTGCTTGGGAGAAGCTCTGCTGAGGGGTTATAAAGGCTGTGAAAATGAACCAAGGATAAACCAGGCCATAAACCTCTTACATGTGTGACACAACAGTGGATTCCAGCCATGTTTAACTATTAGGAACTGGCATTAACGTGGTGGTAAGAATACAGAGCAATGCACACTTGTCCTATACTGATCATGATTGTCATGAATCAGAGCAAGAGCTGTGATGTTGGGCTCTGACCAGTTTGAGAGATGTGAAACATTAGGAAACACTCAAAAGGCGACAAATCACTGCTGAAATTCTTATGAGATATGGGAAGCTGAGAGCCTCAGAATATTGACTCATAACAGGCATTTAGGTCCTAAATGCTGATTGATATATTGTTTTGCCTGAATGCATCAATGCCAGTAAGAAGGGCAAATCTGAAAATTATGTCATCATTCACTGGGAAGTAGTTACAGCCTGACACGTCAACCCCCTTGATTGGAACCTGCCATCCAGCAAGCTGTGCATCAGGGGTTTTAATTTATTAAAATGGCTGTTTTATTTTTCCTTTGGAAAGGATTTTCTAAACAGTTCATTTGAAGGATGGAATCAAGTGTCTTTTGCTTCATTAGTTTCTTTCAGCATATACTATGTCTTAGAGCTAGACAGGGAATTATAAGACCATTATAAGGATCATAACTATTGCTGTCAATAAAACACAAGGATGAATTCAGAAAATAATTCCCTCTGGGTTTAATTGGCAAATAAAATTGATATTTTTATGACCTTTATGTCTTTTTCTACAGTGGGGATTAGGTTGGGAATACTCTAGACCCAACTTTCTAAGAAGATAGATCTTTTTCCATGAAGAATTTTGTCATGGCAAGAAAAGGGCCATTTTTCTGCCGTGTGGCCTCTTGATCAGGCCTTAAACTAGGAAATATTTCAGATATTTAGAAACCAACAACCTGTAAATATATTAACCCTCTGAATCTGGCAAGTTCTGGAATTGTTGACTTTTCTGCACAAAACTCTGGATGTCTCTGCTTCTAAGTTTAGGGTCCAAGACATGGAGAGAAAAATGAGGGACACTTTAGATCTATTCTGCTGTAGCACTTTGCAGTGTCTTGGGTGTTTGGTCCTTGGGTTACTCTAGAGGGGGAAAATCACCCTATGTCATCTAAGAATGGAACCAATTCACTTCTCTTCTCTGCTTAACCTCCACCACCTGGTACCTGCAATTGAAGAGACACATTCTTCCTCCCAGTCCTGTATTCCCAGAATTTTACTGAAGTAATCTGTTACCCTGAGCTTTTCAGAAGGGAAGTATTTGATTCTTTTTCTTCCTTTAGAAACATCTTTTACTTATTATTCTACCCTTTCTAGTTATCAAGTAATGTACTACAGTAAAAAAGGAAATTTTAGTTTTGTCAAGAACTAATGAGCCTAATCCAGGTGGCATTGATTTTGACATTTCCTCTCTTAAGATTTGCCTCAGATTTGTCTTCCTGTTCTTTGATCAGTGTGGTGACCTGCCTTTGGAACCCCCCTGGTGTACAAAATGCAGAGTTAAAATCCAGAATTACATGTGAGGAGGGGCAGCAAGATCACTGTGTGTTTTCAGAAAGGCGCTTGGCTCTCCATCCCTGCTGTGACATCCCACTGTGGTGGGACATGGCTCAACTCAAACAGAGATACTGATCTGCAGCATGGGACCAATGAGCTATCAGAAACAAGACTATGAGGATGAAAATATGAGGGAAGCCATAAAAGGTCAGAAAGCTTTAAAAAAGTATTATTTTATGTAGAACTTTCATAACTCAGGTTCAGGTTGTGAAGGTCAGAAATGTTGGGGGGATCATTGGGTGGAGGGTACTTCATCCTGTGATCAGCCAGCTGCATGGTGAGGCTGGAGTGCAGCTAGTAGCTGAGCCCTTGGATTCAGGCTCTTTTATTTTCTTCTTTTTTATTTTTGAGAGTCACACATACAAAATCAAATTTTGATCATGAAATGAAAAATTGATGATAGAGAGAAACACTGATGGTGTGTAACCTATCTGCTCCTCTCAAAATGAAATATTTTAAGGGATTTATATAAGTGTGAAAACACCCCAGAACAAGCCTCCATATTCTTTTTGTAAAAAAAAAAAAAAAAAAAGTGTGAAATATCAATGATCCATTCTGGAGTGGTTGTCTTTCCATTACTTCACCGTAACACACCTTCCACAAATTACTATACACTGGTAGAATAGAGTTCATATTCTTGCTCACCTCAGGATTGGGTCTAAACATTTCAGGAGGGATTACTGTGTGTTGGGAATTTGTTTTTCTCATGCCTTAAGATGTGGTTCTGCTCTTGGGGACAAAACAAGGCTTTGTTGGTCTTCAAAAGGACTTTTCAGAGACACGATTTGAAAAAAATATGTGAATCAAAAGAGATGTGAATGTGCAATGTTACTGCACTGGGTGACTGAAAATGGAGACACCTCCCTTCTTCCTAACATTTGGCTTTTGATTCTATGAAAAGATTCAATACTAAGACCAATGTAAAAGGTTTGAAAACACAGATTCTGAGAGCTTAATAGTTCTGCCTCAAAAAATCTTCCCAGGAATTCAACAGTCCCTCAGAAGGAAAAAAATCCCCTAAAAAATTCTCAGTGCTCCCTCTTTATGATTGTGGGTACTGCCTCCTGATTTAAGCATGTTTGGCAGAGGTAATGCTGATGAATAATCTTTTTTAACTGCACAAGGCTTCACTGAGGCTGCTGAATAATGCCAGAGGCAGAATTCATTGGGAGACATTAAATAGTAAAGTTTAATACATTGAAAATGAGTTTTAAATTGATTAAGGCTTATAAACAACACTAGCTTGGGTTTTCAATTTTTTTCCAAGTTTGTTTTTACTTGTTCTTTATGAAAATTAATCTATTTTCTCACGTCATTTTTTTTCAGTACTTTTTATAGGTTGGCTTGATTGCTGTCAATTCATTCCTTTAATGTAAGCAATTAAACGGTTGATCGTTTTGCTGGCTTTCAATTATCTTCCTGCCTGACAATTGCTCCAGCTGTAAGTAATTTTCCTTCTTTATGTTCATAATCCCCACCACATCAGCTGTGTCTTGCAAACAATGGGAATGTCAGGTGTTAGCTGAGGTGAAGGAGAGGCAGTGGCTGGAGATTTGGCCTCTTGCTTTGTGTTCCTGGTGCTTTCTTCTGGTGTGATCAGAGATAGGATCTTGGATTAAAGATGGAGTGGCTGAGATGGTGAAAAGGCTTCCCAGTTGGAGGAGGTGAACAGCTTGAGGCCCTTGGAGCAGACCCCAAAGCCTTTTTATATGCTTGTAAGGAATTTTCTTGCCCAATATAGAGAATTATTTGGCTTATGACAGCACAAGTTTAGGGCTCACTGAAGTGTTTCTCGAGGAACTGAATCTACCTAAAACTTTGAGGAAACAGGAAAGAGTGGGAAAAACACAAAGACCAAGGCCTCAAGCTTTGGCTGAGGACTAAATTGACATTTCTTCTTCACATTGGCACAGAATCATGGAATGGCTTAGGTTGGAAGGCACAATTAAAGAACATCTAGGCCAACCCTCCTGCCATGGGCAGGGACATCTTCAACTAGACCAGGTTGCTCAGAGCTCCATCCAGCCTTGAATGTTTTCAGGAATCAGGAGACCAAAACCTTTCTGAGCTGTGTGTTTCTTCTTCCATTACAAGTTTGTATTTGTTATACAAATACAGAAATTCTGACCCATCAATGAGAAAACCTATCAATAACTTGTAGTCTTGCTTCTGATAATAAGAGGTTTCCATTACAACACAGGATCTTTCAATTTAGGCTATCCACCCTGAGGGCAGGGCTTGAGCATTTGTTGTTGAAAACTCCTTCAGGAACACAAAACCTTTCTGTTTTTTAGAAAAGTTTGTAAGTTGTTTTTTTTTTCTTTTTAGTGTATTGCATATTGCAGGAATTTTTCAGACTACCCTGATGTTACCCAGCACTACTTTGCTCAAAGCAGGAATATGATCCTTGCAATGAAGAGGCCTGAACAAAATATCCAATAAAAACCATGGAAAACTGGACTTATGCAAGCTTAATATTTTGAAATCAACTGTTCAGACAAGTTGTTCACTCTTTGGTGATGGGAATCACCACAATCCCTTATGACTGGAATCATAAGGCCCCAATTACCCTGATGGTCCCACTTCCTGGCTCAATTATTTATTTTAGCTCTGTAGGAGTAATAGATTATGGAAAGCACAGTAAAAGCATTATCTGGATCTCAGCTCAAGAATCCAAACTATTGTGGCAATCCAGCGCCAAACTTGCTGACTCTAGAACACAGAAGCATCTGTCCCATCAGGAAAAATACTGTAGCAAGACTAATTAACTTCAGGATTAATTAGCCAAGGATGAGACTTAGCACACTTATCCAGATTTCTGGGTCTCACCTGACTATTTTTGCAGCATGGAGCTCTTCATGTTCAGAGCTAACTTTAGGCTCTCTAACCTAGCACTGCATCCCCTGATGGAGACTCATGTTCCTCCCTCACCTTCCTCCCTCCATTTCTCTCCCAACTGCCACTGCCTGCTGCAATTACTTGAACATTTCCAGCAGTATTTTTCAGGATAAACGTTAAAAAATGGCTCCTCATGGCAGGAAGTTGTCAATGCTGGAAACACTGTTCATGTGTTAATGAAGTTCAAGAATCTGCTTATACTTAAAAAACAAATTCAAAGGACATTTTTCTGGGCATGGTTTCATTATGGGCAAACCTTCCTGTTCCTCCTGCTTTGACAATGTTTTTGGTATTGTAAATACTTAAATACTGAGCATCAGTATCATGATAACTGAAGTTAGCAGCACTACACAGTGTCCTGCAGGCAAAGATGTGACAAACTGAAGCTTGCATTTCTCTGAGCTCAGAGCAATCGGGAATTAGTTTCACATTAGTATCACAACAGCTTTACTTCTCCTACCTGTTCAAGGCACTGATTACCCTTTCAGTGCTTGCTGAAGACACCTGTGCAGCAGATAACTCTGCCTCAAGGGCTGAGAGGAGTTAAACTTGTGCTTGAGAGCAACGTACAGTCAAGCAATCCTACTGTCAATTCACCAGGAAGTAGTCCTTTTTCATAAAACTCAGAAAAACAGTTTAAAAGTCTTTGTGAAAGCTCATTAAAGGACACTCATAGTGGGAGTGAACACCCACACCTCTCATCCCAATATAAAAAAACCTATAAGACAATGGGAGCAAGAAGTAAGCAATTCAAATAGGACCATGGGGGCAAACAGAGGCAATTTATGAGTGTTTCACAGTCAGAAGTGTGCCATTAACACACCTCTCACTACAGCATGGGCCATGGGAAAAATTTGCTAGCAGTGTGTGGGGGATATACGTATAAAACAAAGAAAGATTTTTTTTTGTCTGCAGTTTTCAGAAAAATACGGATCTAATTAATGTAATATAAGACATAAGTTTTACTATGTGCAAATCTGTGAGAAAAGCAGTGGAGACAGTGTGGTAATTTCCAGTATGTTAAGACATGTCAAGTGAACATTTTGTATGAGATCTATATAGCAGAGGAAGAAATAAAGAGAGGGAACAGTACAAAAGCAGAAAGCAGCTGATTCCAAAGAAGTATCTGTCTGATAGATAATGTTATCTGTCTGTAAACTGAAATAGGATCTGACTCTCATCTGTTAATATGTTCAGTGAAATATTCTATGGTAGGGGAATATTTCATTCATATAACACACAGTAACTTTTCTCTAAGAGATAGCAAAGGAAGTTCTGCCTCTGCCTTGCATTTTGGCAATAGTCAGGCAACTTGCTGTGCCACGAAGTGAATGGGGACATCTGGGTTGCTTTTCTGCTCAGAGTTTTTACATAATAAACAAAGTTTGTCAGTGCCATAGAGGATGTTACACTTGCTAAAGAGTACCAAGAAATGCTTATCTATCTATATGAAAATCATAGAATCATAAAGTATTTTAGGTTGAAAAATATCTTTGCAGTCACCCAGTCCTACTGTTAACCCAACACTGCCAAGTCCACCACTAACCGCTGTCCCAAAGTGCCACATTTACGTCCCTTTTAAATATCTCCAGGCATAGTGGCTGCTTCCTTTGGCAGCCTGTCCTTGATCCCGTAAATAAACCAGCAAAGGTTTGGCTACAGACTCTAAGGAGCTCTTCTAGTTTCTATCTGCTTTCTGAAATCCCACAAAGGAGCTGAATGATGCAGTGACATGCACAAGAGCACAGAACACCAATCATGCGATTAACACATGAATAGTGGGTGGCTTTCTCAAGGTTCAGCTCTTAAGGAATAAAGAAAGTTACAGGTACAAGGAGCATTGCATGTTTCCCATCATAAGTAATTTGTCTATGAGTCAGCTGCTTTATTCCACAAAGAACACAAAAGGTCATCTCCCAGATAAACATCCTGGCTGCATGGCAGTGATCTCCCCTTGAAATGACTCTGAAGGCAGAAAGACATTTTTTACCAGTGGCAGATCTTTGGTAATTGACTGATGTCATGCATAACCTTGTAGTTTGGCAACTTGGACTTTCAGATGGCAGTTTAAAAACAATGTTCAAACGACTGTGCAAATCAGTAACAGAGTGACTCTTGACCTCAAACTCTGTTAAGTCACACTTTTGCAACCTTGTATTAAAACCTCCTTTTGCTCATAGCTTTTGTTCTTTAAGTGATCTAAATCACCTGTTCACAATATATTGGTGTAGTTGTCAGGATGGTGAGTAGTATCCCTGATTGCTTTTGGCAGAACTGAGTAAATCTGAGTCCCAAATTCTCAGAAGAATGGGCTCATCACCACTGGCATGACTGGAGTGGGACTGCAGAGCAAATTAAATTAGCAAGAGGAAATACTGAATATTGTAGAGGAGAAGGAATTATTTGTAAGATGTTGGGCAGCTGCTGAGAAACCACCTGTGAGGACAGGAAAAGGCATAATATAGAGAGACAATATCTGAGAGAGAAAATAGAAGGCAGGGGGGCAGCTGAGTTACTATTGTACATGCAAATAGTTACAGAAGCCATTCCAGGCAGAAAAGGAGAAAACACAAAAGTTGGAAGAAAGGATCTAGGTGATGTCCAGGTGAGTCCCACATTCCCCTAACCCCATGAAAATTAGGAAACTAATGGTGTCCCCAGAAGTTTGGGATGGTGATATTTGGGGCAATCCAGATGATTGTGATGAGGGAAATGATGACCAGTTGTTTCCAGACTATATCCATCGTTATAGTAGA
Source organism: Certhia americana (assembly GCA_018697195.1). Lineage (NCBI taxonomy): Eukaryota > Metazoa > Chordata > Aves > Passeriformes > Certhiidae > Certhia > Certhia americana. The sequence goes on along the minus strand of CM031858.1, from coordinate 150,314,787 downwards.
ATAAATCTGACTCCAGTTGGTCCTTGACAATATCATCTGAAATTTCTAATAGGATTGGGGCACAAATTTCAGCACTAACATGGTAGGATGCCAAGAAGCAGGATATGTTGTGGAAGCCCAGGAGCCTGCCAGAGGAGCAGCAGTTCTCCTTGCCGTAGAAGGAGAGACAAAAGGCTTCTCCACACAGACCTTTGTGACTATATGTTAATGTACCTCAGTTCTGTACCCCTCATTGGCCCATTGGCCCAGACTGCCCTTGTTTTTCCTATACGGTTATCACCTGGATTGTTCTCTCTTCCCCTGATCCCCATTGGTCCCAGTTTGCTGCATTGCTCCGCCCCATTATCCCATTAGTTCTCCCAGTTGGTTCTCCCTCCTCTGCACCACTTTCACCTGTTCCCATTGGACCCTGACTTGAGATCTGTCCCCCTCTGTCCCATACTTAAACCCAGACCCTGACCTGATCCGTGTCTTTGTTCCTGGGCTCGTTCAAGTGTGGCTGGAGTAAACCACTGCTGTGGTGCTCTATTCAAAAACCCTCCCCGCTTCTTTATTATTGGCAATTCTATGTGAGCTATCTGGTGTGCGTGTGTGAGTGACTGTGTGCATGTGCCTGTGCCTTACGAGTGGCTTCAATAAGGAGATGCTTCTGGAAAGTCATGGCACTGTTGCCTCCCGCCCCATCACTGGCCAGCTAGTGATCTGCAACAACATGTGACCAGGTTGTGGAGAGTTAAAGTCACCAGGGAAAATGGAGCAAGTGTTATTCACCAAGCCATGAAAGTTAATTTACGGCACCCAGGCAAGAAGCACATTCACCTACTTGCTTTGTGATTAAGAAGCACAACAAAAGTATTTTGGGGTTTGATGTTTTAACCACATGAAACAGGTTGTTATAAATTGAGGCAAATAATCTAATCTAGCCCTTGCCAGTTAATAAGTTTTATTAATTACAGCAAGCAGTAATGAGCAAAACACCTTCGGGTGGTCTCCTGAGGAAGGCTCTGTATCTTCTTCTTCGGTTTTTGTGCTGGCACTGTAACAATCTTTTCTATGTGTAGTTACAGAAGTTAGCTCTTACCAATGCAGCTATGCATAGAGGATTGGCAACTGTTTTAGGATTCTGTGGTTTGTTACTTTGTACATAAATTTCTGGTTAGATTGCAACAAACCTACTGCTGACTTTGCTTATTCTACAATGCTCTGTTAGTCCTACAAATATTCCTTTCTTTATTTGATGAACAAAGACCTTTTAATAAGCAGAGCTTATTTCATTACACAGGTACCTGCCAGATGGCAGCATATAGTTCTTACAATAAGCCTTCAATGTTTAACTTGACTGAATTCAAAGAGACAGAACAGAGACATTCCAAGTGGGGAAAGGGCCTTCTGTCCTTAATATAAGCAGTTAGACAAGTTGAGCCACTAAGGGGTGACCTGCATGTAAAACTCCAGTGAGACTTGTGTTGGTTTTGCCTTTGTAGGAAGGATAAGGCAAAAAAGCTGGTGAAGGGTTGGGAGAGTAAGATATATGAGGGATCTGTGGGTGTTTAGTTTGGAGAAAAAGAGGCTCGGGGGAGACTTTAACACTCTGTACAACTCCTTGACAGGATGGTTGTAGCAAGGTGGGGGTTGTATGTTTCTCCCAGGCCACAAAACAAGTGGAAATGGTCTCAAGCTGCAGCAGGCGAGGTTCAGGTTGGACATCCGGAAGAATTTCTTCTCTGAAAGGTGATTTAAGCATCAAAGGTTGGACTTGATGATCTTGGAGGTCTTTTCCAACCTTAATGATTCTGTGATTCTGTGGTATCAGGAAGAAAACAGCTCATGTCCTCTGGAGATCAGGTTAGCCATTGGAGGATTACATGTCCTTCTCAAAGGAGAACCCAAAATACACATCCACACAGCTTGACCCACAGGGTGAAGACCCCCACTTCTTTATGCTAATTGATAGGCATAAATCATAATAAATGTAACTTCAGTTAGGTTCTGTGACATACACCACATGTCTGTTGTGGAGGTTGGTAAATCCATTGAAATTCCTTGGAGGGACAAACCCTAGGTGAAAAAGTTCTCTCCTGGTTAGGGTGACAAGGCAGATACTTCTCCCAAGGTGCTTTTCTGTTTGTGCAAATGTACCCCAGTTCTTCCTCCCTGGTTGGCCTGTTGGCCTTTCCACCCTTTTATTCCTTTTATGTTTGTTCCCTGGAGTGTTCTCCCTTCCCTGATTATCCATTGCCCCCATTTTGCCACAGTGTTCCACCACCTCTACCCTACTGGCTGTAACGCTTTGCCCCCACCTTTGTGCTGCTCCTGAGCCCTCAATCTATTGGACCCTGATGCTGTACCCTGCCCTCCCTTGACCCTGTATTTAAACCCTGGATCTTCCCTTGTCTGTAGTCTTCATCACCAGACCCCTTGACATGTGGTATAAATCTGCTCTGTGGAACTCTGTACGAAGGCCCTTCCTGCTTATTTGCTATCATGATTTACCGAGAGCAATCTGGTGTGCATGCAGTGTGTGTGTGTGTGTGTGTGTGTGTGTGTGTGTGTGTGTGTGTGTGTGTGTGTGTGTGTGTGTGTGTGTGTGTGTGTGTGTGTGTATGCCTGTGCCTCTGTGCAACTTCCCCAGGAAGGCACTTCTGGGACATTGTGGCACCGCTGTCCCTCACCCTGCCGCTGCCTGGCTAGCAGTGGTCTGCAACAGTCTTCCTCAGCTGTGGTTGCAATTTGCTGTAATAGCAATTAAAAGGGAAGGCAATGAGGGCACCTTGACCACTGCTAAACAAAAGGTAATTTGGGATTATGACACTCACTTTGAAAGGGTTTCCAATCTTGGTGACATCTAGTTAATGACACTTATTACCCCATTGGTGGTAAAGGCACAGCTTTTCTTTGAGCCATACTCAATGCTTCAGTATATGCCTTATACCTGAATATTGTGCTGATTAAATCACAATGGAACTGTTCTCTATCTGTTAGAGCTCACAAGTGTGAGGCCAAAATGGGAGCAAATGGCCAACTATGGATGTTGATGCCTGATTGGACAAGAAGAGCAAGGTTATATTTGTGAAAATAATACCATTCAGGACCAAGACATTTGCCTTGATGTTTAACAAAATGTCAACATTATGGTGAGCCCCCTGAGATTGCACTTGCATATATTGGAAATGGATGTATCTGTACGAGAACTCTGAATGATTCTGTGTTTACAGAAAACACAACTGTCGAGTCAGATGATCACTCTAATAGCTATATATGTAGCTTTACCAAAATTATGGGATGTAGCTTTAACTATTCAGCTCCTTCACAACCCACCAATTGCTACAATCCAGCCATACACTGTATCAAGTTTCATTTCTTGTCAGGGCTGGAGTGAATCTGACATCAGCAAGAAACTGTAGCAATATGCTGATCTGAGTCCATCACTAAAATGAGTCATCAAGAGAGACAAAGAACCCGGACTACACCCATTGTCATGCAGAGAAGATACA
>CM031858.1:150205503-150284126 GCA_018697195.1 Certhia americana | reverse complement strand
AAGAAATGGGGTGTCAGACATACTTTTGGCATTCCTCACTCTTCCACGGGTCAAGCAATCGTAGAAAGAACACATCATACCCTGAAATCCCTTTTGGATAAACAAAAAAGGGGGGAGGCAGAGGCAACGCCTCACATGCGGTTGAATAAAGCTCTATACGTGTTGAATTTTTTTAATGGTTCCTTTTTGGAACCCACTCCACCAATTATGAGGCGTTTTTCAAACAGTGCACAAGCAAAACTAAAGGAAAATCCTTTAGTTTTGGTGCGGGATCCAGAGACAGGACGGATTGAAGGTCCTTTCAAGTTAATAACTTGGGGCAAGGGTTATGCTTGTGTCTCCACAGATCGAGGATTGAAGTGGGTTTCGGCGAGACACGTAAAACCTTACCGAACCCAGACACAGATAAGCATTAGCCCTGAAAGGAAAGAAGAGAGCACGCAGACGTGAAGAAGACCGAAAACCGCGGGCATCTCTTCAATCAAGAATTGAAAATTTCTCTTGGACTTGGGTGTGGCATTGCAAGAGTTCCCATCGGGGGGGGGAATCATGGGCTTGAGGTTCAAACAGATGTTGCTCTGGTGCCTCATTTTTTCATCAATTGCCTCAGGCAATGCAGCAGAGCTGCCTGTGATTCAACCAAAAGAGAACGTTTGGGAAATCTTAGCCGATGCAGCAGGCTTGGATACCATCTGTTTGACACACTCTAAGCCAAGGAAACCATTTTCAACATGTTTGGTGGGTTTGCCAATAAATGAATGGCCGATCCCAGAAAACATCCCTCCAGAGGTTTCGAAAGTAATTATGAATCCTGTGGACGGATGGCATGTTTGGACACAATTTCTTCCTGTAGCTCCTTTTGAACCTCAGGAGCTGGAAATTCTTGGGTCCGTAAAAATGGAATTCTGTATAAGATTTGGCTTTTCGGAGGTGCCAAGGACGGGGAATAGAACAGTGAATGTGACCCCAAATAATTTCATTTATCAAAATGAGTCTTCTTGGTGCAATTACACCAAGGTGTCAAACAGACCATCATCCCAGGTTCCGGCGCAATTGCCACGAGGACTCTTTTTCATTTGTGGGGACAGAGTTTGGCCTGCTATCCCTGCAAATGTCAAAGGTGGTCCATGCAGCATTGGACGACTTTCATTGTTAACACCAGATTTGGCATTGTTGAAAGAACAGAAACGTAGAGAAAAAAGGGTGGTGAAACAGTATGATCCAAATTGTGATGATAATATTCACACATGGGACAAGGCTCAGAGAATTGCGGTTGCAATATTCTCACCCCAAACAGCATCAGGAGTGGCCTTGACTCAGTTGGATCAAATGGGTTGTTGGTTGAGTAAACATGCTCGTGCCACCTCTCTTGCACTGAGTGACATGTTAACAGATGTTGACAGTGTAAGACGAGCGACTCTTCAGAACAGAGCGGCAATCGATTATTTACTGCTGTCGCACGGGCACGGATGCAAAGAATTTGAAGGGATGTGCTGCATGAATCTCTCTGACCACTCGAAATCAATCCATGAAAATATAAAGCAATTGCGAGACGGTATAGCCAAACTTGGAGAAGTTACGGGATCTTGGATGGATGGTGTGTTTGAATTTTTTAATCTTTCACCATTGTGGAAGGAACTTTTGAAAATGGCTTTCTGTATTTTAATAGGGTTTGTAATTCTTCTTCTCCTTTTGCCATGCATTTTTCAGTGCGTGCAACGGGTCATGAACAGGGCCATCAAACGGGTTTTTTTGGTGCAAACAGAAGGGGGAGATGTCGGAGTCCAGAACACTCCTCTGACTGTCCTGAGAGATTCCAGACCCAAGCTGGGGGCTGGGAAGCCTTGGCAGGGAGTCAAGGACTCCTGCGGCTTTGATTTTAGCCCCTGGGAGAAATTACCACCATTGTGTGAAGAATTACAGACCACGGGAGTTTAGATAGGGTGATAATTAGCTACACACCGGGTGAAAAGTAGATTTATGTAATGTTTAGGTTAATGGGCAAAAAACACAAAATGGAGTCTCCACGTGGCTTTGGGGTTTCTTCCTTCTTCTTCGTCTTCTCCATTTTCCTCTGTATCATGGGCATCTTTGGTTGGCTCAGAACAGAGTCCTACCTTCTAACACGGGAGACAGGTATTGGGGATCTTTTGTAAATATAGTATACGTAGTTTGTGGTATAAAAATAATCGTCACCTTCGAGGCTGGGCCTTTTCCCCGTGAGCTGACCTGCAGAACAGATCTCTATGGGTCGGAGAAGAAACTGTACTGATAAGGGAAAAATAAACAGCCTTGAAGAAGCAGAGGAGACGGCTCTCAGTTTTTTTTCCTTCTATCTCGGTGCTGGGCAAAAGACTTTTACACTCTCGGGAAGAACAACATCACATAAAAACCCGAGACAGGTAACCTCCAACGCGGCGACATCCCCCGGGTGGCCTTGGCAATAAACTGTGACTCACTACGCCCTCCAGAGGTTTGGGGAGTTTGCCGGCTGGCAAGCCAACCAGACGTCTGCTCTGTCACGCTCCTTTTCACAGTAGATACAGGGTCCGACGTCACAGTCATTCCGGACACGCATTGGCCTCCGAGTTGGCAGTTGCAGGACGCCGCAGCAGTGGTCGGAGTGGGGGGAGTACAACGTGCCCAGAAAAGCGTGGACCCAGTATCAATCACTGTGTACTCCCCGGATGGGGTCGAAAAGCCTGTCAACGTGCACGTGTATGTCCTCACCAACACTCCACCGCTTCTGGGGCGAGACGCTCAAGCCTTGCTGGGAATGAGGGTGACAAATTTACCCTCAGGGCCACTCTGGCGTACCCGTCGTTTCCAATTAAGTTAACCTGGAAGTCATCAGACCCGGTGTACGTCGAGCAGTGGCCCATTCCAGAGCCTCGAAGATCCGCTCTCCTCCAACTTGTCGAGCGTGAACTGCAAAAAGGACACATCGAGCCCTCAGTTTCCCCATGGAACACTCCAGTGTTCGTCATCCCCAAGCGCAGCGGCGAAGGCTTTCGTCTGCTACATGACCTCCGAGCTGTCAACAAAAAGATCCAACCGATGGGACCAGTGCAGACCAAGCTCCCCAGCAACTCCTTCATACCCACAGACCAACCTTGTGTCGTAGTTGATATTAAAGACTGCTTCTTTTCAATCCCGTTACACGATCAAGACAAAGAACGGTTTGCCTTCTCCATCACCTTTCCCAATGGACACCAACCTAGCCTCCGATTCCAATGGAAAGTTTTGCCACAGGGCATGATCAACTCTCCTACAATCTGCCAAATTGTCATCAGCAAAGCCCTGGCTCCAGTCCGAGTTAAGAACCCTACAGCAACGATCATCCAATACATGGACGACATCCTGATCGCTGCCTCCACATCCAGCCAAGCAGATGCCATCACAGCAGAAGTCCCAAGCGCCCTGAAAAACAATGGCTTCGAGGTAGCGGAAGCAAAAATAAAGAAGGGTCCTTCAGTTACCTTCTTGGGCGTGAAAATCAACAGCTCATATGTGTCACCTCCTGCAATCAAAATCCGGTGCGATGTCCAAACGCTTCACGACGTCCAGCGGTTGGTAGGATCTCTGCAGTGGCTGCGAAACACCACCCTCATCCCTCCAGAGGTCATGTCTCCCTTATATGACCTCCAAAAAGGAAAACACCCGTGGGAGTCCAAAAGCATCTCCAATGAAGCCGCCCACTCGCTCGATTTTATTGAACGGCAATTGACAGCAGCTGTACTCGCCAGATGGAATCCCAACCTGCCTCTGGACCTGTATGTACACTTCACAAAGGAGGGAGGAGTTGGTGCGCTAGCCCAAGGGCCTCCTGAATCAGCCAAACCAGTTCAATGGGTGGTTCTCGGAAGATCCCAATGAGCCTTCTCTCCAGGTGTCGAGTGCCTTGGCAATGTAATCATGAAAGGCAGAAAGCTCGCCTTGAATCACCTAGGCTCTGAGCCTGCAAAGATATACCTTCCCTTCCGGAAGCAGATCCCTTCCGCGTCAGTGGCACTCTCAGAACATCTCGCATTAGCCTTGTTTGGAATCGGAGGAGAACTTTGCTATGCCGCCAAGCCTCCGTGGACCCAACTGCTTGCTGCAGTGGACATCGACCTTCCGCCAAAAGTTTTAGACCGACCTTCACCTGGCCCAACTGTATTTACAGATGCGTCTTCAACAACATCTACGGCTGCGGTTGTATGGCAAAACCAAGGCAAACGGCAGTGTGTAAAAATGAAAGATCAGTCTCTGTCAGTCCAACTGTTAGAAGCGTCTGCAATAGTGCTGGCTTGCAATCTGTTTCCAACTGACCACCTTAACATCGTCACCGACTTCATGTTTGCAGCAAAGCTCTGTCAAGCAATGTCTCACCCTGGCGTCTCCATCTCACCAGCGGCTCTAATGATCGAGGAAGCACTGCACTCACGACAAGGTACTGTAACCGTCATTCATATCAACAGCCATAGTCCCATAAAAGGGTATTTCCAGCTAGGAAATGACAAGGCCGATGCTGCAGCCAAGAATTTGTGGACTTTGCAAAGCGTGCGACAACTACATGAGTCCCTTCATATAGGAGCCAAAGCACACGCCAAACAGTGTGACATCTCCATGTCCGATGCCAAGCACATCGTGGCCACATGCCCCTACTGTCAAAAATCCCCGTTATGGTCCAGTGGTTTTAACCCCAGAGGCCTAAAAGCCTCGGAAATCTGGCAGACGGACTTCACACTGTGTCAGTTATTAAAACCCAGAGCGTGGCTCGCTGTTGCAGTAGACACATTCAGCGGTGTCATCATCGGGACTCAGCACACAAAAGCAAACTCCAAAGCTGCAGTTCAACACTGGTTATCAGCTATGGCCTGGTTCGGTATCCCCAAGCAAATCAAAACAGACAATGGAACTCACTTCATGTCCAAGGCGGTCCAAGAGTTCGCCACTAAATGGGGCATTGTCTTAAAGCAAGGAATACCATATAACAGTACCGGACAAGCCATCGTGGAGAGAGTCAATCAAACCTTGAAGTCGAAGATAGAGACCCTGGCAAGAGCCGAAGGGTTCGTCGGAGCCATTCCCCCGTCGGAACAGCCACGACTGCTCGCAACAGCCATGACTTTCCAGCTCAGGGTATTCTGATATGAAGGTCAGTGAGGAATTGTGCTCATGGGCTGGGTCCTCTCAGTTGTGTTTTCAGGCAGAATGGAGGTGACCCTTGACAGAAGGTACAAAAGCTTTTAAGAATTGACAAAAAATGACATCTTTGCCGCCCTTCTGAGGAATTCAGCCCTCCCTCATCAGGCTACAGGGAAGCTGAAAGGTCTTGTTCAACCAATAAAGGCTAGATTAGTTCCTCAATACCTGCTTTCCAAATCTCATTTGTTTTTAGCTTCAAATGTATCCCATCCAGCTGTAGTGGCCATAGTGGACCATGTGTTTCTAAGCCTCAGGCTGGAACACCCAGGTTTACATTACCTGAAGTTTAATGTGAATCTGATGCCAAGACTCCATCTGGGACCTGTTCAACAGTACTATGTTCCATGTTTAGCCTGTGCCTGTATCTTGCAGTTGGCTTTTTGCTGGCTCCTGGTGCCAGTGCAAGGTCTTCATTCTGATTTGCAAATGATCTGATGATGCATATCCTGGAGATGTATCAGAAGTCAGATTCTGTGCAGGATTCATGCAGCAGCTGTGACCCTCTGGGGCAAAATGAATCACTAAGCTTAGGGCTGAGCATAAAGCATCCTTAGTTAACAGAATCAGCTTGGGGGCAATCTTTTAGTGGAGATTAAGTCATTTGGAACTCCCTGAGAGTGTATCTGGCACTCTCTACAAAACACACATAAAATTTTGTCTTCAAAAATTACTTCCCTTCAAAAACACTGTGCAGGTTTTGCGAGTTTTGTGTCCTTTCCTTATATTTCCTGACCAAGTGTAAGCATGAGCTTTGCCAAACAGAGTAATGAGCCCAGAAGTTATGAAGGCAGTCCTCCAGACAGTTTTGTATCTCAAATTTCTTAAGCATCTCAGTCAGTTCTGCTTCCTGCACAGGAGCACTGTTCAGTCTCCATGTTCTTCCTCACATGGCCACCATTATCTGTTTAAAGAAGGTTAGTGTGGGTGTGTTGAGTAAGGAGCCAATTTTACTCATGAGGAAGACATTACTCTCAAAAAAACGTCAGCCTACAGCCTGCATGGTACCTGCTGGTTATGCCAACAAAGTCTTGGGAAAATGCCCCTCACAAACGGTATTTGAGCATCTCCTGTGGCAACACTCAACTGGGACATCTGCAGCAACACTTTCTAGAATCATAGAACGATTAAGGTTGTAAAGGAGCTCCAAGATTGTTGCATCCACTCTTGCCAAGTGCTTCCTTATGGCCAAATATTTTTTGTGGCAGAACACAAAAGTTCCATCTGCTCCCTGCACAGAGCCTGAGGACAAAACAGTCCAATTTGCTTGAGCGTGTGCTATACTGATCCTGCAGGAAAACAACCACAGAATTTTACTGTGGTGAGTTTCAAGGGAATATGCACTAGAACAGATTGGGGATTTTTGCCAGTTATACTAAGAAATCATCAAATTTGACTGTGGATCCAAAAACAAGTTGTTCTCCCATCCAGTGCCCAGCTTCTAGGACACAAGTGACAAAAATTATCCATGTGAGTTTCTGTGATCTCATTAGGACATGACTTCCAATTTAAGTTCACCATCTTAATCTAGGTGGTTGAAAACTCTTATTGTTCAAAGTATTTTGGGAAGGAAACAGAAATGTGACAGATATTCTCCACACAGTTCTCCAATGCTGATGGAAAGGCAGCATGGCCAGGCAAAGGCCCCATCCATCAATGAGCACTTCTGTATTTGACTCTGTCTTTTGGTGACCCCTGAAACTGGCTGGTGACCTCCTCTTTGCTGCTTTTCCCACTCCAAATCTTTGCCCACTTTCTACAAAGTCTTCTGGACTTGGAGGGCTCTTCATGTGCATCCTGCTTAATACAGTAGTCTACAAGAAACATGACTACTTTACACATTTATCCCTGTCCATTCATTTGACCTCACAAGATGTAATTTACTTCTCTTATTCTTGATGTATTAAGGTATAAATTGCACAAACTTCCCCAGAATGGGTTAAATGTCATTTCTAGCTGGACTACTCAGGCATCCCTCTGATCCAAATTAAAATAAGGAATAGTAATTGCTAAGAGCAGAACCTGGTCTATCAGTGTGGGAAGAGAATTTCCAAGCCCCAGAGATTTAGGTGGTTAAAACCTCTTGTTTAAGTGGTTTTAACTGTTTCATTATTCGAGCCCCCTGTTTTCTCCCCCACAAAACTTTCTCTTCTGGACATATATTCCTCAAACACAGGCCCACGTGGGGGGAAAAAAAAAAAAATAAAAAAAAAATTAAAAAATCTACTTTCATTTTCAGCCAGCTCAGGGTATTTTTAGGGAGGGATGCACCCATCAGTCAGATGAAGTGTCTGTCCATACATCAAGGTGACAGCCACTTTGTTATGTTGATAGATTCTAACGGGGACTGGGAGTAGATTTACTCACTGATACAATTCATTACACTTTAACATACGATGCTCTCTTGCTGCTGTCGAGAAACATTGACTAAGTAGACGTCCAGCATACTGATTTATTGGAGCTGGCAACTCAAGTCCAATGAAGAATCCAATGCAGGGAACTTTTTGCCAATACACAGTAACTTTGTGTACTCAATAGAGGATGTATCCATCTTTCAGCTGGCATTGATCGCTCTTCCATTTTTTTTTTCAACATGCCCAGGCTGTAAAGGGGAAAAAAAAGAATCCCATCACAGAAAGTGATTTGTTTTGGTAGAGTAAAAAACGTTAAACCTCTCCACAGATAAACCAAACAGGGTAAGAAAGAAATAACTGTCCTCTTCTGTAGAATAAGGGTTTTGATTTGAAGCACAGCTCACACAGATGATTATTTCCTGGCTTACAACAGAAATATTTATTCAGACAGAAGCAAAATGCCAACATTTTTCTGCCATGAAAGGTCTTGAGTGTCATAATGGAAGGAGATGGGGAATGAAAACAGCAATCATGTTCTGGCACACAATTTTCCAAGAAGATCATGAAAGAGGGTGGAAGAAATCCATGTAACACTTCAATTTTCAGACACACATATGAATACCTTCAAGCCAGCTGTGGTAGGATGAAAGGCTCAAGCATGAGGAACAGCTCATCTGGTTTTGGACAGAGCGTTTGCTCTCACATGACAGACAGGGAGGTCACACCAGACTGCCAAACACCTTTTTCTATCTATTGATTATATAATCACAGAAAAACAGAATGATTTGAGTTGGAAGGTGTTAGAAGGTGTTACTGTGTTTTTGGGGGAGCCAAACTGACTGGAGCAGAGGTTGGTGCTATAAAGTTATTTATTGAATGAAAGCATCAGTCTGCATCAGTCCAAAGGGGCAGTTTAAGTTTGCCAAAGGGATTCTTTCAGGATGAGGCCTCAGAGAATTACGGGAATTCTCCAAGGCCTCCCATGCAGCAAAGCTCTGGCAGCAGGCAAGGTTGTTTCAGGGTGAGACCTCAGGGAACTGCTGGAGTTCCCCAGGGCCCCACAGGCTGGGAGTCCCAGCAGCAGGCAGGGATTGTGCAACCTCTTGGGCTTGGAGCTCCGGGCAGCTGGCCGGAACCGTGCAACTTTCTTCTTCAGTCTTCTTTCTTGGTTTCGTGCGAGCAAAGCAAAGCAAAGCAGCAGGGTAGGTAGGTAGGTAAGTAAGGATTGCTTGCTGAATTTTGCAAGCCTCTACTGCTGGGTTTTAACCCTAAATTGGCCAATCAGCTAAAAACATGAGACTAAAACAATCTTCTCTACATCTATTAAAATTATTCTTTAACATGCGAAGTACACTGTCAGTTCTTACACACCTCTGTGTATTTTTACTGAATTGTTCTATACACGTGCGTACATGTTCTATCTTGTTTATGTTCTCAATTCTATCTAGAAAATGCAAAACAATATTCTGCTGGTTTAGTAATGTGTATGAAACACTGAACTTTTAACTGGATTTTAGGGCTTTGGCCCTCTGCTTCTACTCAGGCAGTTGGCATCCTGCTTCTGCTAAAAGCACTTGGAAAACATGAAGGCTTACTCTTTCTTAGGCTTATTTCTAACTTACTTACTTAATACTAAAACTTATATTTACTTATGTGGATTAATATACCTTGGTTTCCCTAAAGGCTTTAACTCAAATTTTACATTTTTTCTGACTCTCTGAGGGATTCAGAGAGGAACTAATTTCTTGATTCCCAACAAGAAGTGATGTTAAAGACCATCCAGTTTCAGCCCCTGTGCCATGGGCAGGGATGCCTTTCCATGGTTCGTTCCTACTTATCCCAGGTTGCTCCAAGCCCCATCCAACCTGGTCTTGAATGCTTCCAGGGATGGCACATCCACAACTTCTCTGGGCAACCTGTGCCAGGGCCTCATCTGCCCATGGAAGGCAGATACAAAAAGATGATCTTTGGAATCCCTTCCAGCCCAAATCATTCCATGATTCTGTAACTCTGCACATCAGATTGATTTTTGTTTCTTATCTAAGAATGGGCCAGAACGTGCTGTCCCTTTGGAGAAAAAGCTTAAAAAACATCTCAGGACTGAAATCTTTCAGTACAGCTTTGACAGTTTTAGCAGGGCATCTAACCCCACACGAGAGCTTATCTGTTGATTGTTATCCAGTCAGCTAACTCAAACAGGACAAGCTGTCTTGTAGGGAGTTATTTTGGTGCCATGGGGTTAACACTGATCTGGCATCTCCCAGCTGAAAATAAACATCTTAGTGTTGAAGTGAGATTTGACAAGATAAGATGGATTTATGACCTACAGACACTTGATTTGCAGCTATAAAAGCCACACCAAACTTTCACAAAGTGGAAATCTTCTGCAAATTTCCTTGGAAATGTTTGGAGTTTCTCCTGTGAATGAGGATGCTGCTTTGTGGTTCCTCATAGGGATTGAGTTAAGGAATCTGTATATCATCATCATTTTTTGTAAGTTACATTCAACTCCTAATCAATACCATTTCTTTTGCTAGATTTAGTAGAGATACCTTGAAATAGAGCACTGTTTCATGTTATGCTGTAATCTATTAGTAAGTAATTCTAGTTTTAGTCTGTGCATAAGTGACTATTTAAGATCTTTCATCTGTTACCTCTTAACTGTTCAATAAATAATTAATTTTTGTAAATAGACTTGATTTGCCGTCCATAGCACTTGTGAGCCAAAGTGATTTCTCAAATTCAAGCTGTTCCCAAAAATCTGAGGCAAGAAAGGATTTAGCTTTATTTAAAATCCTTCCAGTGAAAGAGTTTCAATACAAAAATTAATTCTTCCTGACCCTCAGGGTGAGCAGCAAAGCTTCTTTAGTGAACTATGTTCTGAAGCTTCTACTCTCCATGACAGCATTTAATCATAATTGCTCACCTTGGGCTGGGCTGATGTAAATGAAAATAAAGCCACTCACAGAGCATTTCTTGGTGCTTATCTGCAGCCTCTGCAGCTTGGAAAGTCTACATCTTGTTTGTTTCCTAGTTCACAAAACACCAAAAGGACAAGTTTCTGTGTCTGATTCCTCAGGGAATTTGTCCAGGAGCAGATAGACAGGAGACAACAAGGGGGATTTTCAGCTTCATCCTCATTTTCTTGCAATGCTCCTCAGTATTTACAAGCATTCTGGCTTTTAAAATAACCAAGGGAAATGCATAGGTTATGACTGGAGGCCTAATTCAGAGCCTGTAATTGAAGGGACACAGAAGTCTGGGTGTAGAAATTTATAGCACCAATACAACATTTATGTTGCGAGGTACAGTTTCATGCTAAGCAGTCTGCACACCTGCTCAGTTAAGCTGGGTCACAATTATATACCACCATGAAACACTAAGAGCTCAAGAGTTAAACTTTCTCTCCTCCATTTCTTCTCAATATCAGGTTTGGAACATGAAGAGAACACCTCCAGAATCTGTACGAGAAACTAAATCTACAGGATGATATTCTGCTGCCTTTATTTACATGGAACAGCAAAGTTCTGTGTAGGACTTCAGACTTGGTTGCAGATAGAAGGTAAAGGAATTAAATCTTTTATGCAGACAACTGCCAAACAGGGCAGTTTTCAGTGCAATATGTGTCGACAGAAAAACTTCAGAATCCAATAGAGTTCATATGGTTTCTGATAAACCACATTAAAACAACGTCATAATTCTGGATAAAGGATTCTCCAGCTCCACATTTCACTCTACGTATATTTTCCTAATTTTTCTCCCTGCAAGTGAAAAAACCCACTTCAGGAACAAAGCAAAAATAATCTCTTGGCATTCAAAAAGCCTTTGGAAACAGTTAATATGTGCTGCAAATTGCACTTTGCACACACCACCCCTCCCACGCAGACAGCAATGAACACTTAATGCCCCAGGAGTGCAAGGAGGCAATTCCTTGTAAATGTTAAGTGCTGCCTGTTGCTGCCTTCGAAATGTCATTTCCAACAGTTGTGATTGAACGAGCAAGTTCTGCTGCATCCTTCCCCCACCATTTCTCCTATATTCTGACACATCTCCCTGAATTCTATCTGTGTAAAAACGTGCTGTATTTCTGACAGGTGTGTGAGGGGGCTGAGTGGACTCTAGCAAAGCAACAAGGAGAGGAGAGAGTTCAGATGCCTGGAAAAATGCAGAGCAATTTCACCTGATTTTGCTCTGTAGGAGTCAGACTCCCTAAGGTTATTTACTGAAACACATTTGATGAACTAGAAACCCATTTCCCCCCACTGCAGGTACATGCAGTGTAAACAAGCAGCTCAAGGTTAGACATGTGTACAGCAAAAACATAAAACTTAACTTTAAAAAGTAAAGGTGTATTTAAAAATTTTTAAATGTACATACCTTTTTTTTTTTTCCCCATGACTATCATTAATAGCCTATTGACAATACTACCTTTTAATAAAAGAAAATTAGATTAAAAAACATCTCTGCTGTAGGCAGACATTTTGAAGAATGCAATGTAAAGGCATTGAGGAGGTTGATTTTCCTAACAAAGCATGGAACAGCTCAGGATTATCAAATCATCAAACACCAGAAGGGGCACAGACCTGCTTAGGCTTCAGCAGGAACCATTTGCCTGTCTGCACACACAGCCCAGTGCTCTGAGCACTGTTACAGTTAGAAATGCTGATTTTATGTAAATGTAACATAGTCCAGCCCAGTTAATTCAGTATGTTCCAAGTAATGAAAGTGCATCCTTAATAAATGTGGTAGAATTTTTGTTTATCCCGGGAAGTCCAGATGAAAGACTCTACATAAGCCCTAATAGTAAAGCTATTGTAGAATATTATACTGGAACATATCTTTGTAGCTTTTTAAGAAACAAAAGGGAAGATTCTGATCAAGTACAGATAACTTCTGGATAACTCAAGACTTAAAAAATTTCTAGTGAGTGATGATTCTTTTTTTGCTGTGCATCATAAAGTGTTATATACTGTCTCTGAACACTTTCATACAGCTGCTTCCTTCAGCTCAAGAGATTTCTGAACACTAGTGAAGGACAAGACTTACAAATTTAGAAATTATTTGGGGAACTTCCCTGTGTAAGTAAAGTCATAGAATGATAGAATGGTTTGGGTTGGAAAGATCTTAAAGATCTTCTCACTCCAAGCAGGGACCATGGCAGGGACCTTCCACTAGTCCAGGTTGCTTCAAGCATCATCCAACCTAGCCGTGGATACTTGGGTTCCAGATCTTCTCTGGGCAGCCTTTTCCAATATCTCAACAATCCCACAGTAAAGATTTTTGTTCCAATATCAAACCTAAACCTGCCATTCTGGGCAACAGCCCATGAGGCCTGGCATTTGTCTCACAAATCACATACAGCAGAGAAAGGCATTTTGTGCCATTAATTAGGGTGTTTGTTATAAAACAGTGTCTACCAGCATTTTTGATTGTATTCAAAAATCCACAGAGCTGTATTCGCTGCACTCCTTGTCTAAAAGATTGTTGGTCTTTTTTTATGAGAAAGTAATCATAAAGTTAAAATTTAAAAGTAAGAATGGAACAGCACATTCAAATAGATTTAAAGGAGTTTAATTTTCCAGTTCTTCAAACATTTTTAATTGGCATGGTTCCACTACTCTCTACTGAAGGATGGTGATTTTTAGCAGCTGAGTGTCTAAGAAATGTCTGAAAGAGAAAATGGAGGCCATGGGAGACTACCTGTGCACAAATCCTACAGAAACAGTGGAACTAGAGGGACTATTTAAAATGGGTGAGGAGGGCTACAGCAGCATGTGATCCCTAGAACAAGAGAGGCTGTAATGTGAATTGGATTCAGCTGTCAGTGTACCATTCAGTCTAACTGTCTAAGCAATTTAATTTCCAGTTAATATGCCTGGGATTCCAGAGCATGGTACCTGTCAGGAAAGTTAACTGGAACCACTGTGATAATATTCCAGTGGTTTGTAACCCCTCCAAGCAGTCTGAGTGGTGCAACAAGGCTGCAGGAAGATCCAAAGGGCTTGCTCTTTGACCACTATTGTTCTTACAACCTGACCTGAAACTTTTTTCTGCAAAGTGACCCTGACCTTACCAATTCCTCAAGAACTCTTCTAGGAGCATTGTCCACATCCCAGATATTGATTTAAATAAAAGAGCAGACTTCAAAATAACAGCAACTCTCAGATGAAGCTCATGCACAGTGAAGGCAATAAACAATCTTAAACACCAAACCAAACTGTATCAAAAAACCCTGAATTCCTGTTGTGAAATGAACTCTTCTTTTCTTACTTTAATTGCAGATCTCAGCAGGCACTGTGATATAAAACCCTGTGAAATACTCGATAATAAACTCAAACAGTCCCATTTTCATTTCTTTACCCATTAAATAGATGATCACAATTGGAAAGAAGGAGAACAATTCTCAGCATATAATAGTTCATTGTGGATTTATCCCATTCTGGGCAGATTCCCTCTGGGGTGGGTGGGGGTTAAGGTGCTATCAGATTGGGTGATTGCCATTTTGACCAGTGCTTGTGGTTCTCAGAAAGATAATTCCAGTCAGGAGTGGTGTGAATTTTCATTTTAATGCCTCCTGGGTTCCTGCAAGGTTCTGGTCAGAGAGTATGCAGTAGTGTTTAGTGAAAACCTCATTAAAGATTAATCCAGCAAAGACTGGCCATAAACATTTACCACTGTAATTCCATAAAAGTTAATGGTGTCAGTAAACAGGAGGCTGGGACAAGCCAGGCTCCACAAGTCATGGTGAGGAGGGAACAAATCCCAGGCTGGAGCAGCAGCTTGCAAAAACACTTGGCAGGACTTGTTTTGCACGTGGCATTTGGAAAGTGGGAATTACTCCCAGTGGGAAAGGCTGAAGTGGATTCTGTCTCTTGATTTGCTTAGGAAAATGATTGTTCATCCCATCTGTTGTTAGGGAATGGTTCCTTACAGAGAGAGGACCCAGTGCAGGAATGGAGCTGGCCCCAGGGAGGAATATGAGACACAGGCAAGTCAGCAGAACAGCTTTGCTATGAATTTGTGGTGCTTGATTCCTTTCTCCAGGCAGCCGTACCTGAGGAGGGAAAATTAATTCATCAGCTGCATTCAAAGGGCAATTTGGGAAAGGCACTTAACAAACATAAACTGGGAAACTGCCCAAAAAATGGTGTTTAATGGCAGGAAATTTCTTACTGAATAGAATCCCTTGTTGAATTTCAGTTGAAATTGTTGCAGCCCCACTCATAAATAACATTTTTCTTTCCTTTCTGTTGCCATGTCTGATGATAATTCATTGCATGCTATTTATTATATGCTAACATTACATACACAATGGGACAAAAAGTCATATTTTCCCTTAGAAAAACAGCCTGAAGTACAGACAATGTCATTATACATATTTATACCTACAAGCTGAATGCCAGTGCTTTTATTATGCTTTATTAATCCAGAAAGAACTTTATAATCTCTTAATGTAACAGTTATATTCTATTCCACTGTCCTATAAAAATATATCAAAGCTGGGAATGGTAAATAATTATCTCATCCATTAAGACTCAGAATATAATGAGCAGTTGTTTTATTTGGGGGTGTCTCAAAGCAATTCCCAACTCTTCCTGCTCCTACCCCATGACATCAAGTATAGAGTTAATAAAGGAAAAATACCTCCAATTAACTTACATGTTAAAAGGCAACACAAAAAGCCTAAAATACATTGGGAAAGTTCAAAAGAACAGTAATTATTTTAGAGTGATACAAAAAAAAAAAAAAAAAAAAAAAACTACTGCCGCATATCAGAAAAAGAAAAGCAGCATGAATTATGTACTTATGTAAATAAAGCTAATAGGCGATAACATTAATTAATGGCATAAAACTTCTGCTCATCATTCTGCAGATAGCAGGTATTCATTTGTGAGGATTAATTTATATTTTAATTAGAAATTTACATAGTTAGCAGCCTTGCCATCAACAATTAGCAACTCCAGTGCATTTAAGGATTTTCAATTTAGACTAAATATAGTGAATTTCAAAGGGTCATTTTGGAGCAATTTTTCTTGTTTCACAGCAATGGGGAGCTACACATTCCCTTCATATCCACCCATTACCTTCAGATAAAAACTCCTAAGAAGTAGTTTGTAATACCTGAAACATGATTTGCTCTCTTCTAATTTACTTCACATGAAACATTTATGGTAAATATTAATTGCTAGGGAAGGTCTCTGTGGAGGCTGAGGAAGATAAAATTATTTGTGATTAATAAGTTTGGAGCGACAGTAAATCAGCCCTACACGTGCTGGGTGAGTGGGGAAGGGGCAGGAGTGGTTGGCTCCATCTATAATTAAGTTTTGGGTAAGATTAGTGAATTGGAGGTTAAATAAATTTCAAGTAATTCCATAATGTGCTGGCAGTACAAACAACATGAGGTTTGATCTATTTACAAAGAGTGAGAAGAAAAATATGGATTGGGTGCCTTGGATGCTTCATCCCAGATAAAGAGATGGAAAGATCTGGACTCTGTTCTCCCTACCATGAAAGAGAAGGCAGGGGAACTCCACCACAGACGCAGTATGAGATGTCTCTTAACCCACGACAAGCTTTCACATATTCACATCCATCAGAACACAGCCAAAAAAATTCACTGCAGACTTGTTTCACAGCAAGAAGTGGAATAATTTTTCATTTCTGAGGAGCTAGGTTAAATTCAGTTCAGGTCAGGTATATTCCCAACTGACCTGTGCTCATTCCTCATCCTGCAACAGAAGCTTGGGCTGGAGGATAATGCCTGGGAAGCCAAGAGTAGAACAACCAACACCTGAAATCTCATCCAGAGAAGAGCACCTGCACCTGAAATCTCACCCAGAGCTCATGGAGTGAGGAAATGCAGGTCCCATCTGCAGCCTTCAGTTACCATCGTGCAGATGACATTGCAGGCAAGATAAAGGAGGTGGAAGCTGCCTGATGGAGCTGCCCAAATAATATTTAATGGCAGGAAATTTCTTCCTGTACAGCATTTGAATTTCAATTGAAATTGTTGCATCCCATCCATAAATAACATTTGTCTTTCCTCTCTTTTCCCACTGCTGTCGGCAATTTATTGCATTCTATATATTATATGGTAATATTACATACACAATGGACCAAAAAAGTCATATTTTCCCTTAGAAAACCAGCCTGAAGTGCAGATTCAGGAGTAGCAGGATGCTGTATGATATCCTATGATGACTGGACAATAAGTTCTGCTAGATTAATGTTTCTGATTAAGTCTTTTTTGAATCAAGGCAAAATTTCCATCAGGACATGGTAATTGCTTTGTGTTCCTCTCTCAGATTGCTGCCATGGGAACAATCATGTGCCAGGATCAGGGGACAGTGGTTCAGCCCCACCAGCTCCTGCATGGGCACAAGGGCACAATCTTTATCCCAATCCATTCAGTGTCTTGCATGATCCACAGCAAGATGAGCCTTGAAACTCTCTTTGATTCAGTTCCTCTAAATGATTAATAAAACTGAATTCTCATTAAGGTTACTGAAGTACATTAATTTCAAAAATAGTATTTTGAATTCCCTACAGGACTTCCCTGAGACATCAGGAATGTGACCAGAAGCACCCAAGGGTGGGAGGACTTACCCTGCCATCAGTTATAATGCTGGGTGTTAATTGTTTCCCTGTCCCCAGCTGTGCTCATTTGCTAAGCCCAGCTGTGCCATGCAGAGCAGGGCTTCACTAATTATGGTGTGAAAAGCTCACTGGTGCAGCTTAGAGAAATCAAGGATAGCGGACACCTCCAGATATCTACTCCACAGTTGCTGACGCCTTCCCCTCTGTCAATATTTCTTCTCCTACACAAATAGCATCTTTACTTCTCAGAGTGGGCTCTAAGAAGTGCCTGTAAGTAAAAACTGTAGCTGGAAACACCCCTCCTTTGAAAAAGTGAAGTTTTGCCAGCAATTACATAGACAGCACTTAACTGGCTCACTGCCTTGCCATAAAGGATGGAGCAGCTTTCACCCAATATTACCTTTCTCAATATTTCCCAAACTCCTCTGAAACCTTGTGATCCCTCCTAGGCCCTCCTCTGCTAATTTAAGGAACACTGGCCATCCTCCTGCACTTTAGTTCATCTGAGAGACCAATATTTCACTGACCAGCCAGAAGGAATTAAAATATAAACAGTTAACTCTTGGCAGCTAGTGCACAGCCCTACTCCTCTCTCAAGGCACTACTGACACCTGAACCATTTCTCCAGTTATTTGATAACCTGTGGCTAAAAATGGGCAGTGATGGATAGAGTAAGTATTGCTTCCACAGGTACTCATTTTCTTTGCTATTCTCCCCAGCAATTTTTTTTTTCCTGAAGACTAAATGAAATCTTTTGTCAGAGTGTAGGTACAGACCTGTATTCTCTGCTATAATTGAACAAATCCCTTTATTCCAATACATTCTCCTTAGTCATGGTTTTCATTATCAATGTTCATTTGGCTGTTTGGCCAAGCATTTGTGGTTTTCCCTCTTTTCCTGTGCTATAACAAGAGCTTGAAGACCTAGCAAAGGTTAGTAATGGATTATGCTGGATGCTCAGTGTTTGCAATTTTGTATGTACAAGCACATGTATTGAGGAAGAAGCCTCTGAGGCCAAGAGTTAGATTTATTCAGGAGGGATAAAAGGCAAATGGATGCTCAGGAGGAGATAAACGTCATACAAAACTGCATCAAACATAGACAAGGAGCTCAGGCTTTGGGTAGCATCAAAATTACATGCAGCAATGTATCCATTCAAGGTCATTAATTGGTGTAAGTGTCTGGCAGCCAGTGGCAAAGAACCAAAGCAGAAAAGGAGAACAAGGGAGAGCCCTGCAATGCAGATGTGTTTCTCTTTTATCAAATGGTTTATTTTCAAAAGCGCCACAGAACAAAAACATGCCATTAATATCCTGTGACTCCCTACACATACTTCACAAAAGCACTTCTAGCCAGGACTCACTTGAAATTGGCAATTATTGATCATGATTCTGTTGTATTTTTGCTTTGGAAGGTGCCAGATATAGGTCCGTACATATTATGCCTTGGGTTTTTTTCCCTACAGTTATGATACCATCACTTTCCTGTCCTGAAAGCTACCCTAGTAGCCAAGATACACTTTTCATTCAAGCGAAATTAAAATCTCCCAGAATCTGCCAGTAGCTGTTAACAGAATATGGCAATTTCTAGAAGAAAATAAAGATAAAAATTCCCAGATAGAAAACAGTGCTATTAAAAAAAAAAAAAAAAAAAGAAAAAGAGAGGGAGAGAGAGAGAGACACACACCTGCAAGGATTTGGGTTTCAATATCTGCCTCTTCATGGGTGAAATTCTGTGATTCACCAAGAAGGCAAGAATGAGGAGATGCTGTCAGCCCTGGGAATCATCTGCAGGCTAATTGTGTGTCCTGGGGTGCTTCTGTTTATTAAGGACTTTTGACAGATGCATGAAGAAGAAGGAATGGCCTTAAGACAGATTTAGATCACATATTAGGAAGAAATTCTGTACTGTAAGTGTGGTGAGGCCCTGGCACAGGCAGCCCAGAAAAGTTGTGGATGCCCCATCTCTAGAAGTGTTTAAGGCCAGGTTCATTAGGGCTTGGAGCAATCTGGGATAGTGGAAGGTGTCCCTGCCCATGGCAGGGGGTTGGGACTGGATGAGCTTTAAGGTGCCATCCATCCCAAAACATTCTGTGATTCTGTTTTTATAGGACACACTTCCCAATAGTGCTCACTCCCTTAGATTCACTGAGAGTCAGCCTGGAAAAAGTTACTTTTTAGTCATCAAATCCTTTAGGATGACAATTATCCTAAAAGCTCAGAAAGACCTGGGTCACTGCTATCCAAGAGTGGAAGATCATGTCTGGAGTGGCTCCTGCCTCCCCTAAGGTACTGGAAGAGTTCTGATTCATTCTGGTGGGAAAACCATCAGCATAAATACCATGTCCAAAAAACAGTCATAGAGTCATAGAGTCTCTCTACAACTTCCTGAAAGGTGGGTGTAGTCAGGTGGAGTTGGTCTCTTTCTCCAGGTAGCAACTGACAGAATGAGAGGACAGGGTCTCAAGCTGCACCAAGGGAAATACAGTTGAATACAGGGAATTACAGATTGGATATTAGGAAAAAGTTTTTCATGGAAAGAGTGATAAAGTAATGGGATGGTCTGCCTCAGGAGGTGGTGGATCACCATCCCTGGGTGTGTTGAGAAAAAGACTGGATGTGGCACTTGGTGCCATGGTTTAGGATGATGGGGCATGGGTTGGGCTTGATGATCTTGGAGGTCTCTTCCAACCTTGTCATTCTGTGATTCTGTGAATCATCATTAAATGTTTTGGAAGGGACATTAAAGGTCACCATGGCACTAAACTGAGACAAGCCATGGACAACTCACTGATATCACTAGTGAATTTTTGGCAGCAAGTGTTCGTACAAGAAAGATTTTCAGAGTCCCAACAGCACAGTCAAGTCAATTCTCCCACCTTGGAGGAGATGTCTAAGAAACCCAGCATAAGGAAGTGTAAGAAATGTGGGATCTGTGCTTAGAATTACATTGTGGATATAATTTAAACTAGACTAGATACAATTTCTCTAGGCATTGTAGACAAAAATAAAATAAATGTCCTTGTTCTATATGATTAGAATGGACTAAATACTAAGAACAAAGGCATGAAAGTAGGAGCTGTACTTCGCAATCCTTGTAGGTCTCCTCCAACTCAGGATATTCTGTTTCTATGAAAGGCTGCTGTTTATTTCCAGGGAAATGTGTGTTTGCTAAAGGAAGGAACCTTCAAAGAATTCACAGTAAGACAGAAATTCACACAGCAAACAAGAGAGACTGAAAGTAAACTTTGAAGTTCTAACAGAAAACATTTAACAAAATTAAAATACAAAATGTCAGTTCTTCATTCCTTCCTTCTAATCTCTTTTCTATAATAAAAGAACAAATATAATTTCTTTATAAGATGTTCTTTTCTTCTTTTCAGCTGTTCTGAACAAAATCAGGTTCTTTATCAGAAATGCTGTGTCTTCTTTTCTCTTCTTAATTCAACTAGAACACTACACATTGGGTAACATTTTCTTTTACTAAAAAATATGGGGTTTCTTTGTGTATTATGTGATTGAAAATATTTTGGTTTTCAGTTTAGGAAAAATGCTTTTTGTAGTTTTGTAGGATTTTGAACAGAAAAGAAATTAAACCATCCTACATATTAGCTGTTCTTGTCAGTTCATTGAGAACTATAATCATCTGTGAAGCTTCCCTCGATGTAAATATACATAAATGACCAATCAAACAAAACAATGACACTGGAGGTTTTTCAATGGCCTGAATTGCAGCCTGTTTGCTTCCAAAATGTTTGAGCAATCTTCTACTGCTGGGAGAAATTAACAGAGCAAATTACTCAGATGCAGAGCATAATCCTCTCTGCATTGGTCTCATTCAAATTGATTTGAATGGTCCTGATTTGAAGCTGTTATGAAATCAGCCACAGAGCCAAAGCAGGTTGTAGGTCTTGATATACAGGAGGTATTTTCCAGGACAGCAATGGCCACTGTGACCATCTCACCCTGGCAGAATCACAGAATCATTAAAGTTAGTAAAAATCTCCAAGATTATCAAGTCCAACCTTTGACTGAGCACCACTTTGTCAAATTGACCAGAGCATTGAGTGCCACATACAGTTGTTTCTTGAACACCTACAGTGATGGTGACTCCACCACCTCCCTGGGAAGCACCTTCCAGTGCTTGACCAGCCTTTCAGTGAAAAAAATTCTTCCTGATGTCCAGCCTGAACTTCCTCTGGTGCAATTTGAGATTGCATTTTCTCTTATTGTCTGGGAGAAGAGACCAGCTCCCACCTGGCTACAGTCTCCTGTCAGGGAGTTGTGGAGAGCACAAAGGCTTCCCCTGAGCCTCCTTTTCTCCAGGCTGAGCCCTTCCAGCTCCCTCAAATACCTAAAGTGCAGGTATCAGAAAGATCTCTGCTCTGGGCTTCATCTCAGCTCAATGAAAGTGTCTGCCAAATGTCAGTCACAAGTGCACGAATGGCTCCACAACTCACGCTCCTCCACCATATTGTCAATGACTTGAATTTCCTTTAGAAAACGTCATATTTACCCCACAAAATATGACATAAATCAAATTAAAGGAATTGCATTAGTTAGGTAACTATATCAGAAGACCAGTGTGGGTTGAGTTTACAGCTTGATGCCAGGCTTAGCTTTCAACATGGTTTTACAGTCACTCCAGAATTTATTACTGGATTATTACTGGATGGATTTTAGATTCAGGAGGGTAGAGAAGTCTTTACATGAAGCTTTTGTTGGCACTACTTACTTCAAATATTATCCATCTATCTCCTCTATTTAATCAACCTTCTTCATCTGAATGTTGAATTGTGTCAACCTCCCTGCAGGATTTTTCCAAATGGAGCAATTTAGGAACTGTCTGACAAGCAGGATATAGGAATGGAATCTAAGAGGGGTATCAAGGAAAAAGTCTTGGTTTCGTAACTGAAGTCTGGAATTTATTTTTTTTTTCATTAGGACCATAGTTTCACTTCTAGACACTCTCAGTTCATCTACTGACTCATCAGGTGACTTTGGACTAATCCCTGACCTCTCAGAGTCTCAGATCACGTATCTTTAAAAGACCCTAACCTTTTCAACTAAGTATTTATATTGAATTTATGTAGGACTTAGATTAACTTCACAAAGCACCATTCTGCAGTTTCTCTCATGCTTTCCCTACTTCCTGGCATATTATTTGCATCCAGCTTGCCCCAGAACTGTTGCCTCTTCCCTGCATTTTGCAGGCAGCTGTGTGGTGACTCACAGCCATCACCTAACACAACAAAATCCTTCATGTTTACTTCCAGATGTTGTCTGGGCTGTCCCTTCACTTTACTGCACATCCTATAATCTGTAGCATTATCCAATTCACAACATGTTTATCCACAATGTGCTGCTGTGAGGTTTTCTCACAGATTGCAATTGGACAATAAAGAAAATCAACCAGACAGGAAGTCAGCTTGCCAGACATCTGTAGGACAGCCTTGAATTTTTGCACTCCTGAGCTGAAATTGTTTGGGTTGACTTTATAAAAAGAATTTCACAGTGAAAAAAAAAAAAAAAAAAAAAAAAACATTCAGCTGTTCTCAACATGGACAATTAGTGCTTTGAATTGGAGTAGCTTTAGCTCTGCTCTGGTGAGACCACATCTGCAGGGCTGCCTCCAGCTCTGGCATCTCCAGCACAGGAAGGACATGGAACTGTTGGGAGTGAGGCCAGAGGAGGCCACCAAGATGATCAGAGGGATGGAGCACATGTCCTACAAGGCAAGGCTGGGAAAATTAAGATTGTTCAGCCTAGAGAAGAAAAGGCTATGGTGCAATCAAATTTTGGCCTTCCAGTACCTGAAAGATGAAGAAGGACTTTCTACAAGAGCCTGGAGTGACAGAACTAGGGGTAATTGCTTCAAACTTATAGGAAGTAGCCCTAGGTTAAATATTGCAAAGAAATTCATTACTCAGAGTGTGGTGAGAACCTGGCACAAGTTGCCCAGAGAAGCTGAGGCTGTCCCATCCCTGGAAGTGTTCAAGGCCAGGCTGGATGGGGCCCTGAGCAACCTGGGATAGTGGAAGGCATCCCTGCCCATGGCAGAAGGGTTGGAACTCGATGGCCTTGAAGGTCCCTTCCAACCCAATCCAATCTGTGATTCTGTGATGGCCATGTCCAGCTGCCTGGTCCAGATGATCATTTGCCATCATAGCTGCATTAGAAACTCTCTGAGAAGTGACTCTATTGCCCAGACCAAATCAAATACCAGTATCTGAGAGCATTTACTTGTGCTGGTTCATTTACTGGTGTAGAAAAAGTTTATGTACTGCCATATGTTTTACAATGTATTGACAAATTTGCCAGGTATGTTGTTCACACACCGCAAGCACACAAAAGCCATTAGGCCTGGCATGACCAAAATTAATATTCCTCCAAATATACTTACATTTTGTGTTATTTGAAAACATGGTCAGTCTTCAGATTATGAGTCATGACTAAAACTGGACTTGGGTGAAGATGTCCAAGCATCCTATTCCTTGGTTTTCTTTCCTTGGCCTATTAACACTCTTAGTATCTAGCTTACATACAGCTACATGCCTTCTGCAGACACTAGGATGAGACAGATGAAACAGATCATCTTTAAGGTCCTTTCTAACCCAAACCATTCTGTGATTCTGTTAAATTGGAGGTTCTGTATGTGAGCTGAAGTCCTTTTGTAGTCAGTGCAGAGGGACAGCTCTCTCCAGAGTGCCCATCATCTCATCCTGAGGTAGATATCTGACTCCTTCTTATGTCCACATAGACTTACTCTTTTATCTTCACCAGGTCAAAAGCAGTGAGCTCACTGAAGAGCTGTACACTGAAAATATCTGAAAAGAGACACGGTGTATCTCTAAATCTATCCCAAAACTAACCCTGAGCTCTGAGGGCATGCAAGGCCAAACAGTAAGAGGATAAAAACTGAGCAGCACTGCTATCACTCTTTTCCTGGGGGTCAACACCATGCAGAGTGGGCTGTCAGAAAATAGCACATTCCCATCTCCACAACTACGTTTTCCAGTCCAACCTACCAGCACAGAAGATGGATTGACAATGACATGGCTGATGGAGACTGATTAAAGCACAAATGCATTTTTGATGAAGTTTGCTCCAGGCATCTACAGAGCCTTTCTTTCTGTTCATGTCAGAACTGCAGAGTCTCTGTGCCAGCCCGGTGGGCAGCAATGACACCACACTGCTTCCTGTCTCATTTTTTGGTTGTTCCGGGGTTTTGCCCAGACATATTTTTCAGAGTAAGTCTCCTTTCACACAACAAAGCTAGGCCTCAACCACAGAGTCTTTCACATCAGTTATGCATCTTCATTGTGTGAATATTTACTTCCATCTTCCCCTTTGTCCTACTCAGTGACAAGCTTTCAAAGTACATCCAAGGGCCAAATTCCAATGTTTGAGTTTTGCAAATACATCTGTTGCAGATGCTGCTTATTAAGTATTTACCAAATCATTACCTCTTAGGATGTGTCTTCTTGCTTACACTGGAACAGCTAGGGAGTAGAAGGGATCTCTCAGAATTTGGTTAATTAATCCAACTGCAAACAGTAATTAGATTTTATCATAATCAACTAATTAATTCTTCCAACTCAGTAGTCGATGTAATGAGCAAAGGAAACACAACCAGCTTTTGCAAGACATGAACCTCAGCTTAGAAAAGAAAAGGAGCAAAGGCCATCTAAATCAATTAAAGAAGAGTATATATATATCAATATACTCAGAGGGGAGGTGGCTCTGAGATACATAATGCAGCTAAGATGGCATTTTTCCTTTTCAGAATTTCTTTGGATCTGATTCCTGACCAATCTCAGATGTCTTCCAGACTTTTCCAGTTATGTGCTGAGCCTGTCTTTCCTGATAATTGTCTTGGAAATTATTTTATTTCTTTTAATTCTCAAAATAATTTTATAAAACCAGCTCTGAAGAAGAGGATGTTATATTCTGAACATATCAGAGCCTCCTCCTTGCATAAGGGCTTTACTGGGATGTCAGTAGGAGCACAGTGGTGCTCCTAACTAAATTTACTAACAATTTGTCATGCAGACAACACTGACTTGCTGGTCAGCTCCAGTGCTGGTGGCAGGAAAAATGCCATCAGCATCATTCTTCACAAGGGTTCGCTGAGACCAGGCTGTGTAGTTCCATGTAAAGACTTGTTTGGGAACTTAAACTTGTTTCATTTGGGTCAGTTCAGGTACTTTGCAGTGTGAAAGTGTCTAAAAAAAAATGAACGCGTTTAATCATGTCAGCATGGGGGGTCACTTGCTGTGGATGTAATTAGCATTTGTAGGTATATTCATATACCCAGAACCACAATTCACACTGGTTGTGGCACCTATACAAATGTACTTATGTTGGCACTGTGCAGGGAAAGCAAGTTCACCCTCTCTGCAGATGCAATATTAGGGAATTATCAATATTGTATTTTTAAGTGTACAAGACAGGGAAAATTACTGAGTTGCTCTAAACAGTCTAGCAAGGCTTTTAATGCTGTCTCTCATAAAATCCTTCTGAACAAAGGGATGAAGTATGGACTACATAAGTGGACACTGAGGTAGACTGAAAAGCAAGTGAAAATGTAGGACACAAAGGTTGTGATCAGTGTTGTGAAATTCACCTGGAAACCAGTCCACAAGGTTGTCTGCCAAGGATGAATACTTGGGATAATACATTTTAACAACCCTGTTAATGGCATGGATGGTGGGGCAGGATGGAGACACAGCAGGTTTGCAGGTGATACAGAACTGGAGGAATGGTTGTTACCACAGATGGGTGTGCTGCCATTGAGGGGGACATTCACAATCCGTGGGAATGGATCAACAGAAACCTAAGGTATATTTCGCACATGGGGAAGATTAACCCCAATAAAGGCTGGGTGCCAATATCTGGAAATATATGTCTAGAATGACCTGGGGCTCCTGGTAAACAACAATGATCCTGACAGCAATGTGCTCTTGTAGGACACATTGATGGTCAACAATATTCTGGGCAAAATTGGGAAGAACACCGCCAGCTGTTCTGGCAGAACACTGTTCAAGGGAAGAGATTTTACCCTTCTAAAGATCCATCAACCTAAGGAAAAGCAAAGGGAATAGGTTAATAGGACTATAAGCCATTTCCCTTCCCATCAGCATTATCCAGTGTGCCATACATCCCCCAGTTCATGCTCTGTAATTCCTACAACCCAGGTCGAGACTGTGGGATTCAGGGAGCATTGCTGATGCAGCTGCCATCAGAATTATTTAAAGGTAAGCCAATACCAAAGGTTTCTGGAGAAGAGCAATCTTCTAATCCAGCATCATCAAATAAAAAGATATTTCTCCTGCCCAGCTCTAAGAGGTGAGGGAAATATTTGGAAGCTGTTTGAGTCAAAACTTTTCACTCTGCACTCACTGCACATAAGGATCATGCATTCAGTCATTAACAGTGTTCAGCTAACGAGAAATAACTTGTTAAGCTGAGGTGACTCAATTCCTTGCAAATGTCTGCAAATTGCCCAGACACCTCCACAGTAATAGGCATCTACCTTGGGTAGTGGCACAATTGTTGTGAAAGAGCATTTTGTCTTTGTCAGACAGAAAATCTATTTAAAGTTTCCACCTAGCATTCATTTGCCCACTGCATCCTTGCATGCCCTTTAATTAACTCAGTGAATTTCTGAGTAGCACCAAACCCTGCCCACTTGTCTTTCCCCTTCAGCAAGTTCTTGTCCTCCCTGAGATCTGCCCCAACCTTCAGGTCGTCTCTTGGTGTCTGTGGGATCAGCACTTCCACAGGTCTTCTAGTCTATGCTGAGATTTGCAAACCTGTTCCACTGTGTGTTCAACTGTTGCCTGTCAAGATGGGTTCAGGAAGAGTCCAAAGAAAAGATCAGGCTCTTCTTCTTCCTGACAGCCCATCTGACATCCTATTTTCAAGAAACGTAAACTCAGACATATAAAACTGACATTATCCATCACAATACATTAAAAAAAGTCCTTCCTGCTATCTCTGTCTCCCCAAGAATCATCTCAAATCTTCCTGCTTCTAAGATCTCTGATACATTTTTGCAGAAGTAATTTGTGGTGCTACCACCTTCAGAGTCATCACCATGTAGAAAATCCAGGGTATCATCATCTGCTGATGAAGCCAGCAGACAGTGACCTGTTCCCTGACCTCCTCAGGTTACAAGCAGAGATGACACTCAGCTAAACTCACTTCCTTACTACTGGAAGCTACTGCTCCTCAGCTGAGCAGCACCATCAGACCACAAGACACATCCAGCCAAGTGAGGTTTATCATGTCACTGCACTTTTGTGCACTTCGGTCACACAAGTCAGGCTGAGCTCAGTGACTGAATTCCAGAAATCTGCATCCTCCTGCATCCTCCCACCCTGAAAATGTGACAGTCCCTGGCAGCAGGTGGTTGCCTCTCACATCTCTGCAGCATGATTTATCTCCCGTTGTCTGTCAGAGTCTGAAATCATCTGGCAGCTGTGTAGGTGGCTAAAGGGACAGGAGCACAAAAGCAATAAAGAAATAGCTTCCTATAACTCTTAACTACTTTACATTTGAGAATGAGAGGAGAGAATGGCTCAGCTTTGCTTTCCCACTGAGAAAGGGCTGTAAGTCAGCTGTGATGCTGTGCAGGAGAAAATAAAATTGTTACCTCAGACAGCAGCACTGCTGTGAATATTTGGTAACTAATGGCACTATTCAGAAGGCACTGTGTGAGTCTGGGCAGGGCAGAGAGGAGGCAGAGGAGGTTGTAAGGGATATCTAATCATGCATGATGTTTGTAGATGAGGAACATTTAGATAGATACAGTTCTGATGGATGAATTATAAAGGAAGAGAGAGAGGGAGAAATAGTGCTGTGTGTTACAAAACAGCAAATAGAAAATCTTTTAATGGTGAAAATATGGCACTGATGAACCATAAGAAGGCAGAAAGGGAGTCAGGGATGGTCACTTGCACCCCCCTCTGTCTGTCTGGTCACTGGTAGTGATAATTTCATACTTAATTATCAAAAATTTGGGCTGGCAGGACATCAAGAACTTATGTGCTAGCTTAGTTTCCTGTCCGTAAGTCTTTCCTTCCAGCTGCTCACCCACCACCTTTATAAAGCCTTGTGGGACAGAGTCCACATTTAACTTAGGCAATTTGCTCCAGCATTTTTTAAATTTCAGTGTCAGAACTTTCTTTGCCAGTGTCTAATCCAAAACTCCTTTTTTGCATTAACACTACTTCATGATGTGCTCATGAAGAACATGAAAGCAGGTCATGAGAACAGGAGAACAATTCCCTCCCTTCTTTCAACTTTTGGACTGTATCTTAGGATCATAGAAGGGTCTAGATTGGAAGGGGCCTTCAACATCATTTAGTTCCAAACCCTTGCCACAGACAGGGACACCTGCCACTGTCCCAGGTGGCTCCAAGCCACATCCAACCTGGACTTACACACTTCCAGGGATGGAGAAGCCACAGTTTCTCTGGGCATCCTGTGCCAGGGCCTCACCACCCTCATATTAAAGAATTTCTTTCCTGGTATTTAATCTAAACTTATCTTCCTTCATCTTAAGTCCATTTGCCCTTTTCCTGTCCCCTCCATACCACTGGGAAAAGACCCTTTCCAGCCTTCATGGAAGCCCCCTTTAGGTGTTGGAATGTTGCTATAATGTCTCTGGTAGTATTATAATATTTATCCTATGCTAGAACATACCTCTTCTATCAGTTTTTCATTTTAAATCATGGCAATGAATCCTCTTGCTTAAAATCATGGCAAGTGACCCCATCCTTCAATTAACTTTTCTTTTAATATTCCTGAGGATTTTCTGAGGACTAGCTGCCACTCAATAAAAGCCTTTGCCATTTTTACCCCCTGGGTGCTCTACTCAATTTTAGGCTTTATTCTGGCTCAGTTTCTGTCCACCAAATGCAGGCAGTGATTATTCATGTCCTACCACTGCTTGCCCTAGGAAAATGTCCTTCTCCAGCCTTCCCGTAAAGCCTCTTATGGGTAGTGGAAGGTGCTATGAGAACTCCCTAGAGCCTTCTCTTCTCCAGGCCGAACAATCCCAGCTCTCAGACTGTCTCCACAGCAGTGTTCAAGCTCTCTGAGCATCTTAGGTACTTGTAAGACAACACATAAGCTTTATGCCAGCTTCCTCCACAGTTCTCTGTGCATAAAAATGGATCCTTTCTCGCTGTAAATGCTCACAGTTTATAATTCCTGCACTGGTGTGTCATGGGACAAAGGTTTATGCTTTGCCATATGTATGTGAGACACCTGAGACAGTGAGGGGTTAAATTTACTAGAGGGAGATCCAGAGAGCAAACAGTTGTTACCAAAAA
Organism: Certhia americana; assembly: GCA_018697195.1. Lineage (NCBI taxonomy): Eukaryota > Metazoa > Chordata > Aves > Passeriformes > Certhiidae > Certhia > Certhia americana. The sequence continues at coordinate 150,254,648 of CM031858.1, read as the reverse complement.
AAATCTCACTTCTAGACAATTTCATTTCTAGCTCTGCACCAAAGCACATTCGTCAGTTTGTGGTTTGGATCCCAATTCCCCTCCCTCTTGGCTTTCTCCTTCATTATGATATTTTATTCTTTCCTTGATAAATCAGGAGACTTTTCCATTGCCTTGCACTCAGCCCTTATCAAGAAGCTTTATAAATAACAATAATGACCAGGCAAAAGATGCAATTGGGTTAACAGTGTAATGACTACAGGGATTAGCACTGCTGTATACTTTTTATGGGTGTAATATGTCGTTTTCATTCTGTTGCCCTAATGAAAATAACAAATTAACAGAAGCATTATGCAAATTATACATTAAAAATGTCATGTTTATTAGTCCATCTTGGCAAAAGAGAAGCTACAGCAATAGCAGTGTTAACTTCTTAATAACCATGTTATAAAACAGAGAAGAAACTCAATTCAGCTCAGTGTGGCTTGGCCTTGAGGTTGCTTTGAGTGACTTCAGTGCCAGTGTTTGTGTGCTCAGAGCAAAGCATATGCTTAAATACATTTCTGAAGAATAAGATTATAGTAGCAGTTTCAGTTCAAGGATATTTATCTCAATTATTCTCTATATATCTCTATTTTTGGAACAAATTCCCCACAAAACACCTTACTCTTTGCACCTGCAAAATACTTGTGCAACAGCATTTACTGGTAGTTCCTTAAAATCTTGCTGTTACTTCAGAAACTGCTACAAATATTTATCCAAGCATTAACTTTATTACGTTTTCTGCAGGAGACAGTTCTGCATTGTTCTCTTTGACATTAAGGGACATGGGGAATTTCTTTTCCAGCATACCCTGAACTTAATTTTGTTTCTAACCTTGAGGCAGTTTATTGAAAATCCAGAGGTGATTGTTTTCTTACAGTGTAAGTGATTAACACTTAGTGGAGAAAATTTCTTTGTCCTTGTGTAAAGAATTTTTTACTCACAGGAGAAACAAAGATTAACAATAATCAGAAGATTCAAACTTTGCTTTTTTTCATAAATATTAGTTCAGTAATGAAATACAGTTACGAGATTTCTGTAATGTACTGTATTTTGGACATTCACCAGAATCTAAAGATACAAGGAAATTTATTTTCTGTATGAGATCCAGATTGAAAAAAAAAAAAAAAAAAAAAAAAAAAAGAGAGAGAGCTGGGAGCTGTATATTTTTTTTGCAAGAGAAAGATTCTTTTAAGTTTGGATTTACAATTAAAGAGCAGAGAGATGCTGGGAAACCACAGGACGAAAGTGACTAAAAGGGACAGTGGCTTATCCCAAATGAGAGCAATGGTGAAGTCAGGATGAGAATCCACATTTCAAGGCTTTCACATCCCTTCCTCACAGCCTAAATCATGTCACCTTTCTGCACTCATGGCTGTGTAAATTCCATTATCTCCTGGAGTCTCCATTTGGCATCAGTGGGGGCCCACAAATTGTCTCTGCACACCCAAGGAGAGCAGATGCTCCAAGCTCAAAGACTAGTTTAAAAAGAAAGGGGGAAAAGGGAAATAGTCATCAGACAAGTTCAAGCACAAGCCAAGCTAATCACAACTTGAAAGAAAAGAATTTATTTCACTGTTACTGTATTGGAATAAACATGTCAAGTCATATTCACAGGAGTCTAAAACCCAATAACAATAAATGTGAAGCTCATAGAAACTTGAGAATTCCATTTTGTGGAAATTATGACATCTTCAGAAGAGATTTGTTTGACTGAAATGAAACAAAGCAAATTTTTGACATTTCTCACAAAATTTAATTGCCTGAAACATCCCTTAATTGTTTCAGCTCAATCAAGGCATTTCATTTTGTTTTGATGCATTGGAATATTTCTAGCTCATTTCACTACTGAAATCCAACATATGTATATATAAAGAGAGAAAAACTGTCTTTTAAAATTAGAGTTTGGTTACGTTTCTTAAATTAAAAACGCAAAAAGAAATTAATATTCATTGCCTATTCTAAACAGGCACTTGGCACTCTAACTGTAATTAGGAGTTAGTCTGGTTATCTTTGACAATCTGATCTCTCAGTGACCAGCTGTCTCCAGCTTCCTTACTGGTAATTGCAGAACTGAGCAATACTTATTTGTCAGAAATCTGTAAGTAGTTTATCTGGATGATTGATTCCAGTTCATGTAAAGCAGTCAGGAGGCCACATTTAGGTCAGGAACCCACGTCCCAGGTAAGTCTCAGGCAGCTCAAGAAATAGTTCCATGTAATCAGACTCTGTCAAAGCCATCAAGTTACAAGAGGAGTTACACAGGACTGAGTAAGGAAAAGCCATGAACAGCAGTGCTCAAGCTTTTCTAAAATCAGAAACCAAGTTGCTGAATTATTTCTAGGATGATCAATTTTTCTTACTTTGGGAACAAAATATTGTCAAAATCATCAGTTTTAAAGACAACTTTGACATTTTATAGCAAAAGTATATTCCATATGTGAATTTTAAAGACCTTTTTCTGTCCAAGGGTGGGATTCAGTTCCATATTTCAGCTGCAAGCCTGGGCCAATAAAATGGGGTGAAAAGTCTACCAAAACTTCTTACCACTTAGTGTAAGATTTAAAACCATCAGAATAACAGGATGGAGGAGGGAAGACAGGAAGGGTGAAGGGGAAAAAAAGAAGATATTATATTTCTGCTCCATCTCTAATGATCAGTGGTTTAGGAAACCTGATATGCAGGGAAAGAAAACAGGAACTGACCTTTTTGTCAAAGAAGGAGAAATAAAAGAGGCAGAATGTATCATTGCATTCTGACTGAGGTGAAGAACAAGGGTTTGGAATAAAATAAGGGAATTTAGGCTTGGAAAAAGCCTGTCTTTAGTGGGAAAAAAATAACTAAAGAAAAAAATTTTAAGAAAAAAACCCCCCTCCTCCAAAAATGCCACCTTTCTAAAAGGTGCATAAAGGAAGTCTTGGATAGACAGCACAGAAATGGGCCATTTTCTCTACATGTCCAAAAACATTTGATATTCTCAAAAGCAGTCCAAACATCCATCACAAAATACTACAGAAATGTTGATCCTATGCATTTTCTTAGTCCCGTCCAGCTCTTTTTTCTCCTGTGATCTGGAAGACACAAAAAGGGAAAGACATGAATTCAGGCTATACATTTTACAGGGGTTAGCCTTGATTAAAAAGCAAACAGGTAAAGGTCTTTCCTAAAAGGGTTCCCATCCAGGGAATCATGTTCCTTTGGATATCTCAGTTCCCTGGGTCGCTTATTATGTCCCTGGATTTTTCACACCAGATCCTGGCAGAGATTTGGGAAGAGCAAATCATTTCTGCCCACTATTTCTATCAGTACCTCCCACAAAGCTCCCTTTGATATTTCTGATCTCTGTGAAGGAGGAAAAAAAGAAACCCAATCCCGATGAGCCCCAGCATGCCAACTTTGTTGCTGAACCAATGCATTATTCATGTGTACATGGCAGAAAACAGTGAGTTTAATGTGCAGAAAAGAGTCTGGAGAGCTGTGGGGTTATTACATGCTCTGCCTGGCTGTGCAGTGATTTGTGCTGGTTGCTGCTGCTGTGCCAACACTCCTGTGCAAAATGCAGTCCCACCATGTGAAGACTGTTGGAGCCTCTTGTTTGCACTGCTTTTTGGGTTGCAGATCATGCCATCGCTTCATGTTTCTCGTATTTACCAGTTGCCACTGGAAAACCTTAATGAGCTGAAAAGATATTGGCCAGTCTCCCTTCAGATTCCTCTGGGAAAGCAAATATGGAAGCACAGAATCACAGGATGAAGGGGTCCTTAAAGACCACCTAGTTCCACCCCCCTGCCATTGGCAGGGACACCTTCCACTAGACCAGGTTGCCTCAAGCCCTGTCCAACCTGGCCTTAAACATTTCGAAGGATGGGGCAGCAACAGCTTCTCTGCCAATATTTCACATTGTCCCTCAAGTTGTTAGAATCAAGATAAAAGAGTCCAGAATAGGCTGAAGCATTTTATTTTAGCTGACAGTGAAAATATAGATATAAATTTGATACTGTGGTATAACACTATGGAGAAATTGTGGATAGTACAAGAAAAAAAATACAGGATTGTCAGACTACAGACACTGAAGAGGCCGAAAGGCTCTTCTCATTGCCAGCATTCAGGGAAGAGGAAGAATTATTTTAACAAACCTGGGAGTGATTTGTCAAAACAATAACAAAACCCTGCAATTAGGCACCAAAAACATGTAAGAGGGATGAAAACTCCTCAAATTGCTGGGGGGAGTTATCATGAGAAGGGTAATCTGCAGCTTTAAGCAGTCATGGCTGGGCAAGATTGAGTATTTCAGGGTTTTTTTAAAAAGGCCACTGCACTCACTTTGTCACATCTGCTGGGAAACAAAATAAAAGCCTATTTATACTATTATTCCCTGTATTAACATAAAACAATGGTAATATTTCTTCAGCCTGATTTTGGCCCACTGCAATGACTTCCACTAGGACTGTTTGGTGAACTTCCCCATAGCTCATAAGCGTTGAGCCACTGTTTTACAGGATAGTTTCTTTTGCTACATGTGGTGCCAATAAAGTCATTAATTTCCTGTGGAATAAGCATTGTTTAGTCTAACTTTCAATCCTCTGCAATATATTACTCCTTCCTGTAGTTGTAAAGTCTAATAAGAACTTTGTGCAAATCGGAATAGATTATGGTGGTGTGTTAAGATAATTTCCCTTTTGTTTAGTTCCAATGGCCCCTAGTGCAAGAAGAAGCCTTGCAAATCATTCGAAGTTCAAAATATGATATAATGACACAAAATGAACCTTAGCATGAAAAACAGAAGAAGCTCGATCTCTTTAGTTCAGCCAAAAGAAGGTTAAAGGAGCCATAATGAGATTATAAATTTCTATGAAGGGAAAATACATAGTATAACAGGTGCTTTCAGTTTAGCAGAGCACTGAGTAAAAATTTATAAATGCTTGTACCAGGCACCCAAAGAATAATTTGGTTTCCTATATGTTGAAAAAGCGTCTGTCAAATAAGGCAGAGGTTAACATTGGCAAGTGCAGAGGGAAATGAAGTTAAGCTTTAATTGCAAGGGTAGTGAAGTACCAAAATTTATTAAAGTCACAGTAGATTCTCCATTACTGAGCAGGCAGAAGGGGTTTCCTTAAATTTCAAGGTATTATCAAAAATTGTAATGAACTCCAGGAAAACTCCTGATTTCTCTGCTATGGGAAATCAAATTAGGTAACTTCAGTTGTTCTTTCTGACCATGTGAAGTTGTCATTGGTGGACAGAACAGACTGGCCAGGATCTTTCAGCCTTTGCACTGCTGCGTTTTCCATCCAACCTGCTAAAAGGAGGGAGGAAAAGTGCCATGAGATATTTGGATAATGCTGAACTTGACAGCTTTCACTGCCTCCAGAGACAGGCAAATAAAAACAAATGAACCCAAACAGATGGTACAGAATCCCAGAAAATGTTGGAAAAGACCCCTAAGATTGAGTCCAACCATTTACCCAGCACTGCCAAGCCCACCACTAAACTATGTCCCTGAACAACACAGCTACATGGTTTTGGGAACTCTTCCAGCATGTTATAGCATTATATCTAGAACTGCTAAACCTGAGAATACAAATACAGAACTCTGCGTTCCCAAAACTGGAAGAACCGGAAGAACTACTTCATCTCCTACCCACCCAGGATCACTCTCAACAGCACAGCAGTTGATTTATTCAGGGATACTATATTTATTGCCAAGCATCTTTCATCATGTGCAGAGGTTTCACTCAGCTGAAAAATCCAGATAATCATTTCCAATCATATTCCAAAGAATAATGCCCATTAATTTGTCCAGTATTTGTCAAAATAACAATCGTCCTGATGAGCTAATATATAATATTAGGGTGAACACCATCTTTATGCTGTTGTTATTGCTGCTCAGTGCTTAGTAAACTTTGCTTTTGCTATCAAAGCACATTTGTAAATAAACAACACCATGCTTATAAGGCTCCCTGAGCACCATATCAAGCATTAAATGAGGTTGTTGTGAAGGTGGGCTCCAACACTTCTGGTGATGAAGCTGAGAATCTCCGGGCTGCAGGAGGATGAAAGCAGAAAAAAATTTAATAAATCTCTCTGTGCTTTAGCCAACAGTGGTACAGACCAGCTGGCTTTGAGCAGGGTAACAAACACCAGTGTTTACCTCACCTTCCCTATGATAACATTTTTCCTTATATTTATAGGAATTTCCTGTATTTCTCTTCAAGCTTATTTATTCTCATCCTGGTCACTGGACACCACTGAGAAGAGTCTGACTATATCTTCTTAATGCCCTCACACTGGGTGAAGCATTTAAACATTTAAAATGTCTAAATACATTGATGAGGTGTTTGCCCTCTCTGTGGGCAAAGATGTCTGGCCAGTTCAGAGATCAGAAGAATGAGATGGGGAGTCTTGACATCTGTGGAGTGGTTTCATGTCAGTCAAAATGAAGATTTAGATAATTTCTCCCATGTTTGAATTATGTCAGACTCTTCGAGATGATGCAACTTCTCTGTCACTCTGAAGGGTAAAGGTGGTGGCAAGGATGAGAGTCCAGCCCTTCACTCAGTGTCTGGGCTGCTGCATTTATTCCATTTCTAGGACAGCTGATGAGTTTGGAAAAGCAGTCTCCAAACCAGAAAAAGAAAAGAAGAAAAAAAGAAAAGGCAGAAGAAAATCATCAGATGCTGCTGTTTAACACAGATTTTACTGTCCTTCCAGCTTAGAAATCAGATTATTAATTTTTATCCAGGTTATGACACCTACCCTTTCTCAAGTCCTGGCATTATGAGTGAAGTTGTATTTGTCAAAAAAATTCTGCAGGTCCAGTCTTAGATCCTAAAATGGACAATAATGAGCAGCCCTGCAGATCCCCCTGGGCCAGGCATGGGCAGCAAATCCTCCTTTCACCATCCCAGCACAAGGAACCCATTTTGCAAATCCTATAAAGGCAGATCTCCCAAAGCCTTGCAGATGTATCTGGTTGAGATGTTTCTGTTGTTTCATGATAAAATGAGTTTGAAAATTACGGCTTTTTCTTCATGCTCTCAGGACCTAACATTAACTAAGTTCTGTTCTTAACCCAACTGCTTCCTGCTTGACATTTATCTGTAGCTCTGGCTCTAAAAGTCAGTTTGCACCGTCTGTTCTGTTTTCCTGCAGGGAAATCACCATCTGTATTTGCCATTGTTTGATGATTAGCTACAAGCACCACACTCTGCTTTTTCAGGTGTTTGCTCTGGAGAAAGATTCACCTGTTTTAGTGGTTTGACTTAATATAGGTTTGAATTCTCATTAATCCAAAACTTCCTGGTTTAAAGGGCCTGTTTCCTCCCAGTGGTGATGGTTTCCAGCCATGGGGTATCACTGTCAGGAGTGACTGTGAAAATCATGTTGAGGTCCATCGAGTTGGCAAAAGTCAAAGCCCAGACCACAAATCCCTGTTCACATTTGTTAACTGCTCTTGGCACAACAAAACATCAAAAATACATATGGAAAGAAACAATAGGAGAATTCCATGCTGAGGAAAAAAATATTTCAAAACTGTATTTCACTGTAACGCTCATCTGGTTTTAGTGTCTCTGAAGAAGAAGAGGGAAGTAAGATATGGCTGATGAAAGAAGGTCTTGCTCAAGAGAAATGCCTTGGAAAATTAATTTTAAAAAAATTAAAAGCACCAAAGTAATAAGGATCCTAATCATTCTTTTCCTTTCCTGGCAGGAAACACCTGCTTATTGAGGAATTCTTTTTGAACAAAGCTATTGAAATGTGATATAACAATCATTTTCCACAGAAGCTATGAAGTTTGCTGGCCAAGTTCTCCTTTGAAATGGTGAGAATTCTGTACTGGTGGAATAAGGAAATCTATCAGACAATTGAAAACCAATGTTAAATGTATAAAAAACAGTTTAGTGAGGCTATAACAAGAACTTCAATGTGTGCTAAAATATTTTGCAGGTTCTGCACTTACCAGCCATGCCCCAAAGATTAGGGGAATCTTTTCAGCTCTGAACATGAAGAGCAAGACTCTCAAATCCAAGAGCAGGTTTGGAGACTGAGCTTCAGACTTCTTTTCAGAAGAAAACAAAGACTATTTACAGGAGCATGTGGTGACAGGACAAGGGGAAATGGCTTTAAACTGGAAGAAAATAGGTTTAGATTGCTTATTAGAAAAAAAAAACAAAAACAAAAACAAAAACAAAACAAAAAACAAAACAAAACAAAAAACTGTGAGGGTGGGGAGGCCCTGGAACAGATTGCCCAGAGAAGCTGTGGCTGCCCCATCCCTGGAAGTGTTCAAGGACAGGCTGGACAGCTTGGAGCAACCTGGGATAGTGGAAAGTGTCCCTTTCCATGGCAGGCAACTGGGACTTGATGATCTTTGAGGTCCCTACCCACCCAAACCATTTCATCTGTGAAGAGCTGTCTCCACACTGAAGGGAAGATTGGGAAAGGATTTGAGTCCTTCTCCACATCACTGGAGAGAAATACAGGGATTTTTAATTTTTTTTTTTTGTCTATGCAGCTACTGTTCCTTCTCTCCTCCCATTGTTAGCTTCTCCTTCTTTCCAGGGTCACCAAGCCAGCCCAGTAATAGACTTCTCATTTGCATAGTCATTACTTAAGAGACTAGAAATGCACTGTACTGATGTTCAGGCAGCAGCAGACAGTTGTGTGCCAAGACCCAGCAGTGCAGAGTCCACAGCACCCTCGAAACACTGCACTCACCTTCAGGAATCTTCTGCATTTGCTGCTTGGTTCCTCCCTTGTGCTGCATTCATCAGGCAGGCAGCACATGCTTACCCGGTAAACCCAGGGCTGTAGCAGCCTGAAAATTACCTCCGCACTGTGTTAATAAGGTGGCAGCATCCTGAATGTGCTAGGTATGATCTCCTGTGAGCACTGCCTATGTTTTCACTCTCACCACTGCACTCCAACCCTTTGTGCCATTTGAGGAACTTCGGTGTGGGAGGCGCCTGCCCAGCGCCGACAGCTGGGGCAGAAAACCTCCTGGTGATGCAAAACTTTCTGCAGAAGCACCTGGAGGCCACGAGACATCCTCAAAAGCATCTGAAAGGGCATGAGAGAGCTGTGTGTGGAGCCTGAAATATTAATTTACAGTCAACCAGGCAGTCTTCATGTCTTCTTTATATTAATAGAGAAAATATGGTTGATTTTACCTCACATTTATTTGCAAGGTTTGATTTTACCTTGCATTTATTTTGGTTTGCAGTCTCCCCTACAAACTGAAAGGACATGAGGCAATGTGATCAGAGGCAGGAGGCATAACCAGAGGCATCAGGAATTCACAGCTTGACAACAAAAGACCCCACAGTGGGTTTATCAAAACTGCCAGTGTTATTACACTTCTCTGTGCTCAGAAAGTCAGAGCACAGCAAAAACCAAATGAAACTAATAAAATTAAAAATATAGGTAAGCACATAAAGGAATTTTTTTTTTTAAAAAAAAAAAAAGGAAATTACATGAGGGTTTTATGTCATCCGATTTTTTTTTTAATATCCAAATCTTGTCTGTCTAGAGAAGAACATGCTGTCCCCACGGTTTATATTTCTCTAAGAGAAGTTATTAATCTGTTTAAACTGCTCCAGACTGTAATTATCACTCTTTTCTGTGAAACCAAACCTTAAAAACTTTTGATCTTTCCTATTATTTACTGAAGCTATCCCTGACTCAACAGCAACCTCATAATAAAAACTGTAATCAATATCTTATTATGGATTTTTTGACGTAAATTAGCTTTTATATCACAGACACCCATACATTTTCTTGGTTTAGTGAACCTTTTCTCTCTGGCTATCTACTCCCTTTTCATTTAATCTCAAGTCAAAAACTAGATCTCACAATTTATTTTGAAAGGAAGCAAAACAAATAGAATTTTAAAATGAAGAGAAATGTCTGTACAGTGGAAGCAACAGGGACCCAGGGGACCCAAATGCTCTCATCTGGCTATGATTTGAGAGATCTGAGACTTCATTTCAAGCTGTAGGCACCTCTCCACTTCCAGCCATGTCTGTACCGTGCCTTTTACTGAAATAAAATGGGTAATCTTTGTTACAGCTCAACTGTAATTCAGGAAAGAGGAGCAGCTGCAAGAAATGAACTGTGGAGCAATACTGAACTTTTGTCCATGTTGATTTCTGTAAACAATATTCCAGACGGGGAGAACTTACAGCTCCTGTGAAAAACACTTATAAACTCAGAAAAATTTGAAATCCAGAGCAAACTTGCTATCAACCTGATTTTCTTGAGTCATTATTTTCAATTAGTTTTTTTTAAAATAATCTTTTTTTTCTTCCTTATTTTGTTGAAGTTGTAATGAAAGAAGTGTAATGTGCAACCTAATGAATGGCCAATATTTAGAACTGAACCTGTAGCAAAATAAATAAATTTTTATTTTTCTGGTTGCTGGGCAATAAGTAAGGATACTTCAAAATTTTCAAGGTCTTTATCAAAACCTTCATTAAATAAAAAAAAATGCTTAGTTTGAAACAGCCAACAAATTATGTTCATATTATTATGTAATGTGTTGAAATAATAGAAATTAAATTGGGAGGCTTCCAGCAGCAATGCAAGACTGAATTGAAATGTGATGGATGGGTTCGGAGATATGAAACTCATTGGAATAAAAGAGGTAAAAGGATGAAATGACAAGAAGAAACTGTTCAGAACCACGAATGAGCTTGATGGAAAAAGAAAATGGGAAAAGTAGCAGTTTGAAATTGCAGAGCAAGAGGCAGCTTTATTGTCATGTTGCTGCTGCCTCAAGATGTCCAAGTTCACATGGTCTGTCAGCCTCCATGTGCTCTAGGGCTTCTCTAAGGTCCCTGTATTTGGCCAGGGAAATCAAAAGCAAAGAGATAAATGTCCTTATTTTGTACCTCATGTCTTTTTTCCTGGACAGGACTGAGCCAGACTTGCTTTCCACCAACCTCCTGTTTCTAACTCTCTGACCCCACAAGCCCCAAGGAAGCCAAATTCACCCCAGCACAGCCCTTGGGATGATACAGCACAAGCTCATCTTTCCCCTTCACCAAAATTTCCTTCTTCTCCAGAGGCCTTTCCAAGGTTTCCCACATCAGCAATTGAGCAGACAGATAAATTCAGCACCCCACTTTCACTTCTCATTCCATGCCAAGGTGAAGCAGTCAGGGGCTGAACCCTTCCCTCTACAAATTCACAACTCAATCATTTACTGCTATGAGAGTTCTACATTCTGTATAATACTTCTATAATTCTTTTTTTTTCACAGGGTATTTATGGTGTGTTTAGGAGCTGTGGGGGAAGAGGTACAGAAGATTATGCTAGCCTTCCCATTTTGCAGTGTCCAGGACATTTTCAGTCTGTGGAAATCCTCAGCTCTTTGGAGAAAGGCACTCTGAAGGATCACGGTAGCACAGCCAACATTTATTTAACGTCCCGTTAATATTTAAACAACAAATCTGTCAACAGATTAATTGGCACTGCTACTGTCCAGCAGTTTTATGGGCACTTCAAACCACCAGCAGTCTATTGCTAAAAAGAATCATGTAGCATTTAAATATGTATGCACACAAGATAATACGGATATTAAGCACCCTGAAGAAAAAGCAGAATTGTAATCATGCTGTTCTTGTGCTGAATTCCCAATGCCTCCTGCTCTCTCTAGAGAAGCATTGACAGAAAGAGGTCATGAAAAATATTTAGGAATTACTTGGGCGCTTTTTCCCAAGGGAGAGAAGACATTGATATCAAGGACCAAACATAAACTGGAATGAGGAAGGAGGGAGAGAAGATTTTAGATAATGTAAGAAGCCATTTTGTGGAATCATAGAATCATTAAGGTTTGAAAAGGCCTCTGAGATCATCGAGTCCAACTGTTAACTCAGCACCAGCTCTCTCTGGAGGCTCTCCTATCCCTTTCCCAGCTGCTTTTGAGAGAACCTGGACAGTTTAGATTTCAACTGATGCTTAAAAGCTGAAGTTTGGTGAAAGGAATTTTACCTCTGGTATAGTGCACCACTCAAGCATCATTTACTTAAATTCAATGGCTTCCCCACCTATATTTTGACAGGCACATCAGAGTTAATTACAGGGATAATTCAGTGAAGTGGGCATAGATTAATGTGTGTGCTTGCTCAAATACATGCCAATAGATCTAGGAAAAAATTTGCAAGAGTGACAGACACTACAGCGCATAATTCCCCTGCTCCACTAATTAGCCAAGCATGTACCAGTTTCAGGAGCAGTGATCCAACCTTATTTGCTCTGCAGAGAGATAAAATCTACAAACCAGTGGGAAAGGGAGGAAAATGGGCACAGAGATAGAGACTGCAGCCCCTAATTGATCCTTCATGAAATGTATTTACTTTGTTTTTGTTCCCTGGTGAATTCATTAGCTCCTACTTAGCACCATTCTTTGGTCAAATGCTCAGGGAGGAAATAAATTGAAGCAATTTGTTCTAGGACTCATGAAATACTGGTTTAGTTCCACCTTTTGACTATGCAAGCCATGAAAGCAGTTACTCTGTGGAAGAGAAATAGTTCTCCTGCTGGCCTCCAGAGGTTTTTTGTAAGAAACTCACACAAATGGGAGTGTGTGTGTGTGGGCACACTCATGGCGAATTTCATAACAATTTCATGGTCTCACTACCAACAGCTTGGGAACAAAATACAATTAAGGCACTTGACATTTTCTGCCAGCCCTCCAAGCTTTTTTCTGGAGCTTGTCTTACTGGCATTGTAGATTAAAGGGGTTAATTAAACCCTCTTGTGGTCTATCAGATTTCCTTCCTCAGCCAGAGGCTGAGTGAATGAGACAGAGCTACATTTCATGTTTATAAAAACTCACAGCTCTTAATTTTACTTCTAATTTTAAGCAGTCCAGTAATGCTTGTGTTCATTCAGCAGCTGTTCTGTGCCTCTTTGGTGAAGCAGGTACCTGCCCATTTGGGAGCTAAAACCATATTTCTGCAACATCTAAATGAAAAGGATTTTGAGATTTACCACTGGGAAAACTTTTTAAAGTTTACCTACTTACCCTACCAAGCCATCACTCCTTGTTTAATGAGTGTTTTCTGGCTGCATCTCAGGTCTATTTCTTCTTTGTGGATTTCTGTAATCAACATTTCACTTCAAACTTAACACAATTATTTGGCTTTACACCTGGTGTTTGAACCGAAAACTGAATTTTGAAAAAAAAAAAAAAAAAAAAAAAAAAAAAAAAAAGACACATTTTGAGATATTTGTTGCTTACTTTTATTTCCCTTTCCGGGCTGTTACTGAACACACACTCCTTTCTCCTGTAGTGCAATGTTCCAAATGCCAGTAGCTTCAATTGAGTTTGAACTTCAGAAATGGGCAATTTCTGAACTTCCAAGAGTCTTTGATCTCTAGAAGCTCATTAAAGTTGCTTCTGAATACAACACTCGATTTCTGCAATCGCTATGCCAATTAATGCTAATGTCACTTATTAGTAAATGTGTGAGAGGCCATGACCTGATTATTTGTAATAAGAGACTATTCCTGGCTTAAACAAAGGAGCTACATCAATAGAGCTTTGATAAGATTCTGCTCTATGGCTGCAAATAAACTGGCTCTGCGTTGATGCCTTGAGAGGCTGCCTAGAACAGAGGCTAGACAGTATTAAAGGAATAAAGTAGATATTTATTAAAAAGGCCCTCAAAGGACACACCTTGGGCAGTACAAGAGCCTGGCTGAGGCTACACCCAAGATGGATGACGGGTCAGGAGTTTTCACACTTTTATAAGTTCTGGTCCATTTTCATATTGGGGTTCATTGTCCAATTACAGCTCCAGGTTATGAAGTCCCATCCTCCCAGATTGCTCTCCTCAGTTCACTTTTTTTTTCAGCTTTTTGGGCCTGAAGTTGTAAGTGTCCTTGGTTCTCAGGCTGGAAAAGGATTGTTCTGTCTGCCTGAACTGTGAAGAGAACTTGTTAACACTTTATATGAAGTTCAGTTATATACTAATGCAGTACAGACTCTGAAAAATATGAAAGCTAAAGCTTAAGGCATTGGCATCATGTATAAATTATTTAGTGGCAAAAGAGACAAATTCTCTCAAAGAGCCCCCCTTGGCTGGAAAGCTGGGTCATTGTTCCTTTGCCATTGTTCCTTTTCAATGGAAGAGCAGAGTATTATTTCCAGATTTTTTTTTTAATTATTATTGTTATTGTTGTTGTTTAAGTTACCATATCATTACAATTTTTCTTTCCTCTACACATGAGGGAATGAGAACATCAATAACATGGGGATTTCTGTTCTTCAAGGAAAGATATCAATGCTTAATTAAGAGATATAATTCCAAGGAAATCCACACCTGGTGATAATCAACACCTCCAAGTGTGTCCATTCTCATTTCTTTGTAAGCTGTGTTGTGGCTTTAAGTATTAGCAGAAGTCAGCTGAGAATTTACAGCTTGGAGGCTCAAATAGAAACAGCTTCTCCTAAATTGTACCAGAGCTTAAAATGCAATTATAAATCATGTATTTAATTACACTGCAATCTCTCTGTATACACAGAATATTCCAGTTAGCATAATCAATAGGAAAGACAGAGAAAGCATCAGTGTGAACTCTGAAATCTCACATACAAATTAATTTACCCAACACAACCACCAAAGCCAAAGCTGCGCTCCTCAAATCTCGGTTGCAGCAACATCTGGAGAAGCGTTTTCCCTTCAGAATACTTTTCACTTAGTTTTGAAATTTGTAGTTCAGAAAGAAATGAGAGCAATTGGTTTGTTTGCAGTCTCTGTCCATGCAGATATTTGAAACCAACAGGACACAGTCCTTTGCAGTCTGCTTCCACCAGACCTGCTTGAGGGGATTGTACTAAATCATCTCCAAAAGATCCATCCCTACATCATCCTTCCCATGACTCTGTGAAGTTATGGATAGTTATCCCAGAACAACACAAAAACCAACTATCAGCCAAAAAAAAATGTAATGGCTTATATTTCTAAACACTTAAATTTCCTAACAGCACCTCACTTGTACTGACATACAAGAAAAAGACAAGGAATCATGTTCTAGGAGAATTAGATCAATAAAACAATCTTAAATATCCTTAAGAAGAACTTTATAAAGATCAAGCATATGCATGGAAGTGGTTTTTAGGTTTTGGGGGTAATTCTAAAGAGATATCCAAAGGCAAATTTAGCAAAACTGGATGGAGATTTTCAGAATATTGCTTTACCAGGAAAGCATTTATTCTAGTAAAAACAGGTAGGACTAAGCAAGACAAAAAATAGCAGTTAAATGATAAAAGAATTAACCCTAATTTACTGTAATTAACCCAGAGATAAATTGGTCTTTGCCACTATATTCTGCCATCACACTATGGTTTTTATAAGTTATTTTTATTGGCCAATCCATCTTCAAGTCGACTTTCCTTCTTAAGTCCTCATTACTATTCCGCAGCTCAATAGGGTTTTTTTAGCACTGGACATATTAAATGGGGGGAAAAATAAAATGGATCAATACAGCAACTCAATTAATTCCTCATCTTAAATTCTAATAAAATCAATTTGGAGAAGTGTTGTATCGTTAAGCTTACATCATAATGCAGTAATTAGAAACAACTTTCATCTTGCTTGTTCCTTTGAAGATTTTAATGGCAATCAATTAAACATGCTTTGCTTCCCCATTAAAGACTTCCAAAATGGAAATTGGATGAGAAGTTAAAGATAAGGTGGCTGATTGCACAGTCTTTCCACCCACCCCCATTTCAAATATTTCCCCCAAAATGTGCAGACTCACCATTAAAAAGTTAGCATGAGCATGGTAATCAGCAATAAGTTTTCAGTGAATAGATCATGTTCTAATAGAGTGCTGCAGCACTTTGGGATTTGCATATTTACCAAGCAAAATTTTGGTGAGGCTCACTGAGCTCAAATATCTTTTCAGGTTTACACACAGATGCCTTTAGGAGTTTAGCGATTTTTTTTAATTAACAGGATGCAAAATAAACTTCTCTGTGTACTATTTAAATTAAAATGTTTCTGCAGGTCTTGGAGGGAAAATTTTACATGCTGTTTCATAGTAATAACTGCAGCTTAGCAGTGATCCCCCTGTACCAGATGCTGAAAAAAAAAAAAAATTAAAGAGGACAGACCCAAGACCAATTTTTCTACAGTTTAAGCATAAACCACCAGGTACCTCCACTAATTTTTCTCCTGCTAGGGATTTATGCCCAGGCATAATCAAAAACAACCAGGCAATCTTCAAAAAGAAAACATGCACACCCAGTCAACAGCTGAATATCCAATTAGCTATTTCTCTCTGACATCGGAGAAATCCAAATTCCCTAACTGCTTGTGTTTCACTTTTTGAAATTCCAGCAGCATCTCTCCATATATCAGAACTGCACATGCTGTCCCTGGTGGTGTCCCAGCGTGGATCCCACACCTTCACACCATCCTCCCCCTTGTTATCACCCCGTGGTACCTGAAATGGCACTCCAGGGGCTTTTTTCAAGATTTTCTGAATTGTTAATCTTGTGTATTAACACTTACACAACAAATTATAGAATCACAGAATGTTTTGAATTGGAAAAGAACCTTGGAGATCATCTGATTCCAGTCCCTTTACCATGGGCAGGGACACTTTCCACTAAACCAGGTTCAGGACCATTCAACTTGACCTTCAACAATTCCAGAGATGGGGCAGCCACAGCTTCTCTGGGCAACCTGTGCCAGGGTCTCACCACCCTCACATAGAAAATTTTTTTTCCTGGTGTCTTATCTAAACCTACTTTCCTTCAGTTTGAAGCCATTTCCCCTTGTCCTGTCACTCCATGCTCTTGTGAAAAGTCCCTCTCCTTTCCTGTAGCTCCTTTCCTCAGAAGCAGATCAGAGTTATTGCCACTGAGATCATCTCAGCACAATAGAGAGTTTGGATTAACTCCAAACCATGAATACCATTTATTCTCCAGGTCTCTCTATTGTCTCTTGTTATTTTCTTTTCATTCATTTAACTATCTGTCCTTTCTACAGTCAAAGAAAAGACTAACATTTAAGTAAAAAGCTCTTCCAAGAATTGAACAACTTGTTCTTTAGTCAATGTCATTGGAATTTTATAGATAAAACTATTTCTGGATATGTCAGTAAAAGAGACCTCATTGTGCCAACATTTGCAGTCAGCCTGAGTATTGATGAAAATATGAAATGGTATAATTAGAGTTCATTGGTATAATTAGAGTTCATCACTCTTTAATTCATTAAAAGTTAGCATTTTGTTGAAAATGTAAGATCAGCTTTTGTTGAACAATTTTTAAAATTCTTCCTTGGACATATTATGAAATATTAGTATGTAAAAGCAATTCTATGCTTAACTTTTCTTGAACTTTCTTATACTTTGAATAGAAAGTGCAGAAAAAGTTAAGAAACTGCTTTAAGAGGGATGTAATGCAGTCATAGCTGCATTATGGAGAAAAAAATTTAAAAGGACAAAGGACCAAAGAAAAAAAGGACAAACCAAAAGAGGAAAAGAGGAAAATTTTCTTTTTTTAAAAAAAAATGACACCTCAGAGAAAGCACCTCAGATTAAAAGTTATTAATTTACAACATTTCTAAATAAAATTACATTATTCAGTCAAAACCTTGTGTGATTTGGGTTCATCTCATCAAAAGGTCTAAAGATCTACACCTGAACTAGAAAAGAATGTGCTTTTAGAATCAATGGAAGAAAATAGTTCCTCTTAGGGTATAATACATATGTTAAAAATCAGTCAGATGGGTAATGTCTGTTCCTTTGCAGTGCCTGCAAGGTGAGCCTGGTGTTTCCAACACTGAGCAAGGCACCACCTAAGGGAGGTGACATTAATGCCACCTCTGGATTTCCAGTCCTGTCAACGTCACAGGAAAACTTGTTTAGAAGAAAAAGAGGAGTAGGGTCAAACATCCAAGAAGCCACAGGCAGGTGGAAGCTGTAACAGGACGAGACAGCGGATTTGTTGGGTTTGGGAAAATCACAGAATGGTTTGGGTTGGAAGGGATCTCAAAGCTCATCTCGTTCAATGACCAGGGACACCTTTCACTACCCCAGCTTGCTCCAAGCCCCCTCCTACCTGGGTTTGGGCACTTCCAGGCATGGGACAGCCACAGTTTCTCTGGGCAATACCTCAGAGGTTTTTGTGGCTGCATAACAGCACAACTGGAACAATCCTGAGGTCATTTTTCAGAAACTGGTATTGGCAATAACTTAACCTGGGCTTCACTTGGAGTTTATCAACACCCCAAGTTTTTTCATCAAAAGATCAAATGGTTGAAAAATCACTTTTTACATTACACAAGTGGTCTTTGCACTCAGGAGAACCTTGTGCTTTTTCTCCATAAAATTGCTCCAGACATCCATAGGTTTAAAAGAAAGCATGTTAAAGGGTAACGTAAATATCTGACAAACTAATTATACATCAGTGTCAATTCCTGAGCTGGACTTTGAGGTTATCAGAACTGAGCCATTTTCAAAACAGAAATTGTGAGACACACTCTACAGCTCCTGGATAGTTCACAGAAAGCCTCAGCAGCTGCATCCCCTCAGCCACTGTGAGTGCTGCTACTGAGTTAAATAAAGATACAAGGGCACTGATAATTGGAGTTTGTTGAAACAGAGGTTTAAGAGAACTCCCACACACCTCTAGAGAGATCAGCACTGCTTTTAAAATTACCAACCCACAGCAAGTCCATCTCTGAGTTTGTATTTTCAAGACAGAGGACAGAGAGCCTCTGGCTCAGAAAGAGGAGTTTGCGAAAAAAAATTATACTGAACTCATTTCCATTGACCCTGGCACAAGATCTGCCCTCAGGGACAGCAATCACAGGATGTATTTGTCAGCCACAAAGCCCAGGAGAAACTGTCTGCTTGCAGAAGTCAGTTCACAGTTCAGGAGTTGGATGTACCGACCCCAACCTCACAAACAGTTCCCTGGCTGAGCAATAAATCCCATTTAAATTTGTCCAGAACACTGAGCTGGATATGAATTCCCTCACGAAACAATTTTGTAGGTGCTTTCTTACGAGACCTTCCCACAGCTCTGCCTTGCTAATGCATTTTTGGCACAACAAATACCTGTGGATGCCATCCCTGGAAATGTTCAAAGCCAGGCTGGAAGGGCTTGGAGCAACCTGGTCTAGTGGAAGGTGCCCTGGCCTGTGGCAGGGGTTGGAACTGGATCTTTAGGATCTTTAAGGTCCTTTCCAAGGCAAATTGCTCTGTGGTTTTATGATTATTCAGTGTTTTATTCATCTATTCAAGAAATGTAATCCAAGCAACTGTAATGGTACCAAGAGTCATTGCAGATGCTGGGAGAGAAAGCAGGATAAGGCTGAGTCAAAACACTGAGCCAAAAACACCTGAGCAATGCAAATACCCACCATGGGATATTCAGCAAAGTCAGAATTCATGTCTACATCCCTTGAGAATTTTGTGATGGGGCTCCTGAGCTGTTAAAGGCTGTCCTTCTGTTGTGCTCTAGAGGGAAATCAGGCATGAAGGAAAGATTATTTGAAACTAGAAAGAAATGCCAGTAGTTCTTGCTGTGTGATTTAAATTCTGATGGAGTGTCAGAGTACTCTGCTAATCTGTGCCATTCCCAACCAGGTATCTGAGATTTCACTAATAAAGAACTGCAACACATCTTCTAACTTAGTAACACAAGGCTCCCCAGATTTTGGAGCAGAAGTTATAGACAATTAACTGTCTAATGTCTAAAAGTCCCCCAGGTGATATTTTGCAGTATTAACCTAACGGAATATGACAATCTCTGATTAGAAGATGAATTTTCATGTAATGACTTGGTAAAAGTCTTAATTAAAAAAACTTTCAAAAAAGGTCATTTTGACTGTTTCTATTTTTAGATAAACATACAAGTCTCTCAAAGAAGATCACAGCACATAACTACATTATCTACTTGTAGCTACTGCTGGAATCTGCTCTTTCTGCAGAAGCAACAATACAGACAAAACAGAAAAACATTAAAAAAAAGACACAATGAATTGCTTAAGAGAGACACAGAAAATCCTTAAAGAATTTAATTTAAAAAAACAAATTAGGAAAAGAAACAAAAACCTACAGAAATCCTTCTAACTGGGAAGCTGTGAAATTTCCATCAGCAGAGATACTTAGGGAAAGGTTAGACTGGTATAGTTTGAACTGAAGTCAGTACCCTCTTGAGGAAATGGCTTGACCAGAAATCTTTCCTAGCCCAGTGTTTTTATAGCATTCTCATCCTCTTCAGCTCTTCTATGCCAGTTACAAAAGCTGAAGCTGCACAACAGGAATTTTGCACGCCTGATTTTGAGCAGAGCAAGGGGTTTCTCCATGTCAGACCTGCAGGAACCAGCAGAGTATTTTTTCTGTGGCTTCATTTTCTGTTTCCATTGCCCAGATCCTCAAGCTGTTCTGGGCTGGGTGACTGCCACTCCCACAGATGGACAGGTTAGCCC
Source organism: Certhia americana (assembly GCA_018697195.1). Taxonomy (NCBI): domain Eukaryota; kingdom Metazoa; phylum Chordata; class Aves; order Passeriformes; family Certhiidae; genus Certhia; species Certhia americana. Next base: position 150,234,174 of record CM031858.1, on the reverse strand, counting down.
TGGACTGTACATTAGCCCTTGGGTCATCCAAAATTTCTTCTCTGTAACCATGAATTTCTGAGTTGGATGCCACAGAGACAGTTTCCTATAGGGAAAGGAGTTGTGTGCAGGCTGTAAAATGAGGTTTTTGTTTTGCTCCCCATATAAGAGTTTAGGGATAAAGACCAGGTTTCAATATTTATTTTTTTTTTAAATGAAGTGGATAATGTTCTTTTGTTATTTTCTGCATGTGGAGGAACTCTTGTGTGATGGAATGGCCTAAACCACAACCAGACAGAGAGCAACAAATTTTGAAAGTGTTAAATATTATAGATTGTTTTAATTTATGTGTCCCATACTGCTATTCATCAAGCAGCATCTCTTTCTCCTTTCTCTTTCCCCTCCCTGCTCCTGAAGCTACCCTGTAATTAAGAAGGGGTCACCTGGTTGTCCAGGTTTGCTGGGTTAGATCCTGACCTGAGACATTTACACACCACAACAGGTGTGCAGTGAGTTTCAAGTGTTTAATCATGTCCTAAATTAAAAGATAATATATTGTTCAAGCTCCTTGTTCTTATCAGAGGTGGCATGTAAACATTCCACTGCACCTTTAACATGATCTGTTTAGAAATTAAACCATCTTAAGCAACCGTTCATTAATATTGTTATTGTTAATATTATCTCTTCATTTTTATGAAATCATGTTTGTATGTAATTTTCATGTTTATGAAGCCTTGGTAGACCTCCACAAGGATTTGTCTGAGGCTAAGCAGCACAAGTGCCTTTATCTGTCCCTCACGTGCAGTTTTCCCCCTTTACTCTCACACCTTCTCTCTCACTGTTTTCAGATGCTGTTGCACGTTTCTTATTCCCGAGACTGAGAGCTCTGCCATTTTTTATTCCTAAAGATCCCCACCAAACAGAGCCCTGACCCTCTCATGAGAATCCCTGGTGCTGCAGCAATGCAAATTCATCACGCAAGGCTTGAAACCTCCCCTCCTGCTGGGCAGCTTTGCTGTTGCCCACTGTGCCAGTAGCATTCATAATTTCCAGAAGTGCTTCAGTACAGCAGGAAAAGCTTGGGAATGAGAAGCAGATACAGAAAAAGCTCTGAAGTGTGAAGGGCACAACCTGCTGCCCAGCAGTGTTTGCAGTAGGCATCTCAGCTGGGAGCTCTGCTCACTCATCATCAAACCCCTGGTTTGTTTCCAGAGCCTGGACTCCAAACCTTTGCCCATCCGAGGACTGGCCCAGCCTCTGAGGCAGTGGCCATATCTGCTAAGGAAAAAAGAAATACAGGTGGGAAAAACATCCCTAGAGTGGGAGGTGGTCCTTGGAAGTGTTCAAAAGGTGTGTGTGGATGAGGCACTTGGGATGATGGATGAGTGGCGGGCTTGGCAGTGCTGGGTTAACAGTTGAACTTGATGGTTTTAGAGGTCTTCTACAACCTAAATGATTCTATGGTCCACTTTCTTCACAAAGAAAAATCTGTGAAGTCTCTGTCCCTGGGTCTGTGACATACCTTAGAACCCTGGTGGCAAACATGACTCCAGGAGAGTCTGGAGTTCTCCCAAAACTGCAAAATACTAAGTAGAATAGAGAAAAAACATGACCCACCTTTCCTGCTGCCACCATGCTGGTGTCACCATGCTCTCCTGTGGCTTGCCTTACAGAGCTTGGGAATAAAACGGGAAGCTGTTATTGAGCTCTTTCATAATTATTTATATATCATTCAACACATAGAGATTAGGGAAAATATAGATTTTTTTTGTCGGCATCTGCCTCATAAACCAAAACAGCCACAGGAATTTTGCTGCTTCCCAAGATGACAGGAAAAATCAGAGACATCTCATTGTGCATCAGTCTGTTCTACTGCGCATTTCAATTACTCTTGTCCTTGAAAACATCTTATCATGCATTTACTAAAGAATCAACATCTCCGCTTGCCCGACCCCAAATTTCCCTTTCCTATCCTTAATCAGTACAGCTGGTAGAAACAGTCTTGATTATTTTCCACAAGATCTGATATTGATTTGAACAAAATGCCTGTTTGAGGAGGAGCTGAATTCAGAGAGTGAAAGTCAGTACCAGATAGCAGTTACATCCCTTTTCTACTGCACATGGAAACATGCAGAGAAGGGGGTTCAAAAAGTGGAGGAAGGAAAAGAATAAAGTTTGTATTTTTCTACAGTACAGGGAATAAAGCCCCCTGCAGTTGCCAGAGACATTCAATCTCATCTTTCAAAACACCTTTGCCAGGAAAAAAGTTCTACCTTAAGTAGAGAGATGTAATTACACTAAATTGTGCAGAGGTAAATGAAATTCAGTCATGCATGAGGGTCTTAGGAGAAGAAAATGGGGCAGATTCTGTGGTTTCCATGGGATTAGTCTTCCTGTCAATCAATTTGGTCTGAAAAGCTGGGCTGAGAAGTCTTTCTGGCTTTTATTATTATAGCATCAGGAAATTGCAGTGACTTGAGAGGCTATCCACAAACCAAAAGACACTTTTAAAATTCTCAGACACTTTTGCAGCCTTTCAACAAAATTTAAGGGTTTAAAATGCCTGCTTTTTGGTGTGCTGTACATTTTCTGAATTTTGTTGTAAGTGCCACCAATTGATTAAATGAGCTGCTTTTATTTATTTTTGTCTTCAAGACCTGCCTTTTTACCACCATCACTACCTGCAATTTTCTGAGAGTTAAGGTAGGAAAGTGAAGACATCTTCTCTGTGACTAGCAGTTTGTGATCCAGAGGGGGAAGAAACACTAATGGATCTCCTGAGGAGCAGAGAATGGGGGATTGTGCTGTACCACAGCAAGTAGAAGAAAACATCATAAAGGGTAGGGAAGCCATAAAATGACCACATTCATGTACAACAGTAAAGGACTGTTAAGGCAATGCTGGTGGGACAGTAGAGACAGGAACTAGACGAGTGGAAGGGTTGTTTTTTCTGAGTGCTTTCCTTGTCCATGCTGTTATTTTCTTTAAATGAATCTGTATGTAAACAGATAGCTCCCTAAATCATTAATTTGAGTAGGAAGGCATTCTGTGCTTATGCAAAATCAAGCATATGGATTGACCATTTTATTCCAGGCGCTGTTGAGCATCAGAATGAGGTGAGCAAGTGAGAAAGGAGTACAGGAGGTCCTGACAGCAGAAAAGCCCATAATCCTCTTTTGGACTGAGCTATAACACAGATACGTGTGGAAAGTGTTTAGGAAAGTCAAGGACAGGCCTGAGCAAAATCTCTGCATCTCATCTTTCCAGAGAGCTGGAAGTCAATTGAAATAAGCTTTCAGTGTCAGTTTACATACCTTCAGGAATGCAAGAATTGCTGAATTTGTGAGAGCTAAAACACCTGCAGGAACCTGGAGAAATACAGAATCTCAGCAAACGTAAGCACAGGACAACCCTCTGAACTTGGCTCTGGAATTTGCCTCTGCAGAACTCCTTGGGAGAGGTGCAAGATGTTATATTCTGTTATTTCTTCTGAAAGCCAGGACTGAGTGAAAGAAACTTGCTGGTGTCCCAGAATCATGCCAGGCATCTGTCATAGGCTGCAGTGCAAAATGCAACCAAAACTCTGTATTCTATCACCATCTGTTGAAACTGGGGTGGTGTAATTGTCTGTCAATGGCCAACTATCAAGAAACCTGCTGGGGCAGTTTTCTTATCTCTTCCACAACCCAGACTCCCTCCAGGGAGAGATCTTCTGCTAATGGGCCATTGAGTCTCACTGATAGAATTCCATCATCCCACTGGGAAATGCTCCCTCCAGCCAGGGGGAGGAGCCAAGTATTCCTACCTGGATAAAATCTGGGAGTTAGAACACCAAGCAACCTTTCCACTGGATTCCCAGAGGAAGACCAGGCCCATCTATCACCACTGGATCTTCAGAAAAAACTCCACTCTTTCTACAGGAGCATCACTTCAACAGAGCCACATCTGCTACTGGGACTGCAGCCACCATGGAATGGCACTGCCACCAACACCCTGACCCACAGGGGGGCAGGTTGTATTCTGACTGTCAGTGGGTTTGTTTGTTTGTTTGTTTTCTTTTTCTCTTTTGTAATATTGCATATGTTCTGGTTTTATTGTTTATTTTAGTTCCCCGAATAAAGAACTGTTATTCCTATTCCCATATCTTTGCCTGAGAGCCCCTTAATTTCAAAGTTATAATAATTTGGAGGGGGTTTAAATTCTCCATTCCAAGGGAGGCTCCTGCATTCTTCAGCAGACACCTGTCATTCAAACCCCAACAGCATCTCCCCATGCAAACCTCATAAAATCTCAGGTGGACATCAGAACAGGTGCTCTCTACACGCAACCACAACTGATCCTTTTTCTTGTCTCCTTGTCTTCATGTGGCTGGGCTCAGATGGGTAATTCAGGCTGTCCACTGTCTATCCTCAAAGCTTTCTGCATCACAGCCTTTGCCTGGTCTTTGAAGCTGCTAAATTTAAGCAAGAGCTGCTGTTTTCCAAGCTCTCTTGTGTCTATTACCTCTCTGTAGGCTCACAGCTCTCAGACTCCCCTGAACCTTTATTGCAAAAACAAACACCAGTCCCTGTGACTTTCATCCATGGCACTCTGCAAACGAAGGCAAATGTGTTACATGAAAACAGATTTGGTTTTTGTCCCTGGAAACCTGAAAGGGGAAAAAATGTCTAATTAAGAGTAAGGTCAAGTTATTTTTATTCCTTTTTTTTAAGCTTAATGAAGTCCATGGGAAAGACAAATTACAGAAATACAAAGTGAGCAACCTACATTAATGGAAGCTGTCTCTGACCACGACAGGAGGCTGGAACTAGATGAGCTTTAATGTCCTTCCAACTCAAACTGTTCTATGATTCTATGACAGCTCTGTCATGACTGAATGCAACACTACAAGGAAAAAAAAAAGAAATGAGACACAGGTCTGAGTTACTGCAGCTCCACAAGCTGTAGTCACTCACTGACAAAAATTGGAGGAAATTTACACTGACACAATTCTCCACACTTCCTATATGTCAAAAGAAGTCTGTGTGAGTGATAACCTGCACAGCCAGTGCAGGGTGAGCTCACCTTGCCTTGGTAACTCCACTTTCTGAGGGGACCTCCAGGCAGACCATTTTAGCAAACTATTTAAAATACTGACACAATGAAATTTGGCCCCAAGGTAATTTCCTGGAAGTCATAGAAGAAAGGGTAACAACAACAAAATGATATCACAGGCCTACTTTCTACTTTTTTTATTTTTCTTAAGAACCAAGTGGGAACCCAACAGAAAAATATGATGCAAAAAGGCCTGTCTGGAAGCTGCTCGTACTGCAGGTTTTTTTCCTATAAGCTGTTCTATTTTCCTGACAGACTACAAATGCTCTCTGCCTTTTTCAGAGCCTTAATGTATCACATATCTGCAGCAGCAGAGTTTCCCTGGGATAGGTCCCTTTGCTTGGCTGTGCAGCTCAGGTCGGAGATTGTTTTAGATTAATGGAGCCTGTCACTTCTACAGTAACAGCTGTTACTCACAAAATTGGACATTTTCCAGCTAACCACTGCTCTGAACAGAAGAGTAAAGAGAGACCATTTAGCAGAGGCAAGAAGCTCAGCACTGCTGGAGGATCAAGACTGTCACAGGTGACAGGTGTCCTCTGAGTGGGGAGTAAGGTCAGGCAGCAGCAGAGTCCCTCCATCTGCTGCTTCTTCAACAATAATTGTCAGCCTTATGCTTTACGTTGGTGATTGCCTCAGGTTAAATCAAGCCCTGATGTCTCTTGTCTGGAATAAACCTGTGGAAAAGAGAACAGAAATTTTTGAAAGATGTTTGCAAGCTGTTTATCCAAGCAGACAGACACTGGAGGAGCTCACCCAGGGAAAGGTGTAAGCCCTCCCTAAAACAGCTTTCAAAACTAGGTTCAATGAGCTGCTGTAAGGTGACGGCTCATTTGTTAACATTTCCATGGAACAAGGAGACAGTTCCAATATTCCTCTGTTTCTTGTGAAAAACTGAGCTGCTAAAAAGCTGAACTGCCCTGCTAAAAAACACAGATACATTGAAATGGCTAAAAAATCAGTGGTTCAGCCATATGCTTATCTGAGTAGATTATATTTAAATATCACAAAAAAATCATTAAATCATTAATCATGGGTTGGAAGAGACCTTGAAGATCATTCAGTTTCAAACCCCTGCCATGGACAGGGACACCTTCCACTAGACCAGGTTCCCCCAAGCCTCTTTCAACCTCACCTCGAACACCTCTAGGGATGGGGCAAGCACACGATTATAATAAAAATAATATTAAATAATAATAAAAATTCTTACAATATCAACATGAGGGTCTAGAACTGACCTGCTGTCAAAGACATTACTCACTTCAGACCATATTCTGTCAGGCACATCACTGCAGAACAACTGTGGAAACATTCCCCAGGAAAGCCCAGAGACGAGAGGTGATGTCAGTGCTCTTGTTCCAGCATAAGCAATGAATTTGTGGCAGAAATTTCCAACTGAGGAACCATGCCCAGAATCCCAGGATCATCTCATTCCAACACCCTGCCATTGGCAGGGACACCTTCTACTAGACCAGGTGCCCAGAGCCTCATCCAGCCTGGCCTTGAACACTTCCAGGGATGGGGAGTACACAACCTCTCTGGGCAAGCTGTGCCAGTGCCTGACAGTAAAGAATTTCTTCCTAATATCCAACCTGAACCTGCCCTCCTCCATCTCAAGGCCAGTGCCCCTGTGCTCTCACTACATGCCCTTGCCAAAAGTTGCCCTCCAGCCCCCTTTATGTACTCCAAATATCCCAAAATATCAATGCATTCTGCAGAGCCCATCCCTGGCCAAGAGTTTGTCCCAAACAGAATTTTCACATCAACTGTTATTATGTCTTTTATGAGAAGAAATGAGAAGAACATGAGAAAAAATGAGAAGAACATGAGAAGTATCTGTGAGCTCCATTCTAAGGGACACAGTACCCTCAAGCTATGTTCATGTCTGGGCTTTGTTTTTGGAAGTATGGAATGAAAGGCAGTGACTGTGGGAAAAGGAATGCCAATGCATTTCTTTATTTGTCAGACAATGCAAGGCTTTAAAAAAATCTTCATTGTTCTCATATCTACTACATATCCAACTTCTGGTGAATCAGGTCCAGCAAATGAATAGAGATTTCATCATCATAATTTTTGGTATCTTTTCTATTGAGTAGTGAGGCATGACCAAAAAGTCCCTAAAATCAGATACTAATTTCAAAAAGGTTGAAGCTGATAGAATTTTCTCACAGACTTGCACTGAGATAAACACCACAGAGGGCAGCTGGCATCTGATCTTCAAGGCACTCCCTGGCAAACAAACCCCTTTCTTTCTCTCATGAGGGTTTGTTTGAGTACCTCCCAAGAGAGGTCAGAACTGATGTGTAAAGGGTGCACCCACATCACACACACGGGGAGAGACCTGCTGTGCTTCTTCATCTCCCTGCCTGCCAGTGCCAGAGCTCTGTTCTCTCACACAGCCGATTCCCTTCTCCTTTATTAGCTGAAACTCAGCCCTGTATAAAACACAAAGAAATGAACTCCCAGGCCTTTTTTTTTTCCTTCTCTATTCAATGCCTGTACTCTCATGCCAGTTAATGTAGAGGGGAAAATGTGCTGTGAGCAAGGGGAGCAAACCAAATGATTCTCCTTTCACTTCAGATCACTTTCAGTTTCTCAATTTAAACTGCTTTCACGTTGAACATATCAGTGCAACCTCACAGGCACAAACAAGAGAGTCCCGACCAACAATCCTGCTCCGTCATCACCATGCCCTCAATTAGAGATCAGCTCATTGCTTGCTGAAAACATGGTTTTATGACTTTTCTGTGACCAACCATACTCTTTGGAGGTCTTTATATCAAGCTATAGGCAGTGTCTTACACATAAATGTATGGGTGGCAGTAAGATCTCCAGAGCCATAAGGAAAACATCATATCAGACACTGATATGGATGGAAATTCTTGTTATATCCACATCCCAGAAAATCTCTGATGCACCATCCACAGAGCTGTTTCTCAAGTCAACAGACCTTGGTGAGTGCTTCTGCTGCCAGGTAAAGGAAAATGAGGCAATCTCAGCCTGGAAAAGGTCATGGCAGCATGGTAACTGTCACACAGCAGAGAGAGAGAGCAAAGAGGAATCTGCCTTTCTTGCTGTCTCTGTCCTGCTGGTGCTGTGCTGCAATGGTGAGCGATGACTCCACCCTGTATCCACACATTTGCTCCTGTTTCACTGGGTGATGACAAGCAGCTCTAGGGAAGAGTGGGAGAAGGGAGCAGTGTGGGCAGGAAATGAGGGAGGAGGATTTGGAGAGCGGATGAATGCTAATGTGCAGCTGGAGAGGGAGAGGGATGTGGTCAAAATAAAACAATGACAGAGTAAAAAAAAAAAAAAAAAACAAAAAAACAAAAGGAGGGAAAAAATCCAAAACTCCTATGCTTTCATTATTTGACCAAAGAATCCTGAGGACACTGAGAGCAATGTCCTTGTCAGGTCAGTGAAATAAAGCCCAGCAGCAGCATTGCCATCCGTCCTGTTTCCACTGAATGTGTCACCAGAAATTTAAACCATTTTAAACCTGCAGCCTCTGCAGGGAGCTGCTGTCCATGGATCTCACTGATGGCTTGAGCACAGTGGGGATAGATCACTCCTTCCATAATTACATCCCTGCCTTCATCTTTCTGCCTCTCAGTCCCTTCATTCCTCTGTCCCTCTACCCCCTCATCCTTCCCAGGGAAAGCAGTAGGGAAAAGGCTTGGCAGGGCCTGCCCTTCTGTTGTGACTTCTTGGAGGAACACATCCTTCCTTATTCCCATCAGACACTTCTCCCATTGCTGCACTTTATTCTCTAATGGGGATAAGACAGAGATTAAGAGTGGTCTTCAGATTCTCCCATGGAGCAAGTTCAAAGCAAACCCAAGAGATTTCATCATGGAGCTGGGGAATTCTTCACCACAGGCTGCTGTGGGTGCTGAGAAGTGGTAAGTTTTCATGGGTATGTTTATGCCAAGAGAGCCACCAATTTTACAAAATACACAGAAACCACTCCAACTCAGGAAAACTCTGAACACCAAGTGGTTGGATGCCAGAAGAATAATTTAGTGAAATATATTTACCTTGTTATTATACCAGGTGTCACCCAGGGCACTGCCAGAGACAGGACATGAGGCTACACAGCCAATACAGCCTCTCTCATGTCTTGTCATCCCAGGACCTGTTCCTGGGAATGTACTCCATGGAATGGAGTTCATGGAATGTCCATGGAATGGAATGTTCCTGTACTCCATGGAAGCAATATTTCCCCTTCAGTAAACACACAACCCTTCCCTCCAACAGGCAGCTTTTTGTTTGTATGACCAATACCATCCCATCCCCAACCTTTAACATCAGTGTCATGCCAGTCCCTCAGACTGCTTCCCGAACTCACCCTGTACTTCCAACGCCATTTCAATCACTCACAATCTCCAGGGACCATGACACCATCTCTACATTAATCTCATTAATGATTTACTCCTTCTGCCTCAGGCCCCCCACCAAGAACCTTTGGTTCCCAAAGTCAGGTTTGGGATATGGAAGGAAAGTGGAAAAGCAGGGAGAAGTAATTTGGGAAAGGAAGAATAAGTTAAATCCACAAAACCAGCAAGATGTCTTCTTTTCTGCTACTTTGAAGTCTGCATTTTTTTTCACTCCTAGCTTACACTGTTTTTCCTAGTCACCAGTGCCAACATACCCTCAGAAAAGGTGCCTTTAAAGCTTTTTCTGCTTGATAAAATGCTATTTTCATTGTGAGGTGTGATGAGTACCTAAAAAATCCCTTGTACCCCTGTCAAAGACAGAAATCTATCTAAGGAAGAGGTCTTTTCTTAGGAAACAGCACAAGCTCAGTCCAAAATATGTCTATCACACATAATTGCTTCCAATAACTTGGACTGCCTTCATCTTGGCAGTTGTTGGCCGAAAGCATCTTGTGTAAAGGGAAAAAAAGTGCAGTATTTACAGGTTGGCTTTGGGCATCTCATTTAACAGTTCACAAACTATTCGGGTTTTGCTTGCCCACAGATTTACCCCCCACTTCCTCAGACAAACGTGTCTGCAGGCAATACATGCACTAAGATTGACCAAATGCCATTGACTCAATTCTCATCCAGAAGGGAGATGTAATATACACCCAGTACCCATTCAAGCACAGAAATTTCATCAGTCCCACCCCGGGGTTGCAGCATCTTCCTGCAGACTCATAAGAAATTGTTTGCTCTGATGACAAACATCACCACAGCAGTGAATCTGCCTTTTCATGAAGCATTGCTGGTCATGGCTTCTTTTTTCATTTTGTGAAAATGGCTCTTTATTAGGTTTCTGTGATCCTGAAACTCCACCAGGGAAGTGTGTGTGTCAGGAGAGAGCAGGAGACAAGCAGCCCACCCTGATTAATAGGACGATGATGAATTGTGTCCATGACCTGAGTCATTATTTTTGTTTTTTTCACCTCAATCTGAGAGCTGCCTCTGCAGAACAGCCACACGGTCAGGGCACTGCCACGTCACAGAACTCTGGGAGATGCATTTTCACGAGCAGAAACAGTGGTTATTTTTTATTTATGTCACATTTCAGGGCTCTTTGCTGTTTTCTCTGCAGCAGGAGAGGGAGGTGAGACCCTGCTGGCAGAGGTAAGATCACACACAGGTCCATGCTCAGAATATTTATTTAACAGGACAAGAGAGAGGAGAGGCAGTACAGGACATGCAGATCAAGTATCATTCACAGAGGTTGCAGGGGTTGTCATCCCAACCTTGGCAACGTGTTTAACAGCTTTCCTGGCATGCTCTGACTACAGAGGCATCCCTGTTCTGCATCCAAGCCTTTGGCCACTGTGGTCTGCACTGGAAAACTAAAAAGCACCCAGGCTTGGGCACTGATTTATCACTGACTGGACCACTTCCACCTTGGAGCAAATTTCAAGCCTTTCAAGGAGGTCTTTCTCAGGCCTCTATGTCTAAATATCATCTAAGGAGCAGCACAAGCCAGTGACTGCTCTCAAAGGGCAGAATGAATTTCCCTTTCCAAGAAAGGATGTTTAATTATACACATGCCAACCTGCCGTGTCCTCCTGACCAAAGAGTGGACTTTGCCCCTTATTTGTCCATAAAATGTTGTCATAGAAACAAGACTCTAGACACAGCTGAATTTATTTGGGGATGAATATCATAGCCCAGTGGTATTTTGGAGACAAAATGAAGACAAAAAAACCCATAAGCAGATCTTCTTCCTCCATACATCTAAAGACTTTGGTCCACTGTAGCAAACTGCAGAGAAACCTGCTCATCTGTGACCACTGAAGGCCACCCTCCACAAATATACCTTCCAGCTGGAATTAGGACCATGACAGGAAGTTGAGAGAAGATAAAGAGGATGCTATTGTCCAATCATCTCGGGTCAGGGGAGAAGAATGTGTCCACCACTGATACTGGAAGAGACACTGTAATGCTGATGGCTCAAACATTCAGGGGCAAGCTGCCAACATGCAAATTACCTGCCCCACTTCAGGCTACAGTTGGTGTTGAATGAGATAAGGAAAGAGGCAAACCAACATCCAGTTGAAACTCACTCCCTCCCACCTGAATCTGAGTGGATATAATTCAAATAGAGTTGGTGTTCCTGAGATTTCTCCCAACACTTGATGAGTCTGGAGTGATCATCACTTTGATCAACAGACATTGAAATTGCAACAACCAAGTTTTATTGTGAGCCCTACAGGTGGGATCTTTCTACTTCTACCTTTTCCTTCCTTTTCTTATATATTTTTGTAAGTGGTGTCTTTATGCTTTTATAGTGCCATTTTTCTACAGATAACAATCAAAATTACTCCATACCCATTTTTCTGTGTGGACAAATTGTTCTACAATAATCCCTATGTGTGTACGTTTGCAAACACTGACCATTCAGTGTTGTTTCACCCTAATCTTGTTTATAAGGGATTTATAAACAAGAACCTGGGTTATCCTGGCATTCTAGGACAGTCATAACATGTGTCCAACACTTCCATAGGTATCTAGTGTTTGCTTTCTGTGTTCCTTCCGCTGCACAAGCAAGAAGAATTAAAAAAATAGCTTAGGGTAACAACTGTTCACAAATTACATGCTGTGGATTTGGCTAGTTTGGTATCACTGCTTTATAGAGAGAAAAAATGTTGAACTTTTTTGGCTTTAAGTTTATATCTTCAATGAAGTTTTAATTTTCCAAATGAACCAGTGCAAACTCATGGTTTCTACAGGGTTTTGAGACCAGGAGGGAACACAGATTTCAGTACACTGCCTCTGCTTCACTGCAGTGGCTGGAATTAAATTCCTGAGTTCTTCAAATGGAAGGCTCTGGGATTTTCAAAGGAAAACTGCTTCATCAAGAACAACTGCTTATATGAATTAATTAGAGCTTTAGGACATGGAATTCCAACTTTCAAAAGAAAGAAATCCCAGCCTGGGAAGAGTTAATGACTCTGACAAGGTCAGTTCTGGGCTCCAGCCTTTGCTGGAGGGCTGCAGTGCCTGAGGGCTGTACAAGAAGGGTACCAAGAGAATGGGAATACTGACTTTGCCATCAAAAAAAAAATCTTTTCTCTTGATTTCTTTATCAAGGCAGAGGTTTTCTTTTCAGCAGATCAATACAGTGCTGCTCTGACTATCTTGTATGTGTGAAGTTGGGTTTTGCACCACTGCTGTAAATTTTATGAGACATGTCATAAGTTACACAAAGCCCTGTGAGTCAGGCAGCTCTCTCCAGTCCAGCAACTTTCCAGCCAAGGAGCAGTAGCAGTTCACAGTAAAATCCATTGGTACATGTCTGTCTAGCCAGATCTGTGTTTTTTTGGCTTCTTTGCCTGTATTCAGACATATGCACCTTCCTAACGTGATACAAGAGCAGCTGTACTGACCACTCATCAATGGGATGACTCACACACTCATTCCTGCAAGGCTGGGATTTCCATTAGTAGGAATTTTAGATTTTTTGGTGGCTGTATTCATCTAATAAATTAGACATTTCTGACTAGATTTTAATTGTGGATCAAGCTTCCAAAAGAGATCCGAAAACATTTATTAATAAAATAATCTGGAGCTCTACAGGACATAAAGGGAAGCTTTAAAGGTGTGAAATCAAGCCCGCAAACAGGATTTCAAAAAGAGACATACATAATTAATTCCTTTTCCCTCCACGAGTAAGCAAACAGATGGAAAATGATGCAGAGGCTTCAAAAGGAAAAATCATGAAGCTGTGGTCCTTAGGAATAAGCTGAAAGATCCATTCAGATGTGTCTCACTTGTTCATCAAACAGAGGCAACCCAAAAGTATGGGTGAAATCCTGCTCTGCTGGATGCAGCTTTGGGAATTCCCCCTTTCTCTTTCATCTGGAGTTTCTTGTTTTTCTTGCAGGAGACCAGAGTGACCTTTCCCCATCTCTTTTCCACATCAGTGCTGTGGAGCTGAAGTGATCTGACACAAACTGGGTTTACCAAGCTCATTGCTGTGGACTCCTCTGAAGTTTGCCAGATGCTGCGAGTGACCATTGCTCTTTATAGCAAAAAATATACATAAGCAGAGCCTTTGCTGGCATAAATTACTAGATTGCAGCATCTGAGGACTTGCCTCTACTTTGGTCACTCAAAGGTGGTACTTCAACCCTTTTCTGATGCACTGTGTTATCCTGGGAGGTGTGAGCAGCCATCTCTACTTTCCCTCTGTTCATGGTTTAGATGTGATCTTACAGTGCTCAACAGGTCCATAGGCTAGGATATGAAAACCTCAGACAAAAAACTGTTTCCAAACATCTCAGACTCTCTCAACGGAGGAAATGGAAGTTTTTACTGAGCAAGAAGTGTTCCAGCCTAGGAATACTAGTCTGAAATGCTGGTGAAAAACGAATGTATACCTCCTAAGTGCTCCAGATCTTACTCACACAGCTCAAGTTTCCATGTTGTTCAGGCACTAAACTCACAGCTGCTGTGTTTCTCGGTAACTTGCCAGGCTCAGAACTTGCTAGGAGAACCATGAGTTTAACCTTCCAGGTACATTAACTGCACAGAAACTCTTTCTCAACCCTCAGATTCTTCTGAGACTATCCAGTAGAAGCCAATTACTATATTTGGTAGTGTTCAAAGCATTATTATGCACAAAACTTTTACGCAGGTTGAGGGTTGAATCTTTTCCTTGGTCATGGTGGGATTTCTTGTAATCTTAATTTCTGATTTTAAAGATGCATTTCTATAAAGAGCACATGTTAGAGCAAATTCTCAATAAAAGGCATCTGTTTATACATCATTGAGCAGGGATAAGATTATCTCACACCTAAGTATATCTCTGGTACATTTAAGGCACATTAACTATTGATTTTCTTGCTCAAACAGAACAGTAAATATGACTGATATGACTTCACTGCTTTGAAAATTTCAGGAAGGAAGAAAAATAAATAAATTCAAACCAGCCAGCATGTGTTTTGTCAGATGAAATCAAGAGGGAACAATATGTGCTTTCTGAAAATATAAGAGAGTCTTAAATGCAATGAAAATATTCATTTGTTTAGTTTTAAACAAGAAGGAAACAATAAAGGCACAGTTGTATCCACTGATAGTTGCTCTCTGGGCAGATGTGGTTGGTAGCTTTCTCCACTTGTGTACAACTCATTGAAAGTAAAAAGTAAAACAGTCAGTTTAAGAGGAAAAGAGCAAATAACTGAGTAGTCTGAGAGCAGGAGTGGCAGCAATTATTGTCTTTCTGAGTGCCAGAATGGCATTTGAAGGTCAGTAACACCAGGAGTGCAGCCCCACAAAGTGTAGAGTGGCAGTCACATGTGAACACTGAATGGGTTGGTTTGGAAGGGACATTAAAGATTCTCTAGTTCCAACCCCCTGCCATGGGCAGGGACACCTTCCACTAAACCAGGTTGCTCCAAGCCCCATCCAACCTGGTCTTGAACACTTCCAGGGATGGGGAAGCCACTGCTTCTCTGGGCAGCCTGTGCCAGGGCCTCCCCCCCCTCCCAGGAAAGAACTTCTTCCTCAAAGCTAATCTAAATCTCTCTTCTTTCAGTTTCAAGCCATTCTCCTTTGTCCTGTCACTCCATGATCTTATCAGAAACCTCTTTCCAAATTTCTTGTAGTCCCCCCCAGTGTTGAAAGGCTGCAATCAGGTCACATTTTCAGGATAAATGCAGTAGCTGCTGTTCTGGCAGCTTCCTAACCCTGACTAATTACAGAGCAACTTCTTGAGTTGGACCTCGGTCTGGTACACTGGGGCAGCAGTTGCCTTACAGGAGATATATTTATCTTCCAAGATGCACAATGAGTGGGCATTGTTCACTTTACTCCAGGTCTACAGCCACAGGGAGAGTGAAAAACAAGGTCCTGATGTACAGTCTCTGTGCCCAGGGTGTCCAGGGAGACCAAGCAATTGAACTGGTTGATGGATTCAAGATGTGCTCATCCCCAATCATGGCCTCCTCCAGGTACTTTCTCCCTAGGGCAACTATGCCTGTACTCCCATCACAGCCCCACCATGCCCATTTAGGGCTGATAATCATGTTCTTTCCAAAAAATACACTGCATTATTTCTCTCCTGTCTAGCAGCTTCAGTGAAACACTGATGAAGCATTTGATCACCACATAAATTCCTGAAAGAAAAGGTTATGCAAATATTTCATCTCCACGGCAGCAGGTTTGACCTCAGGGCAACCTCTGTGGCTGTGTTATCTCTGCTAAAGGCTTCCAACTATTCTCAGACCTGGCATGTGAGATTAATAGCCATGTTAAAGGGATTGGTGTTTGTGCTGAAACATTGTTGAAAGGCGTCAGTGATTCCACTGACTCAAGAGAAAGGAGTCTCGCTATCCAGCTCCAGTTTGGCCAGTGGGGTGATTTCATTCCAACTCCTTCAGGATCAAAAGTTCAGGCTCTTTCTGCAGTGCTCTGACATTCAGCTGCTCCAAGGCAGAAGGTGCCCAGTTCTCAGTACATAGATGTATAAGGGAAGCAACCATATTCATGTAACCAGACTCCTTGAAAGGCTGAGAGAATTGGGATTGTTGAGTCTGGAAAACAGAAGGCTCTTGGGTCTCTGGGGAGACCTTAGAGCCCCTTCTAGTACCTGAAGGAGTCTCACAAGGAATCTGGATAGAGATATTTTACAAGGGTAAAAAAACAA
The DNA here is from genome assembly GCA_018697195.1 of Certhia americana. Lineage (NCBI taxonomy): Eukaryota > Metazoa > Chordata > Aves > Passeriformes > Certhiidae > Certhia > Certhia americana. The sequence continues at coordinate 150,217,992 of CM031858.1, read as the reverse complement.
AAAAAGGACAAGGGGGAATTGCTTTAAGCTGAAAGAGGGTAGATTTAGATTAGAAATTAGGAAGAAATTTTTCCTTGTGATGGTGGTGAGGAACTGGAACAGATTGCCCAGAGATGTTGTAGACACTGCAACCCTGGAAGTGTCCGAGGCCACGCTGGGTGGGGTTTTGAACAACCTGTTTTAGTGGAAGGTGCCCCTGCCAAAGGCAGGAGGTTGGAACTCAATGATCCTGGGGTGCTGGGCACAGTTCTTCAGCTGGCAGTTTCTGCCACAAATTCATTGCTTGTGTTGGAACAAGAGCACTGCCATCACCTCTCCAGCCTTCCCTGTGGAATGTTTCCAGAGTTGTGCTGATGTGATGTGGCTGCCAGAAAATGGCCTAAATGAGTAATGCTTTTTATAGTAGGTCAGTTCTAGAACCATACATTAAACTATGTATTAAACACTTCTGGGGACAAAAGTGGCAAGCAAAACCTAGTACGATCAGAGATGAGTTGTTTGGCTCAGGGTTAGCACACAGTTACAATTTTCTAGCATTAGAGACTTCCTCTGGCAGAGGTGTGATCCTTGCATTTAATGGCTTTTGATAGAAATTTTCCCCCCACTTTTAATTTATCCATGGCTTTTTTACTGCCTCCAGACTTCTGGCATTCCAGCTTACCTGTGGTAATAAATTAAAAATATTCTTAAAAAACAAACAATGTGAAGAAATGAAAGAAAAATTTTGTTTGACGTGCAAACACTGAGATTTCTCTCTCTCTCTCTCTCTGTGTCCCTCTATTCATCTGATTTTCTGTTCCTCTGCTGGACAAAGATTCTCTCCTATGTCACTCACTCTGGATACATCCTTGCAGGTGGCTGTCCTTGGAGCAAAGCCCTCAGACATTTGAGCACATTTAGCTTTCCTCTCTAGCTTTGGTTTATCTGTTTCCTATTAAGGGGACAGTCCTACAATCCCTCTTCATTAAAACAGGCGATTGGAGAGGAAAATGACTTTTGCATGTGTTATCTCCACCACTTGACCAGCTAAATAAAAACTTGTTGCCTTAGGAAAGGGCAACTCCTTCATCTCCCACAGCTCTGTACATCACCCAGTGTGAAGTGTATCTCCTGCTGGTCCTGGTGTGTCACCTTCGAGTTTAGCAAAGATTTCTGATCAACCTGGGACAAGAGAGGTCATGGCTGACATAAAAATGCTTTCTTCTGTGAAGTTGGATTTTTGTTGTCCCTGTGTCCTTCCCTTCTATAGATCACCCTGTTTTTTTAGAAGAGTGCACACAGTTTTCAGAATCATAACAAAATTTAAGTCAGAAAGAGCCTCAAGAAATCCTCCTGTCCAAACCCCTGGTCAAAAAAGGGCTTTGAGATTAGATCTGATTCATGGAGTCTCATCCTAGAAATCTGATTAATATGTCCAAGGATGGAAACTCTACAATTTCCTGGGTAACCTGTTTCAGTATCTGGATTAGAATTGATGGCAAGGAAATTTTGGCAATAGAATTTCATCCCATTTTTCTCTAACCAAAAGATTTCCACATTCTGGAACAATTTTTGGATGGGCACCTGCCAGCCTGGACTTGATTAGCATTGTATCTTTGTGTCTTATTATCAACATCTCAAACTAGTCCTCCTGGAGTTTTGTCTCCAGGGGCTGTGACTGTGTTCAGACTGATTGCCCAAGGTCACTCCTTGTTCAGATCCTTTTTCAGAATATTTACTTGGGCTTCATGGACAGCATTCTGGAACTCACATCCTTCAGCCTTCCTGCTCATTGATGTAAACTTTTTCTTGATACCATAGAAAAGAATTGTAAATGGATCAAACCAGCTGTCTGAAGACCCTTCCCACAATTTTTTCTATCTGAAATAACTGGGAAAAAGGCAGAAAGCTTAGATACCTTCCTGCTTTTTTATTTTTTTTTTAATCTTTCTTTATCAAGACTTGAAAAACATCCTGTTTTCAGGTTTCCAGATGGCCCCAGCTCTATGATCATTTATTGTGTGGACATGAGGAGGCTGGTTAGCAATAAACAAAGGTCCACAAATTTTCAAAGGAATTCAAACCACTTGTTGAAAAACCAATTAAGTATCATACAGATTAGATGCATGCTACAGTGATTGCAAATGCTTTGTGTCTCAAGTGCTATCTTAGCACAGACATCAACTTCATAATTTTAATTTCCTTACACTCACCCTCTCTTCAGTTCCACACGAGTGATTTATTTGGGCTTTTCAAGTGGTATAAATTAGCATAAATTGAAATGTCAATATCAGGGAAGAGTAAAAAAAAAAACAACAAAAAATCACTGTTGGGAAAACTGTGTCTTTTTTCCATTCCCTGAAGCATCCGTATTTATAACTAAGGAAGGATATCCACTTAAAAATGCTCTGACCTCAACTGCTTAGTTCCTCTCATAAAGCAGAAAGGAGAGCTTCACAAATCACAAAAGAGGTTTATTAATTGGTGGGTTACATGCAGAACTCTACAGGACACTAACAGTTGGTTTCACACCTCTTCTATACACAGGTTTTGGAAGCAGAGGCACCATTGTAACATCAAGTCTGACTAAAGCACAAACAAAACAGTGGTATCAAATACAAACGGTTTTCTGTTTAATATCTCTGTCAATTATCTGCATGAGATATTCTCAGACAGTTAGCAGCTGACACCAATTTGGTGGGGGTTTCAATGTGCTCTTCAGGGGGATGTGGGCAGGCTGGATGGATGGTGTGAGGCCAGACAGGTGAGGTTCAAGAAGAGCAAGGACTTGGGTTATGCCCTGGTGTCCCAATGAGGCCCTGCAGTGCTCCAGGCTTGGGGCAGAGTGTCTGGAAAGCTGCCCAGTGAGAAAGGCCCTGGGGGTGCTGGCTGATAGAGAGCAAATGTGAGCTGGCATGTGCCCAGGTAGGCAAGGGGGTTGGTGGGTGCCTGGCAGTCTGGGTCAGCTCATTCAGAGGAGCTTCCAGGGACAGAGACTCATCAGAGTCTGACCCCAAGTCTTCCAGTAGCTCGGGAGACACGAGCTCTGAGTAGTTTAGTGTCTCTCCGGTGCCACCTTCGGTCACGCTGCAAGCGCTGTGCTGCAGCAAGGGGTCTGCAACGGTCTCCAGGGTGGGACATGATGGATCCCTGAGGACACAGCTGGACATCATGGGGCTTTCTTCATTACCCATGCAGGAGGAGATGTCTCCAAACAGCTCAGCACACATTTTATCTTCCTCCAGCATCTCTAGTTCTTCTCTCTTCTCCCGCATAAGATGCAACAAAGCATCAGGCACCAGGCACAGCTGCTTCTGAAGTGCAGAATGCATGGCTGGCCCACAAATTGCCCTCTCTTCATAGAGGCCTCTAGACAAAGGAGAAGCTGAGATGCTGGAGGTTTCCTCAGGCTCTGAGGTGAGGAAGGGCTTGCTGTTCCCCTCGTCCCTGGGATCTCCAGCCAGGGCAGAAGCTCCTGTCTCTTCCTCACTCTCTTTCAACAGGGCAAGTGATGTGCTCTGTAGGTTGGTGTCCCACTCTCCTCTAGTCTCTGTTTCTGGAAGCTCTTTCTCCTCCCATTCTTCCTGCAGCTCCTTTAGAGAAGTGTCCCAGGGCTGCGAGTTTTCTGAGACAGAGCTCTGATCTGTCAACTGGGCAGGGAACAGGTGCTTAGCTGAGGAGCCTTTGCTTGGGCTGGAAGCACTGGGCAACTCCAGGGGCTCTGCATCCACCTCTTGCTGGATGCTTGCCTCCTGGTGCGTGCAGGTGGACATGATGAACCTGTCTTCCTGCAGGTATGTGTTGAGGCCTGTGGGAAGGTCTCTGTAGGTGTAGCCACCATGCCCTTCCTGCACCTTGACGAGCTCCTCTGTCTCGCAGGGCCACAGGCGCTCCCAAGCCGGCTGTCTCCCGGTGCGGAGCGGCATGCCGCGTGCGGGTTGCAGGGGTGGCAGGCGATGGCCGTGCCTTGCCGCTGATCCATGCCACTGCTCTTCCATTCTGCTCTCCAGGCAAGGAGATCCCTGTGCTCTGCCTGCAGCCAGAGTGCCCCATGGACAAGGTGGCACAAGCTCTTGCTGGCCCCTGGCCATGGAGCCCACAGCACGTGCTGAGCCTCTGGGAGAGCATCCAGAGGCTGCAGCTGCTGCTGGCACAGAGGGCAGCTTAATGCTGTCAGAGGATGCTCTTGAGCTTTGACAGCTGAGCTGGAGAGAAGGTGCCAGTGTCACCTGAGGGCCTTGCAGAGGCGGCAAGTGCATCACCAGAAATCTCTGTGGCCCTGTGACACCGCTGCGGGGCACTGAGTGCCCGCCCTCCTGGCTGAGCCTGCACGAGCGGGATCTTGTGGGGCTCCGTGACAGGATGGGTCTGGGCAACAGAGTCGGCCTGACCCCAGGGAGGGCCGTGATGGTCGTCCAGGTGACCTGCGGTGCCGCCTCTGGCTGCCTGTGGGTCACCTGTGGGGATCAGGAGGAGGCGCGAGATGGAGGCAGCATTAAATTCCAAATTTCAGTTGCTGTGGGTGGCCATCCAAAAATAATTTCCCACCAGGAATCTTCTCTGTCTTTGTTCATTCCTTCCACGACATTGTGTATCTTCTCTGCATGACAATGGGTGTAGTCCGGGTTCTTTGTCTCTCTTGATGACTCATTTTAGTGATGGACTCAGATCAGCATATTGCAACTGTTTCTTGCCAATGTCAGATTCACTCCAGCCCTGACAAGCAATGAAACTTGATACTGTGTATGGCTGGATTGTAGCAATTGGTGGGTTGTGAGGGAGCTGAATAGTTAAAGCTACATCCCATAATTTTGGTAAAGCTACATATATAGCTATTAGAGTGATCATCTGACTCGACAGTTGTGTTTTCTGTAAACACAGAATCACGCAGAGTTCTCGTACAGATACATCCATTTCCAATATACGCAAGTGCAGTCTCAGGGGGCTCACCATAATGTTGACATTTTGTTAAACATCAAGGCAAATGTCTTGGTCCTGAATGGTATTATTTTCACAAATATAACCTTGCTCTTCTTGTCCAATCAGGCATCAACATCCATAGTTGGCCATTTGCTCCCATTTTGGGCCCATACTTGTGAGCTCTAACAGATAGAGGACAGTTCCATTGTGATTTAATCAGCACAATATTCAGGTATAAGGCATATACTGAAGCATTGAGTATGGCTCAAAGAAAAGCTGTGCCTTTACCATCAATGGGGTAATAAGTGTCATTAACTAGATGTCACCTAGATTGGAAACCCTTTCAAAGTGAGTGTCATAATCCCAAATTACCTTTTGTTTAGCAGTGGTCAGGGTGCCCTCATTGCCTTCCCTTTTAGTTGCTATTACAGCAGCCTGCAACTGCAGCTGAGGAAGACATGTGGTGTATGGTATACAATTTAATTAAATTTACATTTATTATGATGTATGCCTATCAATTAATATAAATAAAGAAGTGAGGGTCTTCACCCTGTGGGTCAAGCTATGTTGATGTGTACTTTGGGTTGTCCTTTGAGAAGGATGAGCCATCCTCCAATGGGTAACCTGATCTCCAGAGGACAGTTATCAGTTAATGGTGTTATCATTCCTGATATCACAGAATCACAGAATGACATAATCATTAAGGTTGTAAAAGACCTCCAAGATCATCAAGTCCAACCTTTGACCAATCATCACCATGTCAATTAAACCACAGCACTGAGGGCCATGCCCAGACTTACCCTGAACATGTCCAGGCACCATGACTCAACACCTCCTTGGTGAGCCCATTCCAATGCTTAACCATCTTTCAGTGAAGAAATTCTTCTGGATGTCCAACCTGAACCTCCCCTGCTGCAGCTTGAGACCATTTCCACTTCTTTTGTGGCCTGGGAGAAACATACAACCCCCACCTTGCTACAACCATCCTGTCAAGGAGTTGTACAGAGTATTAAAGTCTCCCCCGAGCCTCTTTTTCTCCAAACTAAACACCCACAGATCCCTCATATATCTTACCTTACTCTCCCAACCCTTCACCAGCTTTTTTTGCCTTATCCTTCCTACAAAGGCAAAACCAACACAAGTCTCACTGGAGTTTTACATGCAGATCACCCCTTAGTGGCTCAACTTTTCTAACTGCTCATATTAAGGACAGAAGGCCCTTTCCCCCCTTGCAATGTCTCTGTTCTGTCTCTTTGAATTCAGTCAAGTTAAACATTGAAGGCTTATTGTAAGAACTATATGCTGCCATCTGGCAGGCACCTCTTTCATGTGGTTAAAACATCAAACCTCAAAATGCTTTTGTTGTGCTTCTTAATTGCAAAGCAAGTAGGTGAATGTGCTTCTTGCCTGGGTTCCATAAATTAACTTCCATGGCTTGGTGAATAACACTTGCTCCATTTTCCCTGATGACTTTAACTTTCCACAACCCTGGTCATATATCCTGCTTCTTGGTGTCCTATCATGTTAGTGCTGAAATTTGTGCCCCAATCCTATTAGAAATTTCAGATGATATTGTCAAAGACCAACTGGAATCAGATTCATTTTACTTTAATCATGGATGTAGTCTCATATTCAGAGGAATCTGAGGGAAACAACTGGTCATCATTTCCCTCATCACAATCATCTGGATTGCCCCAAATATCACCATCCCAAACTTCTGGGGACACCATTTGTTTCCTAATTTTCATGGGGTTAGGGGAATCTGGGGTCCACCTGGGCATCATCTACATATTTTCTTCCAACTTTTGTGTTTTCTCCTTTTCTGCCTGGAATGGCTTCTGTAACTATTTGCATGTACAATAGTAACTCAGCTGCCCCCCTGCCTTCTATTTTCTCTCTCAGATATTGTCTCTCTATATTATGCTTTTTCCTGTCCTTACAGGTGGCTTCTCGGCAGCTGCCTACATCTTACAAATAATTCCTTCTCCTCTACAATTTTCAGTATTTCCTCTTGCTAATTTAATTTGCTCTGCAGTCCCACTCCAGTAATGCCAGTGGTGATGAGCCCATTCTTCTTGAAAATTTGGGACTCAGATTTACTCAGTTCTGCCAAAAGCAATCAGGGATACTACTCACCATCCTGACAACTACACCAATATATTGTGAACAGGTGATTTAGATCACTTAAAGAACAAAAACTATGAGCAAAAGGAGGTTTTAATACAAGGTTGCAAAAGTGTGACTTAACGGAGTTTGAGGTCAAGAGTCACTCTGTTACTGATTTGCACAGTCGTTTGAACATTGTTTTTAAACTGCCATCTGAAAGTCCAAGCTGCCAAACTACAAGGTTATGCATGATATCAGTCAATTACCAAAGATCTGCCACTGGTAAAAAATGTCTTTCTGGCTTCAGAATCACTCCAGCTCAAGGGGAGATTGCAGCAGAGCGAGGCAGCTCAGCTCCGAGTGGCACCAGTCACCCCCTCCTGGCACAAGGTACTCTGCCTGTAAGGGTAATCAGAACACATCATTATTTTAAAGGCTGCAATGAATATATTAGAGATGAGGCACAATGGTGGTAAAACTGCTGAATGTTCTTTTTGACAACCTATGAGCTCTCAAGTTGTTCAGCTGTAGAACTGCAGCAGCATTTAGGGCAAGAAACACTTCATTGCTTATTAGTTTATCTTACCAGCTCTTTTTAGAAAGAGAAGGATTCCCATTTCCTAAGGCAAAATTAAATACGTCTGTCTCTATGACCTGTTTTTATGACATAACAAAATTCTGAAGCCAGCTGTGTTACTTTATGTTCTTGCACACGTAAGACTTCTCAAAATAGGAAACCTGTTTATTTTTCAAACTCACTGCACAAAGGGGAAAGCCACTGTCACAAACTACTTTTCTGCACGTTGGTGACAATAAACCCACAGAGCTCATTTTCATCTCAGTTAAACTGGCATCAACCTGCTCATTTTCCATCATTGTCCAGTTAACTTCCAGCTTCCAGGTGCAATACTGATACCTTTTGCACTTGAGGGAAGATATGACAAGACTTAGTTTCATTTCTATTCTGGAAAAAGAACTTTTCTGATGGATGACCTGCAACCCTTTGCCCTGCCAGAAGCTTTTGCTTTAAAAAATTTCTTATTTGCACAAAGATCTAGATATTAATTTCTATTTGAAAATCAACAAAGTTTGAAATGGAAATGAAATACTTATTTTAACAGAGAATAAGTAATTATTGGAGTCGATTATGATGGAATGAAGGGAAAATCTCCACTGTTTGACTTTCTTAATCTAAGTCGGATATTCTTCTAAAAAGAGTTGTGTTCGATCATTAAGCAGCAATTGGAATGAAATGATAAAATCATGTGGAATGTCCACGTTTCTCCACACTCCAAGCCTTTGAATCTGTTTATTCTTTTGGTGGATCTAACACTGAAAGCACTAATCCATCACACCATCCAAGATTATTGAAGAAGTGAACCCCTACAAGTGTTAGCTTAAAATAAAATTTGTTATATCGTATCAGCGCCAATCTGAAGGCTTTTAACAAGACTTCTACAGACAGGTGTGTGTTTTTCATTTAAGAAAATTCAGAAATCAGCAGGCTGTAGCCATGCTGCAGCACAGAAAGGAATAAATGCTGGTAGTGTAACATTATCCCCTCCATTCTTCTGTCAGTCTTTTCCCATTCTGGAGTTTCTCTCTGTAAAAAGACCAGATGGTTCATTGCAGCACCCCAGGGAGAAATGGCCTAAGAACCTGTTTGCTGGACAGACAGTGGGGGAAGTCCTTTCTCAAGCAAAGAAAGCTTTAGAGGGATTTTTCTAAAGAGTCCTTAAAAGCTGGGGTCAAACTGCTGTTGATATTCAAGGAATTCCTTTCCCTTTCTCTTCCTGTTCAGATACATTTACCCAAGATATGATCTTCAGGGAAATGGAATCAATCTACACCTCCAAGGATTGTACAGGGGTTTACAGCCCAGGCACTCCAGGACTTGAGGCAATGTAAACTTCCTCCATATTTCCTGCTTTCTCCTGAGAATGTCACACTTCCCTAGTTTTTTGGGTTGTTTTATTTTTTCATTAAAAGTATTAAATTTGTAAGAGGATGGCAGGAAAAGTTTGGAAGTAGAAGGATCTAGCCTGAGTACTCTTACCCCGTTTCAGACCCAGCTTTCAGTTCTGTGGCTGGACCAGCTGCTGGACACAGTGATTTCAGGGATCAAAGCAAAGAAAAAGCAAAGGTCTAAGAAGGCTAAATCAATACCATGGGAGACTTAAATTTTCCAAAAAGTGGACCAGTTGAAGTTCAGAGTGAAGCCTCAGAGTTTCTTCCCCAGAGGATAGAAACCTGGGGTTTTTTGCCCAGCCATCAGCACTGGAGACTCCAGAGGCTGTGAGTTACTGGCAGGTAGAGTCCATCCAGGATGCTGCTGGTACATTGCTGGCAGGCAAACCCCAAGCAGAGCAGGCTTGTGAGCAGTTTGCTGAAGGGAAAGAAAAACCACACTGAAACCTTCCTCAGGATGTTGCAAATTACGCAGATCAGCAATTTTGGTAGCAGGTGTGTTTTTCTCAGCATTTTCCCCACCACTTCTCCTCACAAGTTCAATATTTCCTGCTGTATTTCTTGGTTCCCAGAGACTCATTGCTGCCTGTCAGGCAGAGGGATGTTTCAAGCTATATCCTGCCTTGCTGCAGGAAAAATTTTCATGCTGGTTTTGGCTAACTTAAATTTCCTTTGAGGAGTGTATTCCCAGGTGTTCAGTTTTGTAACTACGTGATTTTCTGGATGATCTTACATTTTACAAATAGCAAAAATTATCTTTTAACAGAGGATGAATAAGGAGAAAGCTACTCTTGTCTGCCTGAGAATTGCAGCCTTTAGCTAACAGTTAAAATTTGGAGATGCTGCTTTGAAGGAAGGTCTTGGAACAGGGCCTATCTTCCCTCTGCAAAACAAAGACCCATTGCAGCACAGGAGCAACACTCAATAATGTGCTAATTAATCAACTTTCCTTAGAAAGATATCAGAGAATGGTTCCCAGACAATTCAGCTGGACAAATGTTTCTGAGTCACAAGAATCAGATGTGATTGATTGGATTAAAGGAGCAAAAGGGCACAGGCACACATGGTTCCTGCAGATTTACCCTTCTTATTTCAAAACACTGCCCTAACATACCGCTCTGGGGCAGATTTGTTTGATGGGGAGAGATTTAGAGTAGCACTTTCCCACAGCACATCCCCATTTCACTCCAAAGTAGCTCCAGTTCTGAGCAGCAATAAAAAATAAATTACATTTATTAAATCTCTTGATCCCACCTTTAAGAACTGCCAGTAACAGCATTTTCATAAAAGGAAATGTCTCTCTCAGGCTCCAAATCTTTCTATTTCTGCTGTAATTTAAAGCAGGGAATAATTTCTTCAGAAAAGATTTCTGCCAATGCCTGACATCCATGTTAGACATGGTTAATGTTTTATAAAATGTTGAACACACCATGCTGTATTTCAAATTCTCCAAAGACTAGATACTAGATGAATATCATGTGAATGAGATTTCAGCTTCATGGAAAGTTTGGCTTCAACAGTTTGGGTTGGAAGAGAACTTGAAGATCAACTCATTCCACAAACACCTTCCACTATACCAACTTGCTCAGGACCTAATTACCAACCTGGCCTAATTACCAAGAGTTCATTGCCATTTCTCCACAGACTCTGAGCCTCCAAACCCTTTTGTATTTTGGGGAGATTTTTAGATAGATTCCCATCCATTTTTTAGATTGATTCCCATCTGCTCCATGATGTTGGACCAGATAAAGTTCCTCTTGGAAGCAGGAGGGGTCTGGAGGTCAGACACACAGCACAAACTCTGCAGATTGACTTCAGGACCCCTTGGCCATTTGTTTATAACCTTGAAAGGTCTCCAGAACTTGGAGATAACTAATGAGATGAGCCTCTGTAGAGGCCAAGATCAGAGGTTCTGGTGTCCTACACCTTGCCCAGGGTGTGGCAAGCACAGGGGAGTCATAGACGAGTACAAGGACAGATTATTACAGAAAATAGCTCTTCTCTGATACTCCCTACCACCATCTGGTTTGGTGACTTTACTGATTTTAGTAACTTTCCTGTTTGAGGATAAGATCCAAGGCATTTTTTACATGCCACATACATTTACTAACAAAATCCAAGAGATCCATGGGTTTGCTGGATGAGTGTTGCTAACACAGCAATCCTATGGGAAGCAGTAGATAAAAGTGGAAGTAAGGGGCACAAGAAAGCTGTATTGTTCCTCTATGTTCTCTGCTCTGAGGTTCTAGACTCCCACCATCCTCTTTAAAGTCCTCAGAAAAATGAAATGGGCTTCCTCAGTGAACTCATTTCTCTACTGCAGGGCTGCAACAGCTGTGGTTAACAAAGATGTGAGAGGGCTGAGACTTTTCCAGGGTGATGGATGGTTATTGGATTCGATAATTCCATGGAAGGAGCTGTGTGATGCAATTCAAGCCAAGAAAGGGCAGTACGTTTACCAACAGGGATGGCAGGAGACTTAGGCTCCAGATTTATCTGGGGAAAGATTCTGCTGTCACAGATAAATAAATTCAGATTATCAAAAAAAAGGAGGAGGAAGAACAACAGTCCTTTATCCTCCACGTGTTGCCACAACACTGTAATGATCAAGGAAAGTATTATTAACAACATATGCAAAAGCAGAAAACCTGCATCCAGTTCTTAAATCTTACCTATTTTTAAATAAAATCACTTACTATAATATGATCCCCCAAACAAAGAGAAGTGTTACCTTTTTGGACACTTACACAGACATTCAAAAAAGAATATGCATAAAAAGCCTTGCAGAGAAGGAAGGATTATGATCCAGCTGTGGGGATTTTTGTTTGTTTACTGGTGAAAAGACTTCAAAATCTTTTTCAGGTCTCTTTCAAAATAGTCTGGACTGTAAGGCAGAGTCCATGTTTACACAGTGTGGCACTGATTTAGCTATGACTCTGGGAGAAGAGACCTGCAGGGGCTGAAGGGTTGTTGATGCCTCAGATTTATTGAAGGAAAAGCCTTTGGATCATTAATCTCTGTAGATAAAGTGCCTTCTATTCACTGTACACAAGGGAATAGCAAAAGTATCATTATATAACTATGGTCCTAACCTAATTAATATTGGACTAAGAAAGAAAAAGAGAAAGAATAAAGCTTTTAGAAGTTCAAGAGTATTAGATAAAACCTTAGACTTAGGGGTCTTCCTCTTTTCATTTCCCTGCTTTAATCTTCGGGTATAAAGAGACTAGTTTGAAATAATTTTGGATGTTTTTATGAGAAGATCATAGAATTTTTGAGTTTAGAAGAGAAAACACCTACTCTTGCCTTCTTATCAAAATAGGGTCAGCTAGAGTAGTTTGCTTGGCTGAGTTTTGAACATCTTCAAGGAGGGAGACACATCTCTGGGCAAACTGCATTACTGTTTGTCCACCTTCAAAACAAACTAAAAAAGGAAAAGAAAAGAAAAAAATTTCTCATGTTTAAATGAAATCATAGAATCATAGAATCATAGAATCATAGAATCATAGAATCATA
>CM031858.1:150161731-150205493 GCA_018697195.1 Certhia americana | reverse complement strand
AATCATAGAATCATAGAATCATAGAATCATAGAATCATAGAATCATAGAATGGGTTGGATTGGAAGGGACCATAAAGATCATCAAGTCCCACCCCCCCACTATGGGAGGGACACCTTCCACTATTCCAGGTTGCTCAGAACCCCAACCAAGCTGGCCTTGAACACTTCCAGAGATGAGGCAGCCACAGCTTCTCTGGGTAACCTGTGCTAGGGTCTCACCACCCTCACAGAGAAGAATTTCTTTCTAATATTTAATATAAACCTTCCATCCATCTATCTTCAGGCATTTCCCCTTGTCCTATCACTGGATACCCCTGTGAACATCTCAGCTGGGAAGGGACCTACCAGGATCATCAAGTACAATGTCTAACCCAAGCTTGCAGAGGCTGTGGTCAGCATGGAAAAGGTAGAAAAAGGGAGACTGAAGGAGAAATAGGGCCAGCACCCTGCTGAGTGTCTCCAGGAAGAGTAAAATAGCCGACAGGATTCAGGCAAGGACTGGGTGTTGAAAGTGCTGGTGAAGCACTGCTGGTGCTCAGTATGACAGCAAGATAAATTAAAAAAAAAATGTGTAAAGTAATAGTGCTTTCACATTATGGAATTCCTCCAGGAGGAATGACCTCACTAATGCCTAAGAACCTCACAGCACAAAAACTTCTTTCCCTGGATGTCTGCTTTTCTCACAGAGCCAGACATGCTTTTACCTTCTTGACCTTCCCGTCCTGCCTTCAGCCCTGAGAGAAAAAAGCTCACACTCAATAGAGGTATGGCATCCCCTCTGGAAAACACAGAGGTAAATTCTCAAAATGGTGTGGCGGAACCTTAAACTATCTAAATACAAGTACCATTTCCAGAACTCTCAGATTAAAGGATTTCATAGTATTTGGGTGCATGAATGTTTCATTTCTGGCCTTTTATAATTTCTGGTTTGTTTGGGGATTTTTAAATAAATATCCATTTTTATATAAATATCCAATATTCTTTTAGATTGCTGGACCATTTCCAGGTCATTCACATCATCATTCTACATTTGTTTTCTCACTAGCAACTCAACACTCAAACAAATATTTGGGGTTCTCGTCAAACTTCCCTCTCTTCCAGTTGAGAAAAAAAATTCTGCCATTTGGATATGGAGGATTCCTTTTTCTTTTGGACATCTCTATGACTTTTCTTTTCCCACCATATGTTCAATGTTTCCAAAATAATTTAAAATAATCTGAAGTATAATAAATGAAACCAGGTGGGCAAGGCACAAAGTCTATTGGTGAGAATCTAAGTTGAAGTCCTTGTGCCAGAGAGCTTTTTTACAGAATCTGTTGTTGATGAAGATTCCTGGCTGTGGTGACTGCAGAGGCCATGATTTGGGAAAAGCTGCTTGACAGAGTTTTCAAGAAAACAGCTTCTTCAAAGAAAATAGTTTCTCCAGGCATTGGTACCTGACTTTTAACATCAAAACCCACTTTGTAATATTCCTCTGTGCAACAACTTTGGAGTTATTTCTTCTGAGAAATAAAGAGAGAAAGCCCTGAATTTGTGTCCATTTTCTTGAAGACAGATTAAGGGAAAAATGGAGCAAGTTTCTGGTCAGCTCTTTTCTGACCACCTTCTAAATTGTAGGGCCATCATCTGGTCTTCAATAACCAAAAACAGTTTTGCAGAAGTGACCTGGTAGAAAAGCATCCAGCCTCAATCCTATGGTTCTAATTAACAAACAGAGCTAAGAGACCCTGAGATTGTTTATTTCTGTTCCTTAGATGAGCAAAAACATTGACTGGCACAACAATATTTGTCTTCTTTTGGATCCCTGGCTCAAAGTGATAGTAAAATACATCAAAACACAATGTGAGGGTAAGAGATATCCATTACTGCAATTACACATGGCAGCCACAATAATTAGTCATCCCAGCATAGATGGTGGAGAGGTGAGATTATAAATTTAAACAGCTTGCGTCACAACAGTAACAAAGTCAGAATATAAGCCAAAAAGACTTGTGGGAAAGAGATAATATTTTAACTATCTCTATTTTGGAAATGTTCATCAATTGTGAAATGCCACAGGAGTTAAGAAAACATTTTATCTACTAAAACTGATTGAGTGTTGTTTCTCTGTAGAGAGGAAATTCTTGCCTGTTTCTATTTTTTGTTTCTTCAGAAAAATTTTGTCTCCAGAGACTATACCAGGATTCAAGCCCTTTTGAACCATTGCTACTAGCCACAAGCTTGAATATTTTGTTTTGTTTGTTAAGGAATAAACTTGTAATTTTGTCCCAGTAGTTAAATTAACTTTGCTTTCTGCACAGTTCCCCAAGCCCAGAAGAAAACAAAATATCACCTCTCATTTATTAGATAAAAAATATCAGAACTGGAAGGTGGATTTTTCTGGGGTTTTAGCGAGAGATTTTCTTGCTTCTGCAAAAAAAAAAGGAAGACAACTAATTTACCTACACCCTGCATTTTGGGTTCCAGAAACCTCAGTTATGAACAATTCTAGAATATTTGCCTTCACCACGGATGAAGGATGAACAACCTAACATGCCACAATTTGAATCTTTTTTCCTGTAAATATCCACCACCCCTTCACATCTCAAAAGTTTTGAGTTTCCTAATGATGTGTACAATTTGATTTCATTTTCTGGGTACACACCAAAAACATGGCTTTTGAAAACTTATCAGTAATAGGATTTGTGGAAGTTTTATCCTATTCTGCCTTCCAAGCCCCTGCTTTTCTTAAAGAATCATAAAATCTTTAAGGTTCAAAAAGCCCTCAGATCATTGAATAGAACAGATAACCCAGCACTGCCAAGTCCACCACTTAACCATGTCCGCAAGTGACACATCTTTTGGTGATGCCACCACCTCCCTGGGCAGTCTGTTCAAACAACTGACCACCCTTTCAGTGAAAAGATTTTTTTTCTAATATTTAGTCTGTAGATAAAGGCCATTTTCTCTCATCCTGTCACCTGGGAGAAGAATCTGCCCCCCTATCTGGCTACACCCTCCTGTCAGAGAGTTGTGGAGAGCAGTAAGATCCCCCCTGAGCTTCCTTTTCTCCAGGCTCAGCCCCCTCAGCTCCCTCAGCCACTCCCCATCAGATGTGCTCCAGAGCCTTCCCCAGCTCTGTTGCCTTTTTCTGGACACACAAAAGTGTCCCCTCTCCTTCTCCTCACCAAACAAGGGTGCTTGTCCCCACACACCACCTGTGACATCCCCTCTGCTGCCTCTTTTGTTGTGGAAAAAATGGTATCTGTTACAACTGAGAAAAGGCTCAGACCTCTGGCAGTTTCTTAGGATAAACCCAAATCCTTCGCTGCTGTGGTGGTGTAGCAAGTCCATCTCTTCACAGTTTTCCATCCCAAATCTCCATCCTGCTGTTCAATGCAAGATCTTCTCACTCCTCTTTTCCCATAGTAGGAGCAGCTCAGCTCCTGATCCTGATCAGTTCTGCCTCCTGCTAAGAAGCCTTGAGCCATTTTTAATGCCAAAATGGCATAGAAAGGACTTTGAGACTCTATCAAAATTAATAAACCACTGCCCAGAATCATGAAGGACTACAGAGGAGATGTGATTGAGAGTCCTGCCACATTTTCCAACACTGGAAAGAAGGGGTAGGGTGAGCAAGCACCTGGGAAGCCTCAATAATCCCATAAGTGCAGCCAGAGGAATTCCTTGAGCTGGAGGCAGGTCTGCTGCCTTCAGCAGCAGAAGGGGGTTTGCCAAAGGGAGGATGATCTGTGCAGCCTTGATACATGCAGACCCCATTTCCAACAGCCTCCATTGATCTCCTGGGTTTCTGGGGCTCTGCTTGCCTCGAGCTTTAAACCTGAGATTTATATAACCTAAAAAGGGCAGCAAAATAACTAAGAATCATCCATTTCCCTTTGCACATTTTGCTGTTGAGGGACCAGGGAGGTACAGGGGAACTGGCTGGTGGTGATGTTATTTTGGTCAAGACAAAGAACGGTTCCAAATACGAATGAAGAAAATAATTAATTATGAAGTAACCACTCCTACTTCTTCCTTCTTGCAGATGCTTGAAGACAATTTCCCTCTAAATGGAAGGACAGCTGCAGAAAGATAAATTTTTGCAGGAAATACAGCTCTGATGAATATTAGTTGCTGAATTTTCCCCCATCCACCCCAAAACATTTCACCTGTTTTTCTAATTGCTTTTTGGAGCAGCAGGGCTGATTTATCCCTGCCATAGAGTGAACTGGCTTTTAACATGGATTTATCCTAACTTCATTTTACAGAAGGCTCAGTTCTCTTTTCCAGACCAAGCCCCTGTGTCACATAAAACCCAGACATTCTGGGACATGGAGAACAGAAGACCATCTGGGAAAACCATCAGTGACCTCTGGGACCACAGCAGCTTGGATTTCACTGTCTTTCATAGGAAAAAGAACTCACATTTCCTAGAGCAAAAAAAACTAATAGTACAACAACCAAGTTGCAAAGAAAAGAGACACTCCAGTGTGTGAATTTCCCCTACCTCCAAAAGATTTTATTTTAGGTAGCCTCAATGCCTAAAAATAAAAGAAAGGGATGAGAGACAGGAATGAAATAAAGGATTTTATATAGAAGCTCCCAAGACAAAAATCTTGCCCCAAAATTTGTTGTGTAAATTGAACCTCTCAATGTGTGCAGTTTCACCATGTGAACTGAAAAAATGGGGATGTGAGGGCGGGTTTGTTCTCTGGATTTTAATTTTTTGTAAGTATTTTATGCTGCACACCGAAAACATGCAGAGATTCTGACTGTGCCACAGGCTGGACTTACAAGAATTTAACTGAGGGGACAGAAATTTCAAACAGTTCAGACTGGTTTGGGCTCATTTGGCTGCAGCTAGAGGAGAATGCACACAAGTAGTTCTTGATTTGTGTTAATTAATGTGTTAATAGATCTTAATTTTGTGTTAGGTTTAAAAGAAAACCCATTGAACATTTTGTTTGTTGTATTAACAGTTTTTCTATTGTTATTCCATAAAAGTAAGCAGACTTCTGCAATTCCATCAGAGATTTCCACAAGTGTGATACCCCAGAGAGTGGGATATCACTCTCAGGATACTCCTGAGACAATATCTAACCATTTCAGTGGGAATTTCATATTAATCACATGTCCCAGTGAAGAGGTTGATTTCAAGCTGCTTTCAGTGGTAAGGCTGGGGCAGACAGGCAATTCTAAGGTACTATCACTCTACAAAACATCAAACTCTCATGGGACAGCCAATCACCTTGGCCTCAAAGAGCCAAAATTCAACTGTCTTTTTCAGCCAGTTTTATTCATAATCATAGCTAATCATATTTTTTTCCTGTTTTTATAAATTCAGAGCCATAAAAAATCCTCTTGGTCTCCCTTATTTCCTCTTGTTGGGGTAGATAAAGGCTACTTTACAAAACACTCAGTGCCTGTTTATTTACATATAGCTTAACATAATGAGCCACTAATCTTATTTGAGGCCTCTGAGCACTATTGAAATATAGATTGTTACTAATAACCATAGCACTTCCATGTTACTGGTGCTGAAATGGCAATCCTTTCCTCCCTGCTTGTCTACAGAGCAGAAAAGAATGTTTCCTGAACGTCCAATGAGTACATCAGGAAAACAGCATCATCCACAGCAGAAACTCCCAGCTTTACTGAACGTGTTCCTTCTTTGAGTGAATTCTTGTGATGGAGTTTCCTATACTAAAAAAAACCCAAAGTAGTCCAACTCTGTTGGTTACAAAAATTCCCTTCTTCAGGTGCACCAGCTTTAAGTTGGAAGCATTTGTTACACAACAATTTTCCACCTGTAAACAACATTTCTTGGAAACTGAGAAATTGTGTGGAAATATTTTGATTTTGGTGAAATATCTGACAGGAAATTTGGATTGTTTTGACTTCTTCATTTCACTCTGGTGTTGAAGTGTTATTTCAGTAAAGCAGAGAGTGTTTGTTTTGACTTTCTTATTCTGTTTTATTTCACCCTAATTTTATATTACCATCCTTCCAATATTGTGTTTATGCATTTGCCTGTTATAGTAACGGTTCCTTTGGCCATCTGAAAATATGCTGAGATGAAAGAAAATGAGTATATTTCATCTTTTCTCTGAGTAGTATTGATTACTTCACAACATAATGTTTGTACAATCACTGATGTTTTGGATGGTTTTTTCTTTTCTCATTTCACTAAAGTTCCATTTTGCTGCAAAAGCAATTTTAAAAATGGCACCTTTTCCCACAGACAAGGACATTTATTTACCATCAAAACTAATGTGCTAACTAACAGTGTCAAATCACATTCAGCTGCAATTAACTTCTTGCTGCCTGGCCATGGCTGCCCTTTTTCCTCCCAGTATACATACACTCATTGTACAACCTTCCCCTGCATTGGAATAAGTTATTTGGCCTCCTTGTTGGGGAAATAAGGTGCTATTTCAGGTACAATGGTCTACTGGGAGGTGTCCTTGCCCATGGAGAGTTATTGAAACTAGGTGATTGTTCTACCAAACTACTCTATGATTCTGTAATCCTCTACAGTGTCCACAAAAAGGCAGTTTTTGACTCCTGATTCAAGGCAGTGGCAAACCAGGTTAAGTCGCACATAAATCCTTGTGAGGGTGTGCAGAAAACCAAGGAATATCTACAGAGAGTTGGGAACCTTGGTTCCGAACAGCATCCTTGGGATGTTAATGGACAGTGGCAGAGTATCTCTACCAGCCTTACCCCAGAGTGTCATCTCATGTCAGCTTTTGATCCAAACAAATCCCAGGAATTACAGCTAGGGAAGACCTGTGCAGTCAGTGAGGTGGGAGTAGGATCTTTGTTGAACATTTGTCTCAACCTGGAAATCTAATAACTAAATGAATAAGCTCAAAGCCAGGTCTGTGTATAACACTGCATCGGTTCTATACCCCCCACACAACCCTGGGAACTCCTTGTTAATTCCTATACTGTCCCAAAGCAATAAACTCCTTTCCTGTTCTTTGTAGCCCAACTGGTGCTTCCTAATGCTCTGGGATGGGACTTCAGGATGCTCTGGTATCCATTTGATCTCTCCTGTACTTTCAGATTTAAAACCATTTTCCCCCATTTACGTCTTAATGTTCTCCATACTCACCATGCACGAAAACTCTGATGTTTTATTCAGGGGCAGTTATCTCTAGCCAAACTTCTGCCAAATTAAATACCAGCAGCATAACAATGCTGTTGCATAGCTTCAGCTTTAATTCTTTGACAATATTTTTATTGCTCCAGAAATTGACTCACATATTCATACTTCTCGATGCTTTCCTTGTTCTCACTTCTATTTCCACCTCTGTACTGCTGTTATCTATTATTACCAGGTTGCCACAGTAACTGCATTCCTCAACACTCCTTATTTGTTCCACACGAGTTGTTATATGGACTGTGTTTGTTCCCATCATTGCCAAGATCTTGATCCTCTTTTTCTTTTTTTTTCTTTTTTTTCTTTTTTTTCTTTTTTTGTTTGTTTGTTTGTTTGTTTGTTTGTTTTGTTTTGTTTTGTTGTTGAAGTTTTGTGCTGTTCTGTGGTTTGGAAGCTTTTGGCTGCACATCATGGGGCGAGGAAGAAGACAGGTAAGGCTCCCCATTCACAGTTCTCACTGAAAATATTGCTTCTCTCTGAGGCAGCTGGCTCTTACACATCATTCTCTACAGGTCATCAAGTTTTCCACCTCTCTGACCATCCAAGGAGCAGGGATTCTCCCCGTTCAGCCCAGTGCTCTCTGCAGGACTGCTGAGTGTGAGCTACAGCAAACTTCCTACCCCGGCAAACTTGTCTGGCCTGCAGAAACACCCCCATGTACAGCACTGGAAAACCCCAAATCCCACTCCACACTAGTGCACCCTTCCTGAAACTGTGATATGAACTCCTGCACGCTCAGCGAGGGGATTTCTATCCCTCTCTCTCAATCTCTATGTTTTGCTGCCCTCTCCTGCTCAGCTAGGAAACCTCTCAAACCTCCCAAACCGGGGACTGCAGAGCCCACCTGGAAATTTTATGCTCCCCCATATGTATGACAAGTCTTGCCAAAGCACAGCATCCCTGACAAGAACAAAGTGGCAGAGGCAGTAAGGACGTACAGGGTGTCAGTGAGACCAGGATTAACCCTTCCAGAGTATCTTCTGGACAAAATAAACAAACAAAAACAACAGCTGTGAGACAATTGCTCTATAAAAGAAGCAGTACTCGAATGCTTCTGCAGCTTAACCCAAGCAGCAAATGGGGCATTATCACCTTCTTCTTTAACTCTCAGAAGTTCAGGACATGGTGGTGGGAGGAGGTCAGAGAAGTCATTGCAGCATTGCAGCCCCTGCTGTAGTGGAGTCTCTGAGCTCACCGTTTAGAGACCCCAAATGGTCCCTCTTCACTGCCACAGCAGCAGCAAAGGTTGGTGACTGTGACCTAAAAGAGCAATGGGCAGTGCTGCCACCCCCTTCACACAAAGCCTGTCCCTGGAAAGCACCTTGCTGCCAATGTTCCAGTCTCTGCAATGTTATTGCCTGCAAAAATTCTCCATTTCAGGCATCACTGGAGTAATTTCATGGTGCTTTTACCGATTCGTTGATTAATGACCTTGCTGTGCTGCAGAACAAAAACCTTCTTGGGGCTGGAACAGAAGCCCAGCACTAAGGGCATGAACTGCTACACTGCCATCCAAGCACGAGGAATGGAGCTGCTTTCTCCCACTAGAAACTATCAGAGGAAAGAGCAGATTTGGGCTGATTTCAGTGGGTTTTCCAAATTATTCATGAAGGGAAGGCAAATGGTTTCCTCTAACTCACTCCTTGTGGTGGGGTGCCAGACCATCCCATGGTAATGCAGCCAGCCAAGCCATAAATCACTGAATCATGGAATATTTTGGGTTAGAAGGGACCTTTAAAGGTCACCAAGTCCAACCCTCCTGCCATGATCAGGAGTACCTTCAACCAGATCAAGTTGCTCAGAGCCCTGTCCAACCTAAAACTGAAAGTTTCCAGGGATGGGGCAGCCACCATCTCTCTTCTCTTCCTTCACTGCTCTCAGCTGACAGTTGTACACATTATTGAACCCTTGGCTTGCTTTAGACATCAAACCGTTTTCCCCACCTGAAAACAGATTGGCAAAAATGTATGCATTGCAACATGTGTTTTATATGCACAACTTCCTTGTATTCTTCATAACTTATTTTCTTTATGAAGCCATGGTAAAAATATTGAGAAAAGTAATAGGGACAGCAAAAGATAGAATTTAATTACAAGAAGAATTTATTTGCAAGAAGGCTGGTGAGGGACTTTTTACTACCCCTTCCCGTGGTAACAGGACAAGGGGTAATGGTCTTAAGTTCAAGGTGATTTGGTTTAGATAGGATAATAGGAAGAACTCTTCCCTGAAAGGGTGTGAAGGCCCTGGCATAGATCACCCAGAGCAGCTGTGACTGCCCCATCCCTGGGGTGTCCAAGGCCAGGTTGGATGGGGCTTGGAGCAACCTGGGATAGTGGAAGGTGTCCCTGCCCATGACAAAGGGGTTGGAACAAAATAATATTGAAGGTCCCTTCCAACCCAAGCCACTCTAGGATTCTCTGGATATAATTCCCAGCTGATTAACACAGCCACCAGCTGATCCTCATTCCACACAAGCAGAGAGGAGAGACGGAGGCCAGGGTGGTGCTATAGACACTGGACATGGGCATAAATGTGACAATAAAAAATTCACAGAGAAGAAAAGCTGAAAGAAGGTGACCTTGACAAGTCAACTAAAGCAATATTTATTGGCTTTTGAAAGAGGGTTTATTGAGCAAGAAAGAATGACATCAGCCAATAGAGGATGAAAACAAGCACCCAATAAGAGTTGACTTAAAGTTCTTTCCAAGCATAAGTGGAGGAATATAAAGCAGGAAGAAGGATATATCCAAGACATGGCTGGTGGATATGTTATCCACATGCTCAGAACTCAGGGAAGTGCTACAAGTGAACTGAAGTAGTCAGTATCATGGAAAGAACATTGTACAGCCAGCCTATCAACAAATTACCCCAAATCTTTACCAAGAACACAGTCCCTTGTGATGATGTCAATATATGGAGTTTCTAATACTAAGTGACTATCTGGAGAGAAAAGAAAAACAAAACCAAAACCAAAAAACAATACAAAACCCATAAAACCTGGCATCAGCTAGAAAGTGCATACATGCCTGGAAAAAGTGGAAAAAACCCTACCAGTTTTGTTTTAAATTCAGATACTAACATTTACACTGAAATGTCAAGCCATAAGAGAATGGAATCAACTGAGCCTGTAAAAGCAAAATAGGCCACATTATTAGACAGCACTTTTAAAATTAGTTTTGATGTTCACTTAATTATAACCCCTTGGCTGAGTCAGGAAAACAGAACCTTGCCTTATTATTACCATTTCACATCATTATGAAGGTCCTTGATTGGGTTCATTGAGTAGATGATCTCAATAGGATCTGTCAAACAATAGGATAATCTTCATTTCAGTGAAAAAGCTCTCTCTCCCAAAGGCACGTTTTCTTGATAAATGGCTCTTTCATGTAGACACAAACCTAGCAAGGCATTGAGTTATGTGTTCAAAATATAAAGGCTTACGTGATTAACAAAAAGTTATCATGGGAAAGGTATAATGTACTTAAGAAAAATCTCTCTATTCCTGAGAAAGAAAAGAAAGATGGGGTAGAAAAGTAATAATATTTACTGCCAGCTCCACATCAAGTACATCCACACACATTATAATTATTCAAATTCCACTGCCCTCCAGTAAGGTGGGGGTCCAGGGAACTTAGGACAATAGATCACCTGGAGTTGCCTAAAAATGTAACTCTTTTGGAAGAAAATTCCTTGGTGAGTTTATCAAAATTATGAGCAATTTCTTCCAACACAGTTAGAACTTGAGTGTAAAATGAATCAAATCAGTGTAAGCAGAAAGGTGCATTTGTCAAAGCAGTATTACCAGCAAGGAAGAACATTACAGCAAAAGTGTGGAAAACTGCACTTTCTTTGCTCAGAAAAGCTATAATATGGCAAAGAACTTCAGCATGTGCCTAAATTATGAAGTATATTACATATGATGGAAATCAAGCAGTGAGGTTGTTATTCCCCAGAATGTTGTAACTTAATTTCCTCCATTTGTCAATTAACAGTGCATGGGAAAAATACTCTTTAAACCTGATAAATATACTCAGAGAAGTAGGAGCACAAGTGTGATTGGTACAAGACTTCTGGCTGTGATGTCCAGACCTCAGAACTTGTACAACCACATCCATTTCTGATCACCTGCGATTGAACACGCTACAGATCTGCCAATAAACCAGAGTGCCTCAGGCCTTCTGGAAACCCATTCTACATGAGAAACATGAAAATCCTGAGTTCTCTCATTTATGATTTAAAGCAGAATCTCCAGAGCTTTGTCAAGGCTGAGAAATGTGCATGCCTCAGGGCTTGTGGCCACCTCCAGTTAATAGAGGTCAGGAGGAACAACATCTCCCCCTGGCACCAGGACTACCTGTAGCATCTCAAGGTGTGTGCTGTGGGCTACTGTACAAGGCAATTACCTGTCCCTTCTCTAATTCCTCTGTCTCTGCCCACCAGGGACATCTCCACAAGGATCTCAAAAGCAACCAGAAACAGGATGAGAGGACACAGCCTCAAGCTGTATCAGGGGAGCTCCAGGTTGTACATCAGGAAGAATTTTATCACAGAAAGGATGGTTAAACTTTGGAATGGGCTGCTCAGGGTGGTGGTGGAATCACCATCCTTGGAGGTGCTTGAGAAATGACTGGATGTGGTGCTCAGTGCTGTGGTTTAGCTGACAAGGTGGTGATTGGACAAAGATTGGACTCGGTGACCTTGGATGTCTTTCCCAACTGTAGTGATTCTGTGATTCTATGTCAGCTTTCAGGTTAAACCTGAAGGGTGTCAGGAAATGTAGCTGTGCACTGGGAACTAGAATTGGAAATGTGGGTAAGACAGCAGAGTGGGGAGAATAATCAAAGAGAAGTGATGAAAGGATATTGCTGTGATAGTGTTGCCCTTTATATTATCAAGTCAGTCCTGAAGCAGCCTTAAAACCGTGAAGATGGCTAAGTAGAGATCTTTGGACTTGGACCTCACTGGTAATGTCCCTACCATCATATAACTTAGCTTCTCTGTCACCTCCAGGGTCCTAATTCCTGATTATCATCAGATGCATAAACATCAGTTCAATCCCAGACTATTTTGCAATAAAGCAGTCAGTCTTCCCCAAAACAATTTCTCATGGGTAGTTTTTTACTATAAAACTCTTGCTTAGTGAGCAGTAGATGAGATTTCACCAGGTTTGACTCTCCTTGCCTTAGAGTGTGTTCCAACAGGGTCACCCCTGGCTTTCCTGCTTCTCCAGGGCACAGAGCCCAACACAATGTCGAAGCAAAAAGTCTGTTCTGGAGGAGACAATTCTTCATCACTGTGAAGGAATGGTGGGCATAACCAATGAGGAAAATAGGGAAAGGGATGAAAGAATGGCAGTAAATGGCTGAGGCAACACAGAAGATAATGAGATGCAAACCCCAGACTTTTTAATTTCTCCATGTACAATGCCCCAGTGTAAAGCATCCAGTTCACAGTTAAAACTCAGCACTGCAGCCCCTTTCCCCAGGGTGCTGACCTCCTATCTCACCTGCAGAAATTATGGCCAAACACAACAAAACTGAATTCCGCAGTGCCAGAATTTCTCGTGGAATGGTTACTGCTATGTTATGCTCCAGTCTGTCCCAGTAGAGCTGTGTGGAGCTTTGACAGAGGAAATCTGGGCCCAGTCCTCAAGAGTTCATGAACCTTTCAGTAAAACTGGCCCCCAATCCAAAAAATCCTGGGCTCACATCCAAGAAAAACTCCAGCTCCAAGAACATCCTGCCTTACCATAGCTCTTCTACATCCATCCACCCAGACCATGCCAGGAAATGCTTGATGCTCTTTTCATCTGGAATTGCACACAGAAGTGGTGAGTGATCTTGGTAGCAGGAAAACAAGCAAAAGCAGAGGGGCCAGGTGTCTGTTAAAACCAACTCAAATGATTATTTTTCCTCTCTAGTAGCTGGTTTAACAACTGGGTATTAGTCCACATGAAATTACAGCTGCATTCCTGGGGAATTATACACTCCATCCATCTGCTCTTGCACTGAATATTGAGGAAAAGGCAAGGAAGATTTTTGGGCTTTTCCTCCTGTTCTGCAAGTAGAAGGGCATTTGGCTTTTCACATTTTTCAGCCTACTCTGGGAAAATGACTTTCAAACACATGGCATGAACCCAGAGATCTGCACATAGAAAAAGGGATTTGATGGTGTGTGCCTGTGCCCTGGCAGACAATAGTTTTGCACAGGCATTGTTAGGACAGGCATGGTCAGCTTGCAGCTGCCAGGCTTCAGTTGGTTCCCACACAGCCCAGGAAAGGCTCTCATGTACATCCCTGGCCCTGCTGCAGTGCTGAGCTGCCAGGACCCCCCCAGGCTATCTGGCTCCTCCGACACTATAGGAGGTCAGCAGAGGATGGACAACCCAGACCCTCCAGCTGGCTGCTGGGACTCTCTTTTGCAGCCCAGACAACTGATGTTGCCCTAAGCCCCTGATGTCAGAATATCCCAAGTTGGAAGAGTCCCATGAAGACCATTGAGTCCAACTCCTGGCCCTGCATAAGACAGCCCTAAAAATCCCACCATGAGATTAAAATTATCATCCAAATACTTCTTAAACTCTGGCAGGGTTGGGTTTGTGTCCAGTCCTGCCTGTGGACTACCCTTGGAGCACTTCCAACTCTCCAGATATATGTGAAAAGTCCACATATTTCAACTTTCAACAGTAGAGAGAGCCTGATATGCTGCAGGGAAGTTTCTACCCTGGAATGAGAATATACACCCCATATCTGGAGTCTCCTTCCAGCTCCTTCTTTCAGGAATAGGTGAGGCACGCTCAGGGGACTGAGACACCCACCTAGCCACAGCAAAAGGCAGAGTGCTCTGTGCCAGGCTGTGAACTTCTTTCAGCCCCAGGACACACAGCAAGTAGCTCAGGGCTCCCAAAGAAACCTCGATGCAGATTTTTTCAGGTTTAGTCAGACTAGGTCAGACGAGCAGGCTGCTGTCATTTGCACTGCATTCCTGGCTACTGCATGCTCAGTGAGCAGTGCAACTCTGCCCATGATAGATGTACTAAGTGGGTAGGACAACAGTGAAATAGCTTAGCACAACATCACTCTATACCCTATACCACTGACATTGATTTTCCTTTCAATCAAGAAAAAGCAGGGGAAAACTCTGCTTCTACCACTGCCACCTCCAGGAATTTCCAATCGTCCATGCAGAGAAGCCTGTTATCATCACTTTGCAGATTATGAAGGAAGCAAAAATCCTGCTGTTGATTTGACAAGCAGTGTCAGCCCCTCTGAGAAGCAGGTTCAGGTCTTCCTGACACCTCCCATTCCCTCTACGGCTCTGAGAATGTTGTTTGATCTCCCCGAGTCCTTCAGATCTGCCTCTATAAAACGAAGCTAACGCTGCTGACCCAGAAGGCTGCTGTAAGGAGAAAGGTCTTCACTTATCTCTGGTACCACACATAAAGAACCAAGAGAGAGCTTAAGAAGACAAGAGGGAGGTTATGTTCTGCTCTGCTGCTTAATTGAATAAGATGCTATTTGCAAGTAATTAAGGGAAAACTCAAGTGTCTGTGAGTGGGGTGAAAGAGGAGAATTCCTCTAATTTACATCTCATTGCCACTGAGATAAATATGCATTTCTCATTCTTATCTAAATGATTAACGAGACCTTGCTTAATAGCGATGCCTTTTAACTACTGTTATCACCTAATGATTAAACTAATGGCTAGCTAAAGCCTGGAAAGTTCACCTGCTTGTTTCATAAAAAAAAATGTCTCCCTCCAGCCTCCCATCCAGTCCCAGTAACTAACTCCAGTTGTGCTGCAAATTTACCCAATTTGGGAGAGGTTAAAGCCTGTTTAAGTGCCTCACTCCATCCGTGACAACGTGATCCGGCCAAGTCTACATCACTGGTTGTCAGACTGTCTGTAGCCCAGACAAAGCAGATACATTATGCTTCCAGAAATCCAAGCTCAGGTACCTCCCCACAGGCTGCACTTTTCCCTCACATCCTCCTCAGCCCGTGTCATTTGTACTCCAGCATTCATGTAAGTGATGGGAACAGTGTTTGGAGTTGGGCCCACGCACACGCTGAATGAACAGCACATGAACAGACCTTTGATGACTGCACATGGTTTTGAATGAGGATTTATCAAATACAGGCTGGATTTGAGCCTCCCCAGGCTGACATCATCACAGGTAGCACTTAGGACTTAGGCTATCCACATGTAGGTGTTGGCTGTGTGACAGTGTTTGAACTCCTATTAAAATCGAGGCAGACCACGGCAGCACTCAGAGGAACAGAGATCTCCAGGGTTCCTCTGCCACTCCCAGGCAGTTTGGGTATCACAGACCATGTGAAATTGCCCTAGAAGTCCAGAAAATCAAGTCTTTTCCATGGTGAGCAGAGTCAGTTGGAGAAATATTCACTCTAACACAGATGCCTTTGAGCTATTGATCCAGGAAGAGGTCGGTCACTCATAAGTTCTGGGCTATTTCTGTCTTGCCCATAGAGATTTTTGGATGCTGTTAAGCATATCAGATAGCATTGGGCATCTTTATTTGGCAAATGAATCCCACCTCTGTGCTGTAATTTGTACTAGCAAAAAAAAGCCAATAAAGTACTTCCAAAAAGAAATCATATAATGTAATAGCGTCAATGTAAATGATCTCATGAGCTATAATGCTGGTAAAAAAAAACATTCTTTTGGGTCAGTTTTTTCATTTCTCGAAGCAAAATTCCTACCTGACATTTTAAGCTTGCAAGAGTGCATTAAATAGCAGAACAGCACTTAACTAATTTTACATTTAGATTGCCTCTCGCCTGTGTTTGCTGCATGGGATGCTCACTCTGCTCCTTGCCAATAAGCCATCCAGAGAAACAGAACATTAATGATCAGAAAAAAAGCAAAAGCTAGTCAATAATAACCTCAGTGGTAATTTCATGACAAAAAAGTCACTCAGTTCTTAATTTGTGCCTGGTAGCTCTCGTTGTTCATATTATGAATCCTCAGGCATAAAAAGTGGATGTGATTTCTAATTTAAATAGAATTTGCACAACCCTCTGAAAATGAATCTTCATGAAATGACAAAGCAGGGATCCAATATTGTGTTTTGAAGGGCGCCACATGTTCTGAATAATGTTGTAGGAGCATAATTGAGCGGGCAGCACTGGCTTTAATGGGACAGAACTGGGGCCCCTTGGAGGTTCCTCACAGACTCCATGAAGCTACATGCCAACATGGAGTGGACAGAGGACCTGTGCTCCTGGAGAAGATGCATTTCACTAGCATCAGGTGAACAGGTTGCTCCATGTCCCATCCAAATTGGACTTCAGCACTGCCAGGGATGCCTGTGTTGGAAGGGACCTACAAGGATCAAGTCCAACTCAGTGTGGAATGTGCTGTGGTGTAGATGATGCCTCATCCTGAACACCTGAGACAGTGACACCTAGAAACCTAGACACTACTAACAGACATGAGACTCTCCCAGGGGTAAATGGAGTTTTCTCAACTGTTGCAAGTAATCTAAAGATATTTTTTGCTCTGACATGATACACCAAGCCCTGCTACAGAGCTCATGTGGACACCAGATGCCACACTTTGCACACCACAAAGCAATGTGGCATCTCTCTCACTTAGCAAGAACCAATAAAGCAGAAGAGCCCAGCTCAAAGGATTCCCAGGCCCTTAGATATGGCATAAAATATGAACTAGTTCCATCACCTGACAAGGTTAAAACAGGAAATAACATATTTATTTCAAGATAGACTTGCATCACTGTGCTAGAGGAAACTATGGTGTCAGATTTTACTTCAGTTTTGCAGAATTAAGACTTTCCTTAATTGTTGCAGTATCCCAGACAGCTTCTGTCTCCTACCCTGAGGTGAAATCTTTGTCCATGGATTCTCCAGCATTCACGCTGTCTAAAGCAATTTGAGTGTCAAATACAAATGTCTTTTATGTCCTTCCTTTTACATCCATCCCCTGCCCGGCAGTGAGAAGGAACAGGGGTGGTACAAAAGTTTCAAGATCATTTAAAATATCATTTCCCAGCCTTGCTCACCTCCTCATGGTCATTTCCTTCCTATTTCCTCCCATCAGTGCTATGCTTGTATCTGATTTATCTCCTGTCTGGCCCCACCTCCCTGTCTGCTACAGCTGCCTAAAACACAATTGTAAAACTCCTGAAAGTTAGATGAAGAGTTAAGCATAATTCTGCTCTCTCCTACAAGGAGGACAAGGACACAGGGATCTGGGCCATTCCTGTAACAGGGAATTCCTATGTCTGGGAAAGAAGACCCTCTGGGAAGGCTAAATAAATCCATGACAAAGTAAGTAGGACTAAGAAGTCGTTTTAACTTCTGTACTGTGATCTCATGTGCAGTCTGGGGCCAGCTGGGCTGAAAATTATTTTAAAGCCTAAATTGAACACTACTCAGATTGTTAAAGAACTATGGAAAAATACTTTGGGGAAGATTTTGAGGAACTGATCTCACAGCGGATAAGGCTGATTTGATTCTTACAGAGCAAACTGAAGATATTTCACAAAGCACAGAAAGAAATGGCAATAAGCTGGTTTGCCAGTCAATACACCATTTCCTCTTCAACCCTGCCTCTAGAATTTAAGGAGAATCACCCCAAGGAACCTGTGTACCTTCATTTAAAAATTAAAACAAATCATCTACTATATTTTCATCAGCAAAAAATATGATTAAACCACTATCCTTCTGATCCTGGGCAGCATTCAGAGCTCTGATATGACAGAAATAGCTACAGAGCAAGTGATGGAGAGTCAGGACCCTTGAGGGGAAGGGTTTGGAAACTACCTCTGGGATTTAGAAGGGTGAGCAGGTCTCAAGCACATGGCTGAAGTAATTGCTCTCACTTCCTTGCTACACAGAGCAGTTCAGGACACCCAGTGTGGCCTCCCAGCACAGTGGGGGAGAAGTCAGAGCATGAAAACCATATTTCTCTTCTATCTTAGAAAAGAAGAATATGTGATTTGCACATTCAGCATCAAATGGCCATCAGTGACATGAAAACCAGGTCATTGCCAGGTTATGCTGGAGGTTAAGGTGAACTTGAGGGAATGCTGGATCATGGACATGAAAAAAAAAAACAACCTGAAGTCAAAGGTCTGGTTTTGTTGAATTTCTCTGTCTTGGGAAAAAACAGTTCCTGACAGGAAGAAGTTTTTCCAATGTACTGGCACATGAATTAACCCTTCCCTCTGGAAATCATTTTGTCTTATAACTGAAAAATTATCAGTTCTATGACTGTAGTGATGCCAAAATCCACTTTAATGACAAGTAAAAAAATTACCAGGAAAATAAAAATCTTATCTGCATCATACACAGAGGGAAATGGTGGCAAGGAAAGGGACTGCTGGGACCTCAGAGGGGCAGGAGCAGGAGCTCAGGGGTTTGTGGCTGGTAGCTTTTCTGCCTGCCTGTGAATCTCTCATGGCCCAGAAACTTATGGTACATACTTCCAATAAAAAGAAGAAAAGCAGTTAAGAATCTTTCATCAAAAACGTCAAGGAGGGGACAGAGCCCAGAGATCTGAGCCAAAAAACCAAAAAAGCCATCTATAAAACTTCAATCTTCAGAGATGACCGCACAACTTCAGCACTCATCCACATGAATCTGCTGAAATGTGGCAATTATTTTTATGAAAGAAGTGGAGACCAGAGAGAAGAGGGAGAAGGAAAATTCCTGACTGTGCTTGGCTCACTGATGCCAGACAGTGGGGTGGGGTCACCCACCAGTCCTCTCAAGCTGAGTCCCCACTGCTCCACACTGGGAGGACAGCACAGATCTCCAAGACCAGAGGTCCAGCTCCCAGAGTTTGATATCTCCATCCTGCCAGCCTGACTCTGAGATTTGCCCAAGCTCTGTTGACTGCAACAGCAGGAAAACATCCTGGGAAGGGATGGAGATGCCTGAATTCTAGAGTTATATCAACCTCACACTTTGAGGGGTTGATTTGGGAGTCTCCCACTCTTTATATCCCGACAATAGGTGCCAGACATCTTCTCTTACATGGCAAAAACAACAATCACACTGACTGAACATTTGTATATTTTTATTGAATGATAAATCAGCTTTTGTGTGTGGAAATCTATATCAGAGGTAGTTTGTGATTTCATCACAAAGGTTTATTTGGCAAATAAAGTTAATTTGGCTAATTAAAAGAGGAAAAGGAGAGTACTCTCCCTCTAACTGGGCAATAAACTGGAGGTAGTGAGTTAATAAAAAAGAAAAATAACCATAATGGGGGGAAAAGATGGTATTTTTTCAGCTTCCCAACTTCATCTTAGAAAAAGGCAAGACTCTGCACTGCTTGGTAATCAGAATTCACCAAAGGATGATGGATGGCTACACACTTCCCATATTTCTTCTGTTCAATATGTCCAATAAGTTTCACAAGCACAGAGAAATTTTAGCAAGCATCCCCTGTGTGCTGCTCATCAAATCCATCCTGCTGCTGTCCCTTTCTCCATCCCTTAAATACTCTGAGCCATGCCCACCAACACCTGGCAAAGGAGCAAAAGGAGGCCATGCCTTCTGGGTCAGCAGTGAAACTTACTGTAAAACAGGGGAAAATGGAGACCAAACCAGCAGGGACCCACACAGCATTGTAAAACTGGAGGAGGGAAGATCCCCCTGGGGAAGGCGAGGGATGTGCAGGACCACCCTGAGAGCCGCCATGCCCCAGAGAGGTGCTCAGCAAAGGATGTCCCCTAAAACAGGTCTGCCCATGCTCTGTGGGGTGAGAGCTCACACACCCCAGGCATCAGCAACTCTCCCTGCACAGAGCAGGCTCCCAGGGGAGGATGTAAATCCCAGGCACGGCACGGGTGAGGCTCTGCCCTTGGCTCCAGGTCCCTGGGTTCGGCCGCAGACGGCAGCGAGGGTGGGCAGAGCAGTTTCACACGACCTTCCTCCCTGAACCAAAACTGCTGACGTCCACCCAGCCCCAGTCCTGGGCACGGGGCCAGGGCCTGCCTGTGAAAATCTGTCCCACTTCCAAAACACATCAGCTGGAATTGATGAATCCCTGAACCTGCTCCGGGAACAACCCTGGGCTGTGGTTTCACCTACACGGGGACACAGCCTCAGTTTACCTGATGCACAGCTCTCCAGAAACAACCTACAATCCCCCACTACACCTCTGAAATAGGGCTGTGGAGACAAAAAAACACCTTGCAGATTCTCTAGGGCAATCCACAAAGAGACTTAAAATTAAGTACTAGCACCCTCATTTTATAACCCAAACCCCGTCTGTCCTACATAGTTGTTTTTGTTGGGTTTTTTTCTTCTGTTAGTCTTATTTTTCATCTTAAATAAATAAGGAAATTATTTCTTTGAGAGTTGTCCTTATCTCTAACAAGATACCTGGATTTCCATATCAAGGGATTGTTTCTTATTTCCTGGAGATAACAAAAAAAAAGTGCTCCAGGGAATTCGGATTTCCATTCAGCAGCTTGTGAGAAACCTATTGATAAAAACTAAGAAATATTCAAGGACAAATTGAACAGATTGTGTCTGAGGATTATCTCTACACGCAAATGTATGTGTAGAAAACAAATAAAAGCAATAAAAGCCATTCTGTCTGAATAGAGATAGAAGCAGGCTTCTTTTGCATTAAGAAATGCCATTTCTTTATTTATTATTTACAGAATCAGAGAGGTTTCTCTTGGAAGGGACCTTAAAGGTCATCTCATTCCAACTCTTCTGTCACAGGCAGGGACACCTTCCACTAGACTGGGTTTCTGTCTCTGGGACAGTGGTAGAGAAAAATAAACAAATACTGAATTTCAGAATAACTTTGCAAAATAACATTTAAGAAAATAACGGTTTAGCCTCTCTGCTTATGCACTAGAAGGAAATGAGTTTAAAGAAACCTGATAAGCTGATAATTGCATTATGCCAATTCATTCCTCCCTCCAACACAGGTCCCTTAATGAGACCTTTTTGCATTGGAGAGAACCAGCTGCTATCCCTTGGCTGACAGGCCAAACCATCTTCTCAGTGAGGTGATTAGACCCAGATCATCTCCGTAATGGAGCTGCAACTATCTTCTGCAAGATTAAAACAATTTCTGGGGGAGATTTTCTGAGAGAAATTAATTTTCTTGGATCATAATTTGTCCTTGGGAAGATCAGACTAGTCTGGGGGCTTTCTAGTGGAGAGGGCAGGCGTAAAGACATTCCAGTGCAGGTCTGAACAACAGCACTCAAATGGCTAAATTACTTATTGAAAGTCATAGAATCAAAGAATGGTTTGGGTTGGAAGGAACCTTCAAACACCACCTCATTCCAGCTCATTCCCTTGGACAGGGAGACACCTTCCACTGTCCCAGGTTGTTCCAAGCACTGTCCAACCTGGCCTTGGGCACTTCCAGGGATGGAGCAGCCACAGCTTCTCTGGGCAACCTCTGCCAGGGCCTCACCACCCTCACAGGGAAGAATTTCTTCCTAACATCTAATTTAAGTCTCTCCTCTTTCAGTTTAAAACCATCCCCTCTTGTTCTAACTGCCTATGTAAACACACTTGTCTGCATAGACAATGACAGCTTGGAAACCTGCAACCTCTGTTCATGCACAAGAAAAGAAAACATTTAAGGCAGAAGATGATACTATCCCCCAGTCAGCCCTGCAGCTCAGCTCTGAGAGTAGGAAAAGATTCAAGCAACAGGTCTTCCCAGCTGTTCTTCCACTGCAGAGCATCCCAGCAGCATCTCCTCCCAGCCCTCCTGGTCTGAACTCACCTGCTCAGCAGATGAACGGTGGCTGTCCCCATCAGGACCGTGCTCCAAGAAAGTGGCACCAGCAAGGAGCAAAGGTCTTGGAAATCTGGGAAGGTGCAGAAGGATGAGTGTCCAGGGAGGAGTGCTGGCACTCCAGAGCGATTCAGTGGTGGTGTTGACTGAGGATGAAGGCAGACAGGATTCTTCACATCACAGCCATGAGCTGTGACCTCTTCCCAGCTGAGCAGATACCAAAGCACTTGGGACAAACTGGGAAAATGACCTCAACTCCAGCAAGAGGCTTGAGTGGGTGAGGGAGGAGAAGGAGAAAAAGAGACAGGATGTTTTCAAGGCTGGAGAAGCACCATCTTCGGAGGAGCCAGGGGCATGCCTGCTCTGCAGTGGGATTGCTCTGCCTCTTCCTTGTTTTGCATGGGTTTTCCAGCACAAACAGGACCTTCCCAACCCCCCATGATGTCAAGTCAGAGGATTCAGGACTAAAGTCATGATTTGGGGCTATACCATGAAGATTTTCAGGTCTGAAAAGAGATGGGTCATTTACAAGGAAAATGAAATAACTGTCTCCCTGCTTGGCCTTGGATTTCCTCAGGGAGGCAGACATTTTTGATTCCAGGATTTTGGCAGACATTTTTGCACCAGAGACATGAAGACCACAGAAGGGAGCGAGCAGAAAGACAGCCATGTACACTGAATCCCAAGTATATTTGCCTGACAGGGGTGTAGCACATACAAGAATTTCAGCAAAATGCCTGTTAATTAACTGAAAAACTAATTTTATAGAACATCTTTCATATTTTTGGAAATAAGTAGCAGCCCTGTTTAAGGTTGCCTGTTCATAAACAAACCCATGTCAGTGGAAAATTTTCACATTTATATGAACCCTAGGATTTACATGTTTTATGAATGATCAGCCATGACACATTTATCAATCTATGGGCCAAGAAAGAAATTAGCTGATGGAAGCTAAAACCTGTGCTTGGTTGTGCTGATTGCTCCTATTGTGGTGACTGTCATTTCAGTCAGCCCCAGATACTGAAAAATCCTGAGTCAAACCCTAAAACCCACATACCCCACTTGACAACCCCAAGAGAATTTGAAATTTATGAATAAAAATAGCACAAACAGCAGCAGCAACAGCCTTGGTGTCTCACCCATGGCATTCTGCCATATTTCCAGCTTGTATTCCCCAGCTAGAATTTATTTTTGATCATGAAGCCTGAGAATATAATGGGTTAAAGGATCCTAGGAGTCGGACATATCAGAAAAAAACTCATCTATTGCAAAACTAACATTAAAATTACACAACAACGTTGTGCCTGGCATCTTTACAAAGCAGGAATATTTCCATTTTTTGCACTTACCTAGGCAAATCTACCACACATCTTTACCCTCCAGCATCTAAGGGACTTTACGGGGCAGTAAAAACTGAATGAATAAACCCAAATAAGAAGCAATAAATGATTGATTTGGAAAAAAAACAGAACACACTTGTCTTTCAAAATATTGGAGCTGTAAAAGCCATCACAGAAGAATTTAGCAACTTTATAGCTGATTTCAGTCTATGGGCTTGGCAGAACAGGGGTTCGCATCCCAATGACCTTCTGCACATGAAACATTTATAGACCCCTTTTTTTGTACGTGCATTTGGACATTTTTAGTTGTGTCCTTCTCTCAATTTATTCAGTTTTGCATTGAAAAGACAGAATAAGAGAGCAGCAATGGGAAAGCCAAAAATACCCTTGATTTTCATTTTCCAAAAATGGACAGTTTGGAGAGGGAAAAAAAAAAACTTTTTTGTTTGGTGGGTTAAGGCAAATGGCCCATTTTGATTTAAAAAAATGCTGTTTCCAATCCAAACAAACCTTCTGGCATTAGGAATTATGGGATTGTATTGTGCAAGTTGAACGTGTATCAGTGGGCTGAGGGGCAAAGGGAGCAGCTTTGGGCATTTTCAGGGTTGCACTCACAGTGCTGGCCTCTGTCCCCTTCTCCCTCCCTCCTTCAACAACCTTCAGTCTGCTGCCTCAGTTTCTCTCAGTGTAAAACACGATAAAAATAGCAAATGTCCTCCCAGAGGAAGCTCTGAGGAGTAATTAACTAATGCTTGCAAAGTGCCAGCCAGCACTAATTGCTATCATTATGCAGGAGAGGAGCAGTCAGGGTTTGCTTTGGTCCTAATGGTGCTTGTTTTCCTGGACTCGATGAGTCATGGCATCAATGAGCCACTGATGGAGCTGTGAGTGACTCCTCAAGGCACTGCAATAGGTTCTGAAAATATAAACATTAACAAATTAATTTAGTTCTCCAACAGCCTCCTGGAAAGCCAAGGCTTCAACCTCCCTCACAACGTGGCATGCTAGGAAAAAGGGAAAGAAAAGTTATTCCCCCTATTCCAGGCTGATCAAGTGCCTGGGTTGAGCTGTATATCCCCATTAACTCTTTGATTTACCCTGCAAATCCAATGTAGTCACACCAGCTTTGTGGTGGCTCTGGTGCAGCACCTGGAGCCATGCCCTGGGAGCAGGAAACTGGGAATGGGGCCAGGCTGGTGCAGGAAGGAGGGGGGAAAGCAACTGGTTTTCAAAGCAGGGAAAGAGAAGGAATAACTTAGCCTAAGGAGCAAGAGTCAAGGAATTCCCTGTAACTTCTGGTGAAAAATCTGCCCAAAAACTGGGAATGGTTTGAGGAAGAATCAGAGACAGGGACATGACCGAATTCATCTGTGGAACAGGAACTTTTGATGCAGACAGGCCTTTCATGAACACAGAGCTTTTACAAAATAGAGGATCCAAGCTATGGTGTGTCCAAATAAACATCTGTCTGCCTGGGAGAGCAACAGCATCTCTTGTCATCCTCACTTTTCACATTATGAGAGGCTGCTGTGTCAATATCAACTAGAAATTGATGGCAAGGGGGTTGTAACTAAATGATCTTAAAGTCTTCCAGTCCAAACTATTCTATGATTCTATGGAATTACAGCAGGCTCCAGAACACGCTGTTGTTTGCAATCTGCAGAGATCAACTCTGCAGGGACTTTCCCAAAGGATGCTCCAGAGGTGGGTATCCCCCATGGCCATGGCACCACTGGAGCCTACAGACTGGTAAGAGGCTTTCTTCAGGTTAGAAAGAGGAATAGCCATGACCAGGCCGAGTGCAAGCTGGGAACCTGAGCTCAAATTTAACTGCACTCCCCAGTTAGACAACTGAAGGGAAATAAATTTGCTGATTGCTGTCTATCCGTGAAGACCTAACAAGGCAGGGAGATGGGAATAGTCCTAGTCCTGGACATATTCCAAGGTGGTAGCAGTAAAGACAAGGAGCTATTCCCACAGGAATAGACAGTGTGAAGGAATCCTCTTTCACAGTTCTTTCCTCTCTGGCAACAGTTTCTCAAGTTAAATAGTTATATATGTATATATGCATTCATGTACATACCCTCAAAAAGCAAGGCAAGAAGTCGAATCTTAGTGCCTGAAAAGTGGATCTAATCAAGTAAACAATCTTCAATCCTGAAATTTCCCTTACAAGACTCTAAAATGTTTTATTTCAAAGTACAACCTCAGCTTTCAAAGTACAAAGTTATTTATAGATTATCAATTTTAGTATAAAGCCTTTGAAGTCCCTTTTAAACTTCCCAAAATGCTTTGAAGATGAGAAGGTTCAAATTTAAAAACCCCTGGGAAAGAAGGTGCCCCTTTAGGGCCAGATGGGCCCGATCCTCCTGTTCACTCCAAAAACCCTACAATTAGTAGGATAATTTGGAAACCCCAGCATGTGTTACCCCAATATGACATTAGATGTCACCCATGCACTGCATTTACTGCCTGTCCCCCTCTCCTGATCCTCACGTGGGAAAGTAACAGCCCATTCCCCCCTCACCCCAGAACTGGTGATTCAAGCTGGGGGGATCTCAGGATATCACACCAGTGAGGCACCAGGAGAAATGCCCACAGCCTGGACCTGATGCCTCAGCCTGGAAGAGGTGGGATAGCAGCAGTATCCAGCAGCCATCCACCCATGGCCTTGCAGGACAGGAGACGGTCCAAGATACAGATGTTTAACTCTATACTGTCCCTGACCCCTGCCAGCCAGCACTGCCCATATCTGGGCAGCCTTGTGGGGGCTAAAGGGTTTGGAGACGAGTCCCCACTGAGATGCACCCCTAATTTAACAAGAAGAGCTTGCTAAATTAGCTAGCTTCCAGCTGTGTGGAATTCAGATGCTCTATGCCACACACGTCTGTGCTCAGGAAATGAGTCCCCAGAGCAGACTGGAGCCAGAGATGGCACAGAGGTACAGGGAACAGCCCCATGTTGCAAGGCAGCCAGGGTGCTCTGCACTCCCTGTTCCTCTGGATCAAGGTCTCCTTCACACGCTCTCTCCTCCAAGGACTGCTTCACCCTCCTGTTCCCTTGCTAAAGAAGGGGAACCAAAACCCTGGGAAGGTGACCACAAGGCTGGGAAGCTGGAAAGGAGCCAGCTGAGCAGCCCCACGCTGGGAACCACCCCTGGTGCCATTTGGGCACTGTCCCAGGCTTACACCAAGTGGGGCAGGATCTCCCTGACGGCTGACCGGGGCCGGCAGGAGGAATCCCATGGACTGGAGAAGGAGGCCGACCTCATTAAAACCATGGAAATCCCCTTCCACATTCCCGGCTGCAGTGTTTCCTCTCTTGCAAGAGTGTGAGGCGGTGGCAAGCGGGAGGGGGGGAGGCACTTTGGGGAACATGTTTACAGAACTCCTGCCAAACCACAGGAAGTCCCAGCTCCTGGAGATGAAGAATGGGCGGAGGGGGAGGCAGATATGGCCAAGGCTCTGTCAACTCCTCTCCACTGCCACTGGCAAACAAAAGCCAGATCACAGCAGCACTGTTGTGCCTGGCCATGTGGGACGCAGGAGGGCCTGGAGTCTTCTCCTTTTGCTGTTTTATCTCAGAGCAGCTCAGCAAGTGAAGCCTCCAGCAAAGGGGGAGGAAAGCACCTGAGAGATAGGTAATTCTTCTGCACACATCTAGGGTTAAGCACGCCTTAGTGTGCTTCTGGCTGTGGCAACTGAGAACAGACTCAGAAATGGGATCCAACAGCTCACTGTGCAGAAAGCTGACAGTTGCATAGAAGTATTTTTCTTATGATTTCTTAACAGCATTCATCTGCCGCATCCTGTTTACCCACCCAAGGAATGCCACCTTGTGGAGCTCTCCTGGCTTCTCCCTGAAGGGCTGGCAGCAGAGCTGTCCAAGCATCCAAGGAATCTAGAGGAAGGTGTCTCTTCCCATGGCACAAGAGCTTGAACTGTATGATCTTTAATAGTCCCTTCCAACCAAACCATTCTATGATTCTATTATTTTATGAATCTGCTGCCTCTGCCATCACTCGCAGCCGTGACATGCCACCTGTCCGGTGAGGCTATCAAAGGTTTGGGCAACAGCTCCTCCTTGATCAGAAGGTGTTGGACGTCCCTACAAATACATCCTAGAATGGCAATAAGCTCTTGAGACTGGGCACCACGGGGGCCTCGTCTGCTGAAACACCTGAACAGGATTTGGTCAATTTCATGGCAGATCCACAATTCAGTAAATGTTTCACATTGCTTTTCATTTCATTAGGCACAACAGCCTTACAGCAGGCAAGGATGTTTCTTTATCTCACACGATCTCACACTCCCGGCTTTGGCTGCATCTTTGGCAAAGACTTTGCACTCATTATGGCTTAATGGCTTTAACCTGAAGGTGGGTAGGTTTAGATTAGATATTAGGAAGAAATTCTTTACTGTGAGGGTGGTGAGACATTGGAACAGGCCTGCACAGAGAAGCTGTGGCTGCCCCATCTCTGGAGGTGTTCTAGGCCAGAATGGACGGGGCTTAGAGCAACCTGGTCTAGTGGAAGGTGTCCCTGCCTTCCCTGGGAGGGGGTTGGAATGAGATGATTTTTAAGGACCCCTCTGACCCAAATTATTCTGGGATTGTATGATAGGTATCTACAAAGAAGCATTACCCACCATTCCCCAAAGTACTCAGCACAGCTGCTCCCTGTCCTCACCATTTCACTTGTTTGATGAGGACAGACACTCCACACCCTGATTTATCTATCAACATCTGCAGGGGTACAGACAGGCAGAAAAACAACCTACCTACCAAAACATTGCCTCATATTGCTCAAGTCAGTTAGAACTGCAAATTAATTCATAACAGACTGAATTTAAAACCTAAAGAAAAATACATGTTCATTTATTTGACATGCTATTTCAAAATGAATAATATAGTTCTTGTTTAAAAGTCACTAAGACAGATTTAATAAAAGAAAAGTTTCCAAGAGGTTTCATCTGACAATGAGTATCATATTGAACATAGTCGGGAAGAGAAATTAGTGTAGTCTATATAATTAGTCCTTCCCTCCACCCCTGTTTGGCAATCACTTTATCAAATTACAGATGTCCAGACTGAATTAAGTGTTGCTGGAATACCTTGCAGTCAAAATCTTTGTGCAGTGTTCATTATCATTAATTAAGTGTATGCAATCCCAGTTCCCAGAAGAATGTCCTTTTCTATCAGCTGATCTATATTTAAACTCTGGAGGATTCAGCATGCATTTTTAATAGAAATTCAACAGAGTATTGACATTTCTTTTTGGTTTACAGCAGCCTTTTTACATCACAAAAATCACAATGACCCAGGGAGATTGTGCTTCTCCTCTTCAGCTAAAAATACCAGTTCTGTAAACCTTTCTCCCTAAGGCAAATTGCTGATATTTTTCTATCACCCTATTCTAGACTTTGATTCAGAAATACCTTGCCCCACTTCTAAGCAGTAAACTTTGAGTTTATTTAAACTTTGATGTGATATGCTTGTTTACACCTCGCAGCATGCACTTTAGTCTCTCCAGAGGGTGGATTTCCTGACTCACAGTGCCTGTAACCCATTGCCCAAACCGGTTGCTCCCCATTCTGTCTCTGTGCAGCTCCTCCTGCCTTATTCCACCCCACACGCCTCCCTACTGAATCTCACCCTACTTTGGAAAGGCCGTTACTCCAAAAACTGAGGGTCCCTCTCCTTCCCAATCTCATCCTCAGTGTCTTTCTCAGTCCTTTCTGACTCTGCATGTCCAGCAGATTGAATAATTCTCCTCTGGATTTATCCAACCACCCTGCAGACCTGTGTTCACCATCACCATGCCTCTCAAAAGTCCTGGCAAAAAGCATCCGAGTTATGCTTCAGCTGTTTTAGAAGATTACTAATGAAAGCCCTACTGGAGCCAAGGCAGCTACTGCATCTCTCCTTTCTAGAACCAAGAGACTTTGATTGATCCAAAAGTTTTCTCTTGACCAGTCCTTAATGGCTGATATTCATTTCCTTCATTACCTGTCATGTGTTTGCAAAATGGTCATTTAATTACCTGTTCTTTGCTTGGTTTTTGTGAGAATGTGACTCTCCCATTTAACTGTA
This sequence comes from Certhia americana, assembly GCA_018697195.1. Classification (NCBI taxonomy): domain Eukaryota; kingdom Metazoa; phylum Chordata; class Aves; order Passeriformes; family Certhiidae; genus Certhia; species Certhia americana. Next base: position 150,176,153 of record CM031858.1, on the reverse strand, counting down.
CAGATACTGAACACACAGTTTTGCTCTGCCTCATCATCCCTTATCCTCAGCATGAAACAGCCCTGTTACAGGTCACTAAGGGGAGAAAAGCTCCTTCAAAACATATCTGCTAAACATTCCCAATGCCTTCAGTGAATGTTTGGGTACCATTTCTCATCTTAGTCCACTAGGCCCTAAAATAACACCTTAAGTACACAACACATCACCAGCTTCACCACGAGTCTGCAGAGCTTTGGCTCTGGTTCATAACATTGTGGAGACTAAATGTCTCCATCCGTGGGTTAAAAAAATGCTGGTGATGCTTATCTCTTCCAAGGAACACCTGTGAAATGGATTCGCACATTGAAACAACTTGTGTTCAATGTAGAAATTGAACACAATTGGAGAAATGAGAACCCAGGATTTCTTCAGTGCTTCCCAGCCAAGCCCATACCCCTGTCCTCCTGGGAAGGAAAACACTCCCACCAAGACTGGGCTGAGAAACAAGGAGCAAATCCAAATTCAATGAAGAATTGTCTCCCCCCAGCAGCATCCCACAGAGTTTTTGTGTAGGAGCTTGTTTGTACCTGATGATGTGACTGAGACCTTTACTAAGGTGGCCTCAGGGGGCTTTAAAACACACTTGACTGAAGCACCTCCACTAAAAGCTGCTCCCTGGAGTCCTTATACAACCAAAGACATGGCAGAACATCACTCCTGAGTGCCATCATCAAGGTAGCAAGCATGAATCGCTACTAGTGGGGATAGGGGTTCTCTACCATTTTGGGGCAAGTCACCCACAGTTACAACAGGGAGGATTCAGCGTTTGCATTTCTCTCACTGCTCAGATGAGACCATCTTCAGACTGCTCATCTCTCGTACGTGAGATAAAATTCATGGCAAAGCCAGTCCTTCCTTGCCAGAAGATGGAAGTGGTCCAATGCAAACAGGACAAATACAGCAGCTAACACCAGCTCTCTGACAGTCAGTCAGCCTTCCCTCTGAAACAAAAAGCAAAGCAAGTCCCAGAGGTCTCTCCTGCTCTGAGCATGGCTTTACAATTATAAATTATCCCAAGATTATCTCTGTCCCCAGCGCTGCTGAATTCACCTCCACTGTGTTTGCTAGGGGATTAATTGCTGATGCATTGGCTGCACTGCTGAACAAAAGCTGGGGATGCAGAAAACTCCTAATTGCCACCATCATTCAGCAAGGGGTGATAAATTTACAGCCAAATACAGAGGAAACACTTTTTGATTTAGCACAGTCTGCAATTAGCCAGCACAGACCACTGCTGGGAAGGGAATCAAGGCAAACAAGACCAGACATCCAAAGGATATGAAAAAGGACAGGGATTAGGGTGGCACTGGGTAAAATAGCAATGCCCAGAGCTGACCATCTGAGCTCCAGCAGGCTCCATCCAAGGACAAACAGGTGCTTCTTGCTCTTCCCACATCCTAGAATGATGTCTGACAGTGCCTGGATGCAACATCCAACTTACTCCTTGATATTCCCTTCCACACTGTCAGGACACTGCATTGGTGCCCATTTCTGGGACTCTGCATTCAGAAGAGTTGTTCCAGGGCAACCCTTCCATCCTACCTCTTCCCTTGATGGACCACACATCTCACATGGAGAAATGTGGAGATATCTGAGGAGAGAAGATAACCAGAAGTCTGGTGCAGAGCACAGGGCTTGCTTTCCAGATCAAAGTCTCTGATTCTATCTTGGCTATCCTGTCTGAGTGTGAGAAAAGGAGAAGCTTCATTTCCAGCAGAAAAATCTCCCACTTGCAGAAGTCAGCCACAGCCTCGCTATCCTCGTCCATGGTGGGAACAAGCAGCAAGCACACTGCTCCTCACTGAATCTGGGCTGGATCAGAGAAAAGCTGAGATCCTTGGGATTGCAAGAGGGCCCTGGACATCAGCACTGCTGTCATCCCACCCTTGTGCTGAGGGACTTCCAGGCACATGGAAATGTGGTGAGAGCTCTGGACCCAGAGGCTCAGATGAAATGCCAGAAGCTCCACAGCCCTGAGTGGGACCAGGCTGAAAATCTGTCAAGCTTTCTCATGAGATTTCCTCTCTCCCTCCTGGTTCTGTTTGGACTGGAAACACCATGAGAATAACTTTCCTCCTTGCTTTTCAGCAGTTTTGCTTCCGGGCCTGGGCTAAACAAGGAAGTGCAGAGGCGTGGGAACTGAGGGGAGACACAAACACATGGGAGCACAGGATGAATGGCTCCAAATCCCTGCATTCAAGTCACTGCCTCCATCAAGGGTTCTCCTGCCAGCTGAACTCCTCTGCACGGGCTGACACTTTCAGGTGGAGGTAGTTACCCATGGGTCAAAGCCTTCTCTCCCTTAGGCAGGAAAGCATTCCCACGAATAACTCAACTTTTAGTGCTGTGAGACAGGAATTTTTGGACCAGGATCTTGGTGCCTTTTAAAGACACATCACCCAGCCCACAGCAGAGCACCTGGACACAGAGCCCAGACCTCCAAACATTTGTTCTTCTGTGGTAAAAGTGTTTGACTTCTCGATGCAGTCATCATCTTAGCACCCTGAAAACAGAGTCCATTTCAGGTGTGAAGTACCACAAACCACTTCATGGGAGGCTGAACCACTCCTCCAGGATCCAAACTTCTTCACTGCTCCACGCTTTTCGCATCCACTGACAAAACAAGTTGTGCCCACAGGAGCAGGTATGGTATGTAGGGAAGCATAATGATCCCATCACCCCATACATATTTCAGGATAAAATTCCAGCTTCACCACAGCCTAGTGCACCACCCAACATGTGTTTACACCAAACAATCAGTAACTCAAAGCTACAAAGAATGAGGAAATGGGAAGGAGTTTTTCCCATACCAAGCAGCTTGCAGTTTAAGGCATTGCTCTTTCCCATAAGTCCCCACCAGACTGGCATCGAAATCTCTTGGGATTATGTGGATCTGTTCAGCAGTTCAAAGGTTAATTGGAGCTACACCAGCATTATGAGCAGAAAGGAAGGGACAATTTGTAGCAGCAAGGTCATGCATCTACTGAGCCCTTCCCCCTGGAGCATTCATCATTATTTAATTATCACTGTACTAATAGCTAACATGAATTAAAGTATTCAGGGTCTCTTAGGCTTTGTGGAAGAAGAAAACCTTCTGGGTTTTTTAAGAACCTCACAACAGGAGCTAGTGGAACATCCTCCTGGCCCAGCTGGCCCTGTCTCTGAGAACCTGGGACAAACAACTGAACTTACCTGACTCTACAACTTCTATGCAGGACTGTCCCAAAACACAGGCAAAGATGTTCAGGTGAGTCTCAAGGACCTGCAGACAGCACTGGCACAAGCCAGGAGAGGACTCAGTGACTAGAGAGGCCATTTAAGTGGCTTTAATTTAAACCAGATTAGGTTTAGATTAGACACTAGGAAAGAATTCTTTACAGTAAAGGAGGTGAGGCCTTGGCACAGGTTGCCGAGAGAAGATGTGGATGCCTCATGCCTCAAAGTGTTCCAAGGCCGAGTTGGATATGGCTTGGAGCAACCCGGGATAGGGGAAAGAGCCCCTCCATCCTGCCAGAGGCTCCTCACTGAGCAAGCAACATCTGAATTTGAGCCCATTAGTACCTGTTGCAAAGCCACCTTCCCCTCCTGGATGGTGCTACCCAGTAGCAGCACCTAGGCAGGTTCTGCTGTCCTCTTGTCTGCATCATATTCCTGCTCTGAACACATCCCCAGAGGCACAAGCACAGCTTCTCCATGTCCTTGGCTCAGACAGAGCAGCACAGCCCTGAGCTGTGTCCTCCTCCCCCTGTCAGAAGAAGCAAGAGAGGCAGAAATGCACCCAAGAGACACGCTGTGACTCTGGTCCCTGCCAGCTCTCTCCAATCTGCCCTGCCCAAGGCACTTTTCCCTGTCACAGTCTGGCACATCTATTTCAAATGCGGAGGATTGCCACATATCACAGGGAACAAGAAACAGATTCCCACCGGGGAAGCGGGGCCCTGGAGCAGAGTGGCGTCAATGACGTGCCCTTGAGGTTCAGAGAAGGAGGACACAACTGCTTGTTAATCCTGCTTCCCAGCTGGTGATTTCTAGGGATAACCTAGCCAGGGAATTCTAGGGAAAATGTTAAAAGAACTTCTAGTAATGCACTGTGAGAATAAAATCCCCATCGCTGTAGCTCACAGGGAGGTAACACTGCTGGTTCCACAATAAATCTTGTGAAGCACTGGACACAGATCCAAGGATCAGGAAACAAGCAGCAAAGTCACCTCTTTCATTACTTGGTTTTAGGAACCCAAGTGTGACCCCCTGTGTTAGGGTAGATTACATGGTGGTCCCAAGCCTACCTTTCAACCCCACTTTTCATGAGTCCAATATTTTCTCATGTTATCTTGTGCCTTTAATTACTTGTGTTCATAAGTTCACCCCTACCATATTCACCTCCTTGCCCTTATCCCAGACCCTCTCCCCAGCTTCCCCAGCCACCATGAGCCCTCAGCCTGTTCTTGACCTCTCAGTGTTGCAGTCTTGAGCTCTTCAGACTTTGCCTGTCACTTTATGCTTCAGCACTTTTATTAATTCAGAGATGCTTTGTCTTAGAGGACAGAAAATGTAGAAACCTGGAGGCACAACAAGGTAAGGCCACATGGTTGCTGCCCCAGAAGACAAGCACATACTCAGTGCCCAGATGCATGCTATCTGGCCCACTGAGGGCCAAGAAATGAATCAGCAGCACAGTGCTGCACCTTTACACAGGCAAGGAAAAGAGGCAGAGGTGAAGGTGAGTCACAAAATAAGATTACTCAGCATGGTGAGTTTGTCATTGCAGCACCTGAGTCACAGGACTCATTCCACTCAAATTTAGACCTCTAAAATGTAGAATCTTATGTCTGGCCACACAGATTTAGCTTCCTTTATAGTCTGTGATTCATCTGACCTCTCTCAGACACTACTGTAGATTGAATCACACTCTGGTTCTTCCTATTTTTCTGCATTGGCAATGAAGGGAGCCAACGGTGACTAGTTCATCCAAAGCCAAACATCTCAACTCTTCATGCCAAAATAAGAGCAAAGGAATCCCACTCTGGGTATTGTCATTTCTCCCTAATTGAAGGGCTTAAAACTTTCAAAGCAGAAGGACAATGACAGCTGAATTTGTGGTGGGGCTTTTCATGCCAACATTCAGAGACCGTTCATCCCTGCCAGCTCACTCAGTTTAATTCATGGGAATGTCCAGAAACAGGAACTCCTGGAGCACAGCAAAAAAATGAGCCAGGCTCTGGCATTTCTGTGAGCAACCAGTTCTTAATTATTTGACTATTACAAGCATTGTGCAGTAACCATATGCATTGAATGGTTTGTGGAGGTTTCTCTGTCATCCATGTACAAATGTCCACAAGGGTCTAGGGTTTCTGCAGAGGTTTGGGTACAAAAGCACAATGCCCAACTGCAACTCCTCTCTGGGTGTTTGAGGAATTTATAATGAAACTGACATTAAATGTAATTTGGGTCAGGAAGGATCAGGGCACCAGGAATGGTGGGCTAATGCTGATCAAGCAGATGTATCTTGGGCATGAGGAAAACCCTCCCAAGTTCTGAAAAGGGCAGGAGCATGCTGGAAGCAGGACTGATGGGAAAACCACAGGAATGGGGGCTTCTGCGCAGAAGGGACAAAATTACCCTGGGAGGAGGCTGTCAAGCAGCAATCTGAGCCATGAAAATGGAGACAAAATTACTTACAAGCCCCTGGATGTTGGATACCTGTAGAGATGTGGGTTCTCCCTTCACTAGGAAATAGGTCAAATATGGTTCGAAGTTAGGGGTTTATCATTTCAGCTCCCCAGACCCATAAGTATTGCTAGTTGAGGGCTCTGAGGCAGAGCAGAGCCAGGAGGGAAGGAAATGTCTTGGGCTGTGCTCAGGGGCTGCACTCAGACCCCACAGAGCTACAGCAGGGCCAGGAGGAGAGTACCGGGGAAGGAAGTCTTACAGCAAGGTCGGACAGCAGCTGTCTCCAGGAATGAATCCAGGAGCAGCATCCTCCTGGGATGGGCCAGGAGGATCTTGTGTTGACTGACTGCCCTTCCTGAGTTCAGGAGGAAATTAATCTCCCACCATGGGCTCCAGTTTATTTTTACATTGCAAGTTAGCCCGAAGGGAAAAAAAGAAAATCATAAAAAAAGTTCTATTCCCTAAAAGGAATCACAAATTTCAGAGCGACCTAAGGAGATTAGTCAAATCCCTGTGACCATCAGCAGTTTCACTTAGGTCAAAGCCTGGCATAACTCAATCTCTGTGAGAAGGGAGGAGTGGTGTGGACTGCCAAGCTCTTCAGGCTGGCCAGCCTCTCCAAGAGGGACCTTCTGCAATATCTGGAGGGAAATATCCCTTTTACAGTCCCACAGCAAACCGTCAGACTGACCCGGAGTGCAGACTGCGAAAGGGAGCGTTATCTCTTGCAGATACCACAGTGAGACCTTCCAAGCTGGGAAGCAGGAGGAGGACCAATTTCCCAGGCTGGGAGACATCAAAGGCTGTGTGAAACCTTCCGAAAATGCTCACCCTGAATTTCTCATGCATGGGTGGGCATATGGGATAACTCTCCATAGGGTCAGGGAAATGTAGAAAGTGGAGCAGTCGGGTTCTGATTCGCCTCTTGCTCTGGGGAAGAAAATGAAGAGAATTTAGCTCAAAACCTAAAAATAAATATGCCACCCATAGGTTTAGCTTTGCATAAAAATTGGCCAGAGTTAGGTAACCTAAGGCATTTTTTGGATGAATTCATTTCCATCCCCTGGCAAACATGTCTGTGGTAATGGGCTCACAGAAGCATCAGCCCTTCAAGCTGTGCCTCAGATTTCATCCAGGGGATCAGTAATGTGGTGGTGCTGCTGTGGTACTGCTGCTGCAATGCACTCAGTGAGCAGAGAGGTGTTGGAGAAATAAATTGAGAACAAACTTTTGGATTTGGAAATGTTCAAGACCAGGTTGGATGGGGTTTTGAGTAACCTAGTCTAGTTGACGGTGTCCCTGCCCCTCACAGAGAGGTTTGAACAAGATAATCTTTAGGGAACCTTCCAGCTCAAATCATTCTATGCTTGTATGATTACTCTAAGTAGAATCATACTCCACAGCTTTAAAAAAAAATCTGCCTTCTTTTCAGTGAGAGGAAAGGGCCTCTTGAAAAAAACCCAACAGAAAGTCTCCTGCTCTGTTGTGCAAATACAGAATTTGCTTTACATGATATCATGAAGCCAAAAAGGATAGGAAGTTCCACTGTAGTTCCTCCACTGCAGAGAGGCAGAAGGCTTTTGCAACTGTTTCTCTCTCTCTGATAAAGTTGTTGATGCAGTTCTTAAAAGAAATAACAATTTTTGCATTTCTTAGCTCTCCTCCCAAAGACACTTGCTCTCTCTTTGTGCCTTCTCCATCATTTGAACTCTTTCAGTAGTTTCAGACCTAAAGTTTTCAAAATTACAAGTCAGGAACTAGAAAATCCTTACACTGATTTAGAAACTAGAAGATTGAAACCAAAACAGCAAGAGACACCTCATCTGCAGGGAGTTTTGAGTTGCTTCTGGTCTTTGAGTTTCTAAAACCAAGAGTGGGACAGTCCCATTGCAGGTTTTCTGAGTACCATCACACCCGCTCTTCTATCTGCTGTTTCTTTCCTGGTGTTGAGATCTCTTCAGACCAGAAAGCAGCTTTCTGTCCTATAAACATGCAGCATTTAGCACAAGGTAGTCTTCAGGCAGGATGTATCTTCTGGGCACAGAAAAAATGAAGGTGAATTGTTACAATCAGCTGTTTTACCTATGAAACACATAATCCCAGAGTAAATATTTGAGAAGTGAAGACAGCAGGTGGGCTAAGGAAGACAGACAGCATCATTGTTCATCTCAGCTGGCAGGACTCTCACTCTTCAGCATTTGCTCCTGACCCAGTGAGCGTTTTCCTATGGAGGGGAAAGGAACAATAAAAAACAGAGAATCATAGACTGATAGAATGTTTGGGTTGGAAAAAAGATCATCTCATTCCAACTCTCTGACACAGAAAGGGACACCTTCCACTAGACCAGATTGCTCAGGGTCCCATCCAATTTGGCCTTGAACACTTCCAGGGATAGGGCAAGCACATCATTATCATCGTCATCATCATCGTCGTCGTCATCATCAAAAATATTGCTCATTGCCAACACATTAGAATATCCTCTGCTATTCCTCTAACATCAGGGTCACCAAGAACATGAGTTTGCACTAAGTGGGTTCAGATTACTCAGAGGTAACTTTGCCCTTTGGTCCTGATGATTTCACCAATGTAACATTTGTTCTCATGCCTTTCTCCAGCCTCCACCTCCCTCAAAAAACGTGGAAATGCAGTTTCCCTAACTGGAAACATGCATTTCATAGTAACATTTTCCAGACCACTTTGCAAGAGGTAAAATGAGATGATTTTTTCAGCACAGCTTTTGTAGAAGCTCACAGCTCTTACCTGGCCCTTCCTGTCTGTATCGTGACATATTCCTTCAGTTACCCCCAAGTCCTCTTGGCTTCATCTTTTTGTGGTGTTTGTTTCTTTGCCCTTCTTAAATAAACTATTGGCAGTTCCTATGGTAACATGCCTCATTCTTTCTCTCTTCTCCCTAAAAGTCTCTTCCCATTTAACAGGCTTTTAAAAAGGCACTATTTATACTTTCTTTTGTTATCCTGCCCCTGCTCCCTTGCAGTCAGACAAGGGCAAGCACGGAGCAGTGCATGCACTACCCTGTGTTACTAATAATGGCCATCCATAAACACGAGAGTGAGCCATGGGGATCAAAGCTGTGACCTTCATCGGGAGATGCTCTGCTTCTTTGAGCAAAAAGAAAGGCAACCTTAGACACGGCTGGCTCGGGAGGGAAGCACTGTTTGCAGGGGCCATCCGCACCCTCCCACTCTCCAGCAATACACCGAGGGGCTGCAAGCCCCCCATACAAGCCAGCATGTGAAAAACAGCCTCGCTGTCTCTGCAGGCAGTTTCCACCTCCCCTCTTTCCTCAGTGTCAGACATTCATCTACATTACCAGTAATTGGATAAAGAGAAAAATATGAACTGTGCTTCTTTTTCCTTCCTATTCCGTGAAAAGAAAAGCTCCCCTCCTCTCTGTGCTTTTTTGTTTTAAATCTCGGGGCTATTACCAAGCACCAAGGTTTATTTCCTTAAGGTTCGTCATATCATTTAAATGCAGATTACAACTTATCTTAACTCTTAGCTGAAGCAGTAGGTGGATTTTTACGATGACAACTCATTGTTTCTCAGGCATTTCTCCTAATGAAAAACAAAGGGTCTGAAATAGTCCAAGTACAATTTGGTTCCTTTCTCCATCGAGAGGTTTCACTTGCACAGTCAGGCTGGTGCCAGAAACCACACGTTTTTTGGTCATCTTTAGGGTGTTCCAGGAAACATATTGTCAACAGATCTCAATTTTTCAGTAGGAAAAGCAAGTAGAATGACTCCCCAGCCTTCTCCTCTTTTTCTCCACATAAAGACAGCTTTCAGGGCTTCTTTATTGATTAAGAATAACCCCCAACAGTTGTAAATCCTTCTTTTTTTTTTTCTTGCTTATGATCTCTCCTCCCTGACCAGCACAAGAAATTGTGATGCCCTCAAAGTGCCACTGAAGAAAGGGTTAAGGTATCTCAAACTAGAGGCTCAATAAGCAGCTCGCGAAAGTGTCCTGTCCCCAGGGTAGGATCAGTGTATGAGAATTTGCTCAGATCATTTAATGTTTGTAACTTGATTTCCTGCCGGAAAGCTTCAGTGGGAGGAGTTTCTGCTGGACCAGACAGAACTAGAGCTATTTCCTTCTCCAGATTGCTTGTGCATGTCCAGTCAAGCTCAACTGAATTAATAGCAACTGGCTTGTTTCCCCCACACACCCCTTCCCATTCACCTTTTGCAGTGAAAATACGGGAAGTGAGTGATAATCTTGCTGTCAGGACCTCAGGAGATGGGATGATCCCACAACCTTGAGCAAGTCCTGTACGTTCTCTGCACCTCTGGTCCACTTCTTATTAAATTCTGGAGAAAGGAAGCTCTAATGACACCTGGCTCCTGCCCAGTGATTTCCTACATGACCTTGGGAAAGTCACTTAACATTTGCCTGCCTCCATCTTGCATGAAATGGAGAGGAAATCATCAGAAGGCTTCACACACTCTGCTGCCACCACCATAGTCCATTGAGGACTGAAAGTAGAATTCTTTCCAATTTAAGCTTAAAGACAAGTTGCTATTTTCTCCTGAACAGTGCCGATCTGTGCTGGATCACCTGAAGCACTTCTGCAAGGAAAAAAGAGCCCTGTTACCCGCCACCGTGCTCCCAACTGCAAATTGATTCATTCATCCCCTGTCTTGGCCATCCCAGAAACCATGAGTTCCTTTTACATTCATCACTGAATGCAACCTAACCTCCTGGGAAAGGCCAGATCCTGCTCCAGGTGCTTGGTTTTTTACCAAAGTTTTAGGTTTCATTGAAGTAGTCTGAACTAAACAAAATCAAAGATGCTTTCATCAATACTGAGAACATCTACAGAGGGGTGAATGCAGGACCAGCCAAGTGGGATCCTATGGATCACATAGGAGAACAAATGACTGGGGCGAGAGATCTACCCCATGTAGAGCCTTGGGACTCTACTGGTTTGAATGTTGTCAGGTTAATTTATTTGAGGTTCAGTTGGTAATCCAGACACATCACTATTGAGGTGAAGGCGGGTAAGCCCCCTTCCCTCAGTCAATTTTCAGCAGCACCATTCAAAAATCCTCCCTAGAATAAACAGCAAAGTCACACTAAACATAAGAAATTAAGCACTGTGGGGCTTTTTTCTCTAACAGGACCAAAGAGGAAATTCCTTTGAGGCACAGAGAAATTTCTGAGTGCTGTGTTTTCTCACCCTTTTCCAATTGCTTTCTTCACACCAGTGAGTCCCAGTGCTGGATGCCTGGGGCAGCACCCTCTCCCCCCACCCAGATAGTATCATGTCCTTAGGATGTGTTTACACTCCCAGGTGGAGCTGGTTATGAAGAATAGTCCTTTCCTTAGGCCTGGCTAAGTCTGGAGGCCTGGGTGTGAGACAGAAAGTAGGCACTGTTCCTTATCATAAAAGGAAGATTATGCAAGAATGTCCTGTAATGAGGAAAATGAAGGTGCTTTGAATAGGTATGTGGGGTTGGCTACAGGTAACTTCTGGCAGCAGCAGGGCTCTTGCAGCACGGACCAGCCCTGTTTTCCAGTGCCAGATGAAATGGGGCAACCAGCTGCCCCACACCAACCTCCCTAAACCAAATGATCAATTCACTTATTTCACAGAAAAAATAAGCACAAAGTTTGAAGACCACATTGATGAAGGAACCATTACCAGGATCTAAAACTCAAAATCTTTATCTGCTGCTGTTACTACACCCTCCTTTCTGATTGCTGGCTCGCGTGCATGGAAATGCAGCATGTATGGTTTCATTTTCCTAATTGCAATCATCCTGCAGACCACCTTCAGGCACGCTTAGGACCACCAGTAGTGCAGGGACCGCATGTGAAGAAGCCCTGCCCTGGGAGACCCATCCCGCCTTCCCTGATGTGGTTAAAATGGCATTCCAGATTGTGGTGCCTGCAAGGATTTAACGATGTTCTCAGCCCAGAGGAGAGCCTCGGTCTATGCCCCGTGCCTGAGAAAGCAGGACTGAGCTTCAGCTGTGTAGGAGGGCAGCTGTAAGAAACCAGGATATCTGCAGCAGTGGTGGAGTTGCCTTTATTACCTACCCCATCTCTTTTATATGCAAGTGCAACCTCAGAGTCTTGGACCACGCTCTTTCTGTTCTGAAGCCTTCGCTGGCTATTAATACCTGGGGAATCTGTGAAGTAGGCAAACCAAGTTTTGATGAGTGTGGGAAAAAGAAAGGCGTTACCACGTATGAGTGAACTTCAGTTTCGCTCATGTGCTGAATTAGTCAGTGCCTTCAAGTGAATTCCAAGAGCTGGTCCAGCTATTAACTGACTCTTCTTGAAGAGCCAAGAGCTCCATTTTTAGCCTCTACTGGAGCAAAAGCTAAATTTTTTTAAAAATACTTGAATCAGAACTACTGCAAAGGCTTTGGGGTTGGGTTTTTTTGGCATGTTGTTTTGGGGTGGGTTTTTTTGCATTTTTCAAGTTTTTTATCTCTCCCAGAAAGAAAAAGTAACCAGTAGTCAACACACAGCAGTTTCTGGGACTTCTGCAAGCTGGTAAAATCCAGATTGCTTGTCATGCCCGTGAATGTGATGTCTGAGTCAGGAAACCTCACTGAGATGTTGCAGCCCCAGAGGAACATGATAATTGCCTCACCAAAGGACCTGAAGTACCTGGTGTAGAGGGTCAAGACAAGCTCCAGTGGCTGAGAAATTCAGTGGAGGACTTGCTCAATTTGAACATTTGGTGGATGGGAAGGAGGTATCAGTGCTGGAACATCAACACTGCCATCTCAAGAATTCATGTTTCACTTCCTATCCTTGAGGAGTGATTCCTCCTGCAACCTTTCCAACCCAGAATTATCACTTTTCTGTTGCTTCCCCCTCTAACACAGCGGTTGTGAGAAGTGCTGTTTTTGCAGGTGGCAAGAAGCAGAGTCATTTTTTCCAACAGTTCACTGTTAATAAAGTCCTGGCCTGAAGAAAGTGGAATTCAGCTGAAATGGAAATGACAGAAGGGGCAGGAAAAAAAAGATTACAGAAATTTAGACAAAGCAGGTGTATGGATTGCATTTCTATCCTTTCTGCAAACATGGAGGCTGCATGGACTAGATCCAGGAAAGTGTCCCAGCTGTAATACAAGCACTTTTACAAGCACACATTAAAACATAGCCAGGCTTTCCACTAACACTAAGGCAAACACAGCCCACTGGGATTAGCATCTGTGCAGAGGTTACAATCCTTCCACATTGCTTTTCAGTGCATTAGGCTGAAAAACATACTCAAGGATGCTCATGTGCACAGGAGATTGTCGATATTTGTGCTGAAAATCCATTCAAATTCAGAAATTACAGCTAACATGAAGCCTACTTGATCCTCTTAAGGCTGTGACCTGATTTTGGAAACATTTCTCTTTGCTTCTTTTTCTAAAATGCAGAGAAGCAAGGCAGAGGCCTGATTGAAGATGGATTCAGGCTTGCCAGGTGACCTGAAGGTGCTCTCCAGTTGCATTGCCCACCCATTTTTAATGCCTCCATTTCCCCTCCAGCTCACAATGGACAGAAGCTCCCTCAGTCGGGATACTCTCTGCTTCTGTGGTGCCCAAGAGCATCAGCCAAACTAATATGAATTTACACCCGCGGCCAAGAAGCAACACTCCCAGGCACAGGAACCCTTCAGCCTCACCAATGCAAGAGAGATCAAGCTGGGTTTGACAGCACTTCTGAGGGAATGTGGTGGAGCCTCATGCTGTTGGCCCTTTTTCTTCTGCCAGAGCTGTCAAGCTGAGGCTGTGCTTGAGCGCTACAATTTGCCATGTGACATTTCAGATGGGAAGCAAAAGAACGGCTTTGCCAACCACCGCTCTCAGGTTCTCTGCTAAATAAAACCAGATTACTGACATTTGCTTTGTCTGAGAGAAAGGCGGGTCTGTCGTTTTTACAAACAATAAAGGATGCAGAAAAACAAACTTTTTCCCTTGGAGCCAAACACAGTTCCCCATCATGCCTGGGAATCCCCGTGGAAGGAAAAGGCATCATGCTGTTCTAACAAGAAAAGATTTGACCAAAAATACCCAACCAAATGCAGGAACTGCGGCATTTTTCTTTGGATTTTTTTGTTTCAGTTCTCAGGTTTTTTTGGCTTTTAAAGCAAGCAGTCACAGGCAGACTTCTCTGTGGGTCCCACCATCAGCAGTGATAGCAGGGGGACCTCTGCCCTCCAGAGCTTTCCTGGGTTTTGCCAGACTGATTTTAGCACCACCAAAAGTCACGCTCTGAGTTTTCATTAAAAAAAAGTTGATGTGAAAACCAGATAATTTTCTCACTATGAAAAAGTAGCAGGGAGTCAGACAGCAGAACCTAAATGTCAATAGCAAGGGAAGTCACAGGTTTTTTTCTGTTCTCAGCAGACTTCTTTGCAAGGTGTGAATTTGCTGATGCCTAACCAAGGTTAAACTTATGCTCAGCGTTGAGAGGGGAAGGGGAAGAAGAAAATGAAAATCCCTTTCATCCAGCAGTGCGTTTCAAACTTGCAGATACCAAATGTCTTGAATGTCCTTTGAACTCAGTCAACTGATTCCAAAGTTTTTATCCAAGGATCCATTTTATACATTTACACATATAACACATGGTGTTAAGAAATTTTAGTAAACTTTACTTATTTCTTTTACTCTTTTGAAACAGTCATATGCCAAATCAGCCTTTCTCAAGTCCTGCTGAAGGACTTGCTGTAGGTCCTAACAGGTTG
>CM031858.1:150082363-150155744 GCA_018697195.1 Certhia americana | reverse complement strand
ACGTTGGGCTTGGAAGCGACTTAATGGTCATCCAGTTCCACCCCATGCTGGCAGGACATCTTCCACTATCCAGGTTGCTCCAAGCCCCATCCAACTGGGCCTTGGACACTTCCAGGATGGAAGGCAGCCACGTCCTCTAGAATCGTGCCAAGGGCCTCCCACCCTCACAGAAAAGAGGATTTTTCTAGTATCCACCCAAACCTGCCCTCTGCAGTTAAAGCCACTCTTGCGTCTCCTGTCACTCCAACCCTTTGTCCAAAATCCTTCTCCAGCTATCTGGAGACTCTTTAGACACTGGAAGGGGGTCTAAGTTCTCGCGGAGCTTCTCTTCTCCAGGCTGAACAACACCCGCTCTCCAGCCTGTTTCCACAGAAGAGAATCTCAGCGCCTCCCGCTCCAGTTTTTTCCCTTTCTCCTTTTCCCTTCCCTCACCCAATCCCTGCACCCACTTGACCCGCCCACTCCACCGGGGACCCCGCCCTTTTGGCCAGCCCATACAACCAGAGACCACGCCCCTCCCCGCCTTCTCCCTTCTCCATTGGCTCCTGCGGGCCACCACGTGACGCGGCGGCGGCAAAGCGTGGCGGGGCGCCGGGTGCGGGGCCGGGGCGTTTTGCTTGTGACGCTGGGGCGCGCTCGGTCGGGCGGCCACGGGGGGCGGCGGCGCTGATTGTGCGGGCGGGGGGCGGCGAGCGGGGCCGGGCTGGCCGGGCGAGCGGAGCGGGCGAGGGACGAGCTCAGCCCAGAGAGAAGCGAGGGAGCCGTGGGGCAGGTCAGTGCGCTGGGCGCGGCGGAGGGGGGCGGGTGAGAGAGCGAGGGGGAGCGGCGGTGGACGGCCGCACGTGGGTCGACCTTGCCGCAACAATGCGGGCGGGAGGGCCATCGGGGTCCGTGCGCCGCCGGCTGCGGGGCCACCGCGAGGCTGCGGAGGAGGCTGCGCGGTGCGGGCCCACACGGAGCGGGGTTATGGCTACGCTGCAGCCATCCGGGGCGTGGTGGGGTTGGCAGCAAGCGTCGGCTCCCCCGGCCCCAGCGAGGACAGCACCTTCAGATTGAACCCAGCATGAAGGGAGGGGAGCGGCAGCCCCGGGGTGCGGGGGTCACGCCACGCTGCTTCCTCCCCGCCAGAGCCCCGCTGGGAGCCCACATGCGATGCCGCAGTCCCCCACCCCGTGGTGCGGACACGGAGCATCCCGGTAGAGCCCATCGGCGGCGCTCCGTGGGTGGGATGCAGCGTGGGCACTGTCAGGGCTCCGCGGGGCCTCTCCACCCCCGTCCGGGGCCGGACGCAGCGATCGGTGTCACAAGGGGCCCAAGGGGGGAAGCGCCGGGTTCCAGGCTGTCCGGCCTCGCCATCCGTTTGATGTTTCCCTCTTCGTCAGACCAATGGGGCTGCCGTGCATCGGTAGCTTGCGGCAGGGATGGCCTCTCCTGGGTCGTGTTTGGAGCAGGCTGGCGAGGGAAGTGATGGAATCACCATCCCAAGTGTTCAGAAAACATGTGTCTGTGGTACTTGGTGACATGGTTCAGTGGTGAACGTGGTGCTGGTGGTGCTTGGATGATTGTACTTGGTGATCTTGGAGGTCTTTTCCAACCTGGATGATTCAGTGATTCCCTATTTGAGTATGTCTCATTAGGCTAACAAGCCATTCCTGGCCTTGCCATGGTGTGGGGGCTTGGGAATGCTAGTAGTTCCTATTCCCTGGACAGGCAGGTCACATAGCAGGAGGACACCCCGTGCTATGCCTTTCTCTGCCATAGGTAAAGTGGATTTTTGCAAGCGACTGGAATTACTAATCCAAGCAATTAGCTGGATTCTGTCAAGTTTGTTCTGCTGCCAATTTCTCCGGTTCATTTGGTTACAGCTTCATCTTTCTGCTCAAAGGAACTGAAATGTAAATGGGGCAAGTGTCTGGAGCTGCTGGGTTGGGTTTATGTGCATCCTTCTGGTCAAAGGAGGATCAGCAAGAAAACAGAGGCTTAATGAACCTGTATTCTTATTGCAGTGGTGGTAAAAGAGTAATGTGGATAAATGGGGCTAGTGGCTTGTTTGTGTACAAAATGTCATAACTCCCTACCAGGCTGTGAGCTGGATTTAAGTTCCACTGTTGTAAGGATCACTGATTTTTTTTATCACATCGTTGTTAATAGCGTACTTTAAAAATGCTGCAGGTGGATTTAAAGCTGAGGGCCTTGTGGGCTCACCAGTGTTCTGCACCAGTATTTATATACATCCAGAGACTTGACAGTGTGTTTTCACTTGGCCTCAGAGTTAACCTCCCAGATGCTGGCTGGCAGGGGCTGATGCAGCAGTCCTAGACACAGCCACTTTCTGGGGATCTCAGATGCCACCAAATTCGACAGTTGGGCAAGTGAAGAGACTTTTAACCTTTGGTAAGTGCTCCAACCTGAAATTTGTTCCTTTTGGGAATATTAAAACTTTAACTTCGGTTAAGTTGTGTCAAAGGTGTGTGCCATGAGCCATCGCCCTTGTTGGCTCTGCTTAGGGAGAGGGCTGCTTGCAGAAGCAAAAAGCTTTTGTTACAGCTGGTTCATTTTTATGTGTGAGCTTGATAGCTCAAAAATCACTGGGCTTCCAGTCAGAGTGATCCTGGGTGAGAAGCATCCGTTGTTATTGGCCTGTTAAGTGCATTTCTTAGATTTGACAGCAGAAGTGCCCAGAGGAACATCAAAAACCCCAACATTAAGGCATATTTCCAGCTTCATCATCCCCTGCAAGCCATGGAAATCAGTGGCTTCAAATCCAATAGCAGTTGATGTTAAAACAGTAAACATCTTCTCCTATCAATAACTTTAATTATGCTTTGGGTTTTGTCTTAAATAGACACACATTGTCATAGGGAATCAAAGTTTAGCATCCAGACGGGCTCAGTGGGGTGGTAGCGTCTTTGGACAGGGTGTAACACGCTTTTATAGCCTAAATTAAAATAAAAAGGGGTTTAGCAGCGTAGCATGCTGTTGTGTAAGAAAACTGCCAACTTTTGGGCTGAGACTGCATGGTTTCTGGGCATCGTGTGCTGCGGCGCGTTGGCGGGTGGTGTTCCTGGGTAACTTTGGACGGGGAGAGCGAGTTTTACCACTATGCAGCTGAACCCTGACGGGATTTTTCAACCATAAAATGAAGTGCAGAGGAGGCTTTGTGTGCGCCATGGATAGCCAAACCGAAAGCAAAAATAAACACCCGCGAAAGCTGGGTTTTTTTGGTCATTGACAGAAAAGGAAAGTGCCGGTCCAGGGGCGGGTGTGAAGTCCCGTGTTCGTTACGCTCCTAATCTGGAAGATACAGACTGTGGCACATGGCAGCAGCGTACGTGGCTAATTTTACATCTCGTCCTTTTCCCTTTCTGATTTAACCCAAAATTAAAGAAGGGAAGCAGCACCCATTGGCCTGTTAAATGTTCATTTTTGCGAAGTTGCACCACTTTGCGAACACGAGACACGACCGGATTCCTGTGGCAAGGAGCCCTTAAAATTTCAACAGCTCTACCTATAAATATAGTCACCGTGAAAGGCAATCTGGCTTTAAAAGAAAAAAAAAAAAAGCAACCATGCTCTTTTTTTAGTCCCACTGTATCTGCCTGACTTTAGTGCCACGCGATGCATCTCTGGCCAGACAGTGAAGCCATGGCGGTGTGGAGCATTCAGTCTCCTGATTCCTCTTGCTAATTTACATGAAGAATGGGTGCAAGCAGAGAAAAAACCAATTGTTTTAGTTGTCCTGAAGGTTTTTGGGGGTGGGATGGTGGGGCTGGATCTCTGCAGCCATATCATGGGCTTTTTGCAGAGGGACCTTTGCTCGGTCCTGGTGAGTTCCCAGGAGCTGCTGCACTGTGGGGCAGTGCAAGATGGAGCCTGAAGCATCCCTTGGCTCTAAAGCAATGTCCCAGATGAAAATTAAAGGGAAGGAAAAGAAAGAAAAGCTGGCTGCCACCTCACCCCAGAGGTGTCTGGGCTCACCCACTGCTCTCTGATGCAACCACAGCAGCTCAGGGAGCTCGGGGGCTGTTTTGGACATGCCCAGGGTTGCCCAGGGACAGGCTGGCCTCGGGAGCGGGTACAGCATGTTCTGGGCACTCCTCCAGGCTAATGGGACCCCCCCACCAACCTCAGAAGATGTCATGGGGTGATGGCCACTGGCACATCCTGGTGGAGAAGACAGCACTGCCTGCAGGGCTGGGATTTAGGTGGAGAAGCTCCAAGGGAGGGTGGTTTTGCAGCTTAGTGATGCTTTTCAGCATGCCCTGCACTTGCATGGCTGAAATCCACCTTTGCGGGCAGAGCAGCTGGGTGACCTTGCAGTGCCAAAACCTGCTGGGCATGGTTGGGATGGGGCACAGTCTGGGAAGCGTGTGGGAGTGGGGCGGGAGAGCTCGGCACGGGGAATTGCTGCGTGTGCACTTGGGTGAAGTGCTGAGCCCAGGCTGCGCGGGAGCTGCAGACAGAACCCACACGTGACTGTCTGAATTTCAGATGATTGCTGGACCACTTTGCCAACAGCCTCTCGCAGCTCATCAGCTGCAATATCACTTCTTCTTTTCCTCCTTTTTTTTTATTTCCTTTCCCCTTCCCCACCCTGCCTGATTTCTAAGCCGAAGCAGGAGGGATGAATACGACACCAAGGGTTGCTGCAGCTGCGCAGGGTTTGTATCCAAATGATTTCCTGGAAGGCAAGTCTTTTTGTTGTTTTTCAATCTTAAAAATATTTTTACAGCGAGTGTCTCGTATCAGGGCCGTTTGGATGTCAGGTTTAGTTTCCCATGACATGGAGTGATTAAAGGAGGGAGGGGAAGGAGCGCCTGGGTGCTGCTTTATGTGCAGATCTCTCTGCAGCGGTATCATTGCCTATTGATGGTAAATGTGTTCCCTCTCATCTCTGCGATAGTTCTCGGAGATTTCCTCTTTTACGTCACTGCAGTTAATAAGATGTTTAACTTGGGAGCTGGGGGCAATGTGCTGTGTTATCGTGTTGCAAGGAACGGGGGGGCTGGGATGACGAGTTCCCGTGCAGACTTGTGCTGGGGAGATCGTATCAATGATGGGGAGAGCAGCTGGGTTTGGAGTCAAACCATTGCCTTTCACCTTAATGAACCTGACCTGGCTGCATCTCTTTTTTTTTTTTATCATGACAATTATTATTTTCCTTTTAATACTGGAAGAGGCAACTCAGTCCTCTCCAAGTGCTGCATTGCTGGAGCCAAGGGTGCACCTTGAATTTTTTAAGCAGATTGTGTTGCCTGGTTGGACTTAAGCTCTTTTCTTCGTCTTTTTTTGGGGACCACTGAAGCATTTCATGAGAGCACCTGATGGCTTTTTGTGGTGATGCTGCAGGTGCAGTAACTGCAGAGCTGGAGCCCTCTCCAGGAAAGTCCTTGACTGTGTGTTTTGTGTGTCACCGGTTGATGATAGAGTTAAGAAAGTGTTGCTGTTGTACATGCCTTGACCAGGAATAGCCTCACTCCTGCCACAGTTTGCAAGGCCAGCCCATGGAGGGCAGGCGAGTTGGTCAATAAACGCTCTAAGTGGCACCCTAGGGAGTTGTGAACCAAAATGGGAACACTTGTGTCCTTCAGCTCCTCCTTCCTTGCCAAGTTGTTTTCTTCCTCCAGCTCCTCCAACTTGCCACTCAAACCCTCTTCATTCCGCTGTGTTTTTCCACAAATGTTTTTCAAGCGTGACAGCAGGGAGAAGAAAGCCACGAGTGCTGCAGGGGTCTGATGCCTATCAGGCCAACCCTTGCCTGTGGCTTTGGGGGCCCCTTCACTTTGGTCACTTGGTGGCTGCAGGTGCATTCACATCTGGCAGCTGTTGGGTTTGGAGTTGCCTCTGTCTGCCACCAGACCCACCCCAGCCACCTGCACTTATTCCAAGCTCATCCCCAGGGCTTGAGTCAGGTAGGGTGGCCGTGGTGTCCCTATGTAGGTGTGGAGGGAAGAAGGATTCTGGAACTCTCTCAGGGAAATGGGGACATGGGGGGTTTGCAGGGGGAACAACCGCAGCTCTGGTGGTGGCATTTTCCAACCTTCCATCAGGACCCGTTTGCTCATAGTCCTTATGACATTTAGCTGCTGACTTGCTGTCACTGATTTTGCTCAATAACCCTTTTCTTTTTAAGACTAAAATGCTGCTTAAAAAACAACATGCTACCAACATGTTGGGATGTTGATTTGGTTTTTGGGAGGCTCACAGCCTCCCAGTTCTGCTTTTGCTCTGGGAAGGAAGCAACACGATTGGGTGCAATTTTCAGCCCTCTTGGGAACAGGGTCTTAAAAGAAAACCCTGCCATATCGCAGCTCACACTCTCACTGCTGGATGTGGGAGTTAATTTTTCTTCTGCTGTCCAGAACAGCCCCTCTCTGTGCTTTTGCTGTGAGTTGGGACAAGGGGAATTTTGGGTGCAACGCCAGGCAGTGCTGGCTCGGCACATGTCCCCAAGCGTCCCAGCTGGGCGGCTGCCCAGGGCCCCCTTCATGCGAACGGGGTCAGCAGCTGGGAAATAGCAGAGCAAACTGCCTCCCTGGTAATTCCCAGCTGCCGTTAAAGCAGCTTTAAAATAAATTCCCTCAAAGAGCAATTCCAACTATTTGAGGGTTTGAACTTTTCCGGAGAAGGGTTTGGGAGCTGCCGGCTACCGCACTGCACCCTGGCACGCCGGGGAAAGGCGCCAGGGCAATTGCCCTGATTATCCCAACATTTAAAAACACTTTTTTGATGTCTATATGATGTTTATTTATTAGCTGCATGTGCAACACAACTGTTGGAAATGGGGCACTGCTGGAAGCAAAGTTGTGCTAAACTGAGAAGATGGGTGGCTGGGCGATGTCCTGGGCTGGAGGCAGTGCCCAAGGCTCAGTGACCCTCACTGTGCCATCCTACCTGGCCACCAGTGCTTACCCAGGGGTGCAGCACAGCTGGGTGCCCCTCACTGCACATTCCGCAGCCAGCTCTGCTTGGTAACGTGGGCACAACAGAAAACAAACTTTGCAGCAAGCTTTGCTCTCCCAGAGCCCCTGAAGCTTGCTTTAAAAAAAAAAAAAAATACTTTGGAGCAATGTGGTCTCTCTGTTTCTCATGCTCATGAAAATTCTCATACCAAACCAGTAACCTCCACTGCCCCCGGTTCATTATTTTTTAAGGTGGTGTTAGGGGGCATTTAAGGGAAGGCTTATCCCAGCCTCTGTGTCCCCTCCTCTTCTACATCCTGTCATGGCAAATTACAGGTTCGTCCGTGCTTGTGTGACAGGCAGTAAAAGGGGTAGGTTTGGTCAACAAACTGGAAAGTTGGTCTCATCACTGAATGGTTCTGGATGTCCCTGTGCTGATGCTCCCCAGGGTGATACATTGCTGCATCCCAGCTGGTGCAACTTTTTGGTCACGGGAATGTCCCCATGAGGCTGAGTACCCTGAGCTGGGGACAGCCAGGCTTTTCCCTGCAGAGACAGGGCTGGGCTCTTGCCCAAGTCCCCTCTCCAGGGCCCTGGCACCAATGCAAGTGCAGCCAGGCTGAAGGCTGATGATTAGACCCATGATCCAGGTCACTCCTGCCCGCTCAGTGCCCCAAAAAATAAGGATGCTGATAGCAAGACTACATCCAGTTGGGGATATTGCACCTCTCTGAGCAGTTCAGCAGGTTTGGGGATGAGCTGAGCTAATTTGGATAAAACCACCCTAAAAAAACCATTGCAGCAAGGGGTTCTTCCACACACACCCTTCGTTGCCATGACTAAGCTGCTCCCAGCTCAAACTGATTTCATTTATGGGCTGACCTTTACTCTGGCAGCTTCTTACTGAACTTTTTGTCATATATGTAATTTTTAAATAACTTTTTTTTCTGTGTGGACATGACAGAGTTGTCTCCTGAGGTGGCAGAAAATACACCTGGCCTCTTATGGACAGGTTCGGAAACCTGCACATGGCACAGGGACATCTGTGGATGGGACAACACTGGGTGCAGTCCCAGCCCAAAGACACATCCACTGGACCACACACTTAGCTCGTTTTCTTTTTCCCCTCCCAAACTAATCCCTCCAGCCCCCCTAGGCTTTTTGTTGTTGTTGTTGTTGTTGTTGTTGCTCCTCTCTGAATTCCTTCTAATTTGCAGGCTCACTGCCAGCATCCAACGCACTATAAAAAGGGGACTTGTTCTTCAAGCTTCCCTCCGGTACAGAGCGTTTGCACAAATAGCAACATGCTTGACAAGTAGGTCTGATTCCCCCTGCTATTACCAAAATGCTTGTAGGGTGCTTGGGGAGTAGAGCTGCTGTCTCAAGACAAGCCAAGCTGAATTTCACACAGGGCCCTGAGCCCAATTCCCAGCCGGTGTTTAAGCTCCTGTCAGCTGGAAAAACGAAGCTGTGCATTTTTATTTTCCTCCCCATGCAGCTCCCCTCTCTCTCCGAGTGCGAGCGGATGCGGTTGCATCCCTCCGTATCCCACCAGCGCAGGTGGGATGTGGGCTGTGGCTGCAGGCCCATGTCCTGCTGAAGGCAGCCCCAGGGCCACCACCAATTTTTGGCTGGTCCCCCCCGCTGCCGCTACAAGCAGCCATGACACAAACCCCCTGCCAGCTTCCTTCTTAAAACTAATGAGCTGTTTGACCCTGGCAAGTCCTCTGGGGAAGCTGTTGCCAGAGCTTTGCTGCTCGCACGGATACAAACTGCTCTCATTTCCAGCTTAAATTTATTTGTGGATGACTCGTACCCATTTGGCCTTGTTCTTCTTGTACCCGCACTGGCTTTTAGCTTGGATGGCTCCTTTCCCTGCTCTGGTATTTATCCTCTGGCAGGCTCTACCAAGTGCTGCGTGTCTGCCAACCTAAATAACCCCAGAGCTCCTGGTGGAGTATGGCTGAAGGGGGTGTAAGGGCATCTAGGCTTCCTCATTCCTGCAGCGGAGGCAGCCCCAGCTACTTGATTTGCAGCTCACACACTGAAAAGGAAAATATTGGGGCACCATGCTGCCTCTCAACATCCTCACTGGGGGTGGTGCCATCCTGCAGAAGGACAACCCCAACCATCCTCACCACTGACAAAGGCTTTCTGATTTGAAGCCATTATCTAATTTCATTAGCACACTTTTCTTTTGCAATGCAAAAGCCATTTTGGCAGATGAGCGTTTTTCTTCCGGGTACAGCCTTCAGTAGCACCTTTGGTTCTGCTTTCTGGTAGTGCCAGGGCTTGTGTTCCTGCCCCTTCTAATCTCAGCCCTGGTGTTGTAAAACAGATATTTCCCATGCACAGCTGTGCCAGGCACTTTGCTCAAAGGCTGAAATGGATTTAAAATGTGGAAAGTTCATCAGGTCAAAATACATGCTGGGTTCCTTACCAGTGGTCCCCTTTTGGAGGTGTTGGACCATCCAGGATGGTATGGGAAGAGCTGCAAGGTGTTTCCTTTCCCCCTAGGATGTTAATTTTTTACGATACTTTTCACTACTGCGTCTTTGCCATGCGTTCTCTTTGCCTTTTATGTGCTTTCTTTGGGATCTCTATGTTTATTCCTGGTGATGCTGAGATGCTGGCTTGTCCATCCCAGTTTAGACCCCTGCCTTCTTGGCAGGCAGAACTTGACTGGTACCTTTGATGGAAGGAAGGATGCACCAGGTGCCATCACTCACCATCTCCTTATTTCCTCCAAGCTGCCCTTTAGTTAAGAACCATTTTTTTCCTTTTTTCATTCTGACTAATCTAAACTGCACCAGCATGTGTCCATTTGAGGCAGGATTTTATATTCCCCTGCAGTGTCCTTCCATCATTCTGTGCCCTCGTTAAACCACACATAAATTGGCATCCTCAAGGAGGAGCTGGCCTCGGTGGTTATTAGTAGGATTATTCTCATCTCCCGGTTTCCAGTGAAGCTGCTGGGCTGGTGTAACACAATTCCCAGTAATGTTCATCTCCACTGTCAGGGAGAGTGATGCTGATGAGGCACGGAGCATCAGCAGCAGATACCAGGAGGAAACCAGCAGACCCCATCGCATCTTTCCAGCGTTAAGTGATTTTTCACCCTCAGCCCCTCTCCTCCAGGCCATGGTTGTTTAGCACATCATGTTGGGCATTAACTTCCCCTCCCGAGTCTTTTCTGAGCAGCCCGTGGGCTCCTCCACAGCTGCAGCTCCAGCACAGGAGTGCATCACATCCTGCGCTCATCACTGGGTTTGCTTTGTGCATCGCCTTTTCTCAGTGCCTAAATCAGCATCCACAGCCTCCAGCACTCAGAGTGGGTACAGATGGGCATTTTCTGCCTGCAGTCAATCTTCCTGGTTCCTCTCTCCCTGTTTATTTGATTTCTCACTGTATTTAAAGGAGAGTTTAGTGTGTGTTTTGCAACTTTCTCCTCCTGTTACTAATTTCTTAGAAATGTAGGGGAAGGAACCACAAGCAATAAAGAGCTTGAGGTTTGAGGACTGGCTGTTTATTTGGCAAAGCTAGAAATGCAGTGACTGAGAAGGACAAGAGAAAATCCTCAATGCATATTTACTTCATTTAAGTTTAGGCTTGTGTAGGTCAGATCTGGGAAGGGGGTGTGGATTTCCTCCTGCTGCAGTTTTATATGGAACTGTTATCAGTGCCATTACTGCAAATTGCATCTTAGTTTTGCCTTCTGTACCTCATTTTTGCATCCCCTGACCTGACTTTCCTGCACCATGCCCATGGGATGCTGGGGGAGCAGTGGTGCCCATCTCAGTGGCATCCCACCCCATGAAGTGGGATTGGATTCCAATGGCTGATGGCAAGTGGGTGGCAATAAACCAGTCCTAAGGATGCAAATGGTGCCAAGGAGGCTGGGACTGGCCGTCAGCTGCTGGGAAGGGGGGATGAGGAGCAGCAGAGTGGCTCAGATGCCAAATCCAAAGATGCTCAGAAGCCCAAAAGGGACAAAAATAGGTGTCTGGGTCATTCAAGAGGGTTTGAAGACCATTTAAGATCTTTTCTCTCGGAAGCAGCAATTACCAGATGAAAGGGAATGTCTTCAAGCAGGCGTTTTGGAGCATCTGGTTTGTATTTGGCACATTTGCTGGGGGAAGCAGGGAAGGCTGGAAGGCTGCTGGGTGGGTTGGTGACTGGGTGAGGCAGAGGGTGTCCTTCAGGGGATGAGTCTGGTTGCTTACGAAATGCATTTTGACACCAGGAGCATTCCCACATCTCTCCTCCTTTATGGACTGCGTTGTCAATAACTTTCCAAAGCATTAATGCTGGGCATGAGCTGGATTTCTGCTTGTGGGAGGTTAAGGGGTGTCCCCACATGAGTTGGCGAATAAGGGGTTGCACACATGGTTTTCTTTTTAGGTTTCGCCCTTCCTCGCTACAGAGGAGGCATTGGCATATAATTACTGCCAGCTTTAATCCAGCCAGACCAACTGCCTTTCTGGCAAACCCAAATACAATAGGAGCCAAAGGTTATTGCATGCATGCCCTAAATAAAACCATTACAGCCCTGGGGCCTCACCCAAGCCCAGACCACAAAGCATCCAGGACCGGCTCCATTCAGTTTCTCTGAGTCTGGAAGATTTGGTTTGATGGCAATGACCCATAACTACTTCTTTATCTTTGTACTTTTTTTTTTTTTTTTTCCTTACTTTCTCCCTCCAAAGCCACCTGCACACTTGCAATCACTGTGGCACCTGCCAGGAGCAGCACATCTGGCCAGCGTTAGTGAGCCTGCCAGGGATGCACTTGGTTCAGTCTTTTCTTGCTAAAATCATTAGTGGCTTTAATTGAAAGCATTACACAGACACACCAGAGCATGCACGGCTCAGCCCAGCACATGGCTGTGGCCAGTGTCCTCTCAAAACTGCTGCTGGATACAGCCCAGTGTTCTGCCCATCTATGGGATGGACTGAGATTTCATGCACCACATAAGGACCTATGTGGCCTGGAGTAGCCATCCAGGAGCCAGTGCATCCAACTGTGCTCTTCTCCCAGTTACTGTTCCAAACTGGGATTTACTCTGAAACCTGGAGGATTTTACTTTCTATCCCTGAGCAAATACAGCCCAAAGTGATGCAAATGCGTGACCTCACCCAGATCTCAAGAGGTAAATATTGCATCAGGATGAGCACATCCCTGTATCCTTTGCCCTAGTCTGAGACACTCTTGAGTCCATGCTGATACAGGGACAAGCCAGGCCAGGGAGGAGGAATATGATGGGAAAGGCTTTCTCCTCACCTCCCAGTTTAATTATCGGTGTCTCATGTTTGTAGTGATGGACACTGGTCCTGCCTCTATGCGAGGCTGCTCTGGCTCCTGGA
Source organism: Certhia americana (assembly GCA_018697195.1). Lineage (NCBI taxonomy): Eukaryota > Metazoa > Chordata > Aves > Passeriformes > Certhiidae > Certhia > Certhia americana. The sequence continues at coordinate 150,143,479 of CM031858.1, read as the reverse complement.
TTCCCCACAGAGCTGCTGGCAGGGAGAAATTGCATTTCACAACCCATCTTTCCAGGCTCCCACAAGATTACTGGAGGGAGAGGAATGTGCTGAAGAAAATATCCCAAGTGCTGTTAAAAGGCATAGCTTTCCCTTCCCCTTTCTCAGATGGTCATTCCTTCTCTGTACCAGACACCCTCCTTCAGCTGTCAGCACCCACTGGAGCCAGCCCTGTGTCACCTCCCCCTATCACCCTGGGGTGTCTTTGCCCTCCTGGCCTCCCCTTCATGTGCAAATAATTGAAATCATGATAAGCAGGCTCTTTTATGAAGAAATTTTTGCTTTTCCCTTGCAGTCCTCCTGGGACAGAGCTCAGTCACTTTATATCTGGGCAATAAATCTTCAGGCTCTCCAGGGCACACCCACCACACAAGGCAGTAATGGGCCTGCCAGATGCTGTTCTGTCTGGGTGAAGAGCTGGCCAGCCAGTGCAGCATCTGTTAATCATTTGCCAGGAGAGCCCAGGCAGTCAGGGAATCTCACTTTGTATCCCTTTTCACCAATCATTTTGAATCACAGTGAAGGTTTCTGGGCTACCTGGAGGTGAAGCAACTAGTGAGCTGCAGCAGCCTGTGAGAGGAGCCTGTGAGAGATGCATCCCACAGTTCTCAGGAGGTAGTGAGAAATCTTTCTCTTTGGTCCTTTTTCTTCTAAGAGGCACAAAATCTTCACCAGGCCAAGGCTGTGGTAGCCCTTTTCCTTGATCCCACTCATCTGCTTTTGCTTCAAAATTCTGTGAGCATCAGATGATGAAATGTGGTCCTGGGCAGTGAAAAGCACTGGGGAAGCTTGAACTGGTTTGGGGTTGAGTCATCTCCTCCTGGGTGATGGCATATGGAAAAGGCTGAAAGCAGGGATGGCTTTCTCTGATGTTTCTTCTCTGTTGAGTCTTTCAATGTTCCACAATCCCAGTCCACGCATTTTGCATTTCGTCTTCAGCAAGTAGAACACCTCCAGGTTCTCTGCAGAAGATCTTGTTACATCTGGGGGTGATGGTCGGGCTGTTGCACTCATTCTGATTTCTCTCCCAGACTAATTACAAGCCTCTTGGATGCTCTCAGGTGGCTTTGGCAAGTGCTCTGCTTTTCTAGTGCCAGTGCTGGGGAGCCCTGGCCACAGCCAACAAGTCTTTCCCCAACTATTAGAAAGCAGTTAGGCTCCTTGTGTGTCTTTTCACTGCCGGAAGCTGGTAAGTGGATGGATCCTACACAAATAAACTTCTCAAGGGCAGAGAGTCAAAATATCCCTGGGCTTGTTTGGTGGGAGAAGGTTAACCAGCGTGAAGTCTATGAATTGCTGCTGACCCGACTTTGTTGACAAAATACAGTTATTAATTGGACTTGCAGGCAAACTGCCTGGGGATGTTTAGAAGGAACTTAGCCATCACGAGGGCTGAGATCTCCCTGGGAGAAGATCTGTCTGGGCTCCTTGGAGATGTGCCTAGGCCTTGGCCATGGCTCTGGTTTGGGGTTTTGTTGTTGAGGATAAGATGTATCAGGGTCTCAGTCTCCCACACTGGCCATGGGGCCACACAGATTCACCAGCAGCAGAGCTGTAACAGAGAAGGACAGGAGGAACCTGTCAGGAAGCCTGGACTGGTGACTGAAATGGTCTCCTGATCTACTGGAAGGTCTCCTTGCTCATTGCAGGACTAAATGTTGTTGGGCTAGACATTTGAAGTTCCTTTTCAACCCAAACCATTCTGTGATTTTTGTGATGACTCTAATGAGGCTCCTGCACCCCTAAATTCAGTTTCTGCTCCCAAGCAGAATCCTACTCAAGGGTGTGTACAGAAGCTCCATTATGAAGGTGAAGTTCCAGAGTGTGTCCTGTGCTGTTCCCAGTGTGGTCCTAAATCCCAGCAGCTGTTCACTGCTGCATTGACACTGATGACACTCCTGTCACCCTACCCTCAGCCCGGTGGCTTATTTCTGATTGTGGCAGGACAGTGGTCAGTGCATGTCCCTGGGTGCCATTGCAGCCTTTCAGCTGCAATCATGGCAGCTCCAGAGCTGGCTGCTCCTCTTGTGGCTGGCAAGTTCCTTCACAGCATCTCACAGCCCTGTGTGACAAACAGCTTGCTTCCCTCGGCCTGGGAGCGAGCAGAACACCCGTGCTGGCGCTGGCCCAAGACAGAAGCTTTGGGAATCCTCCTCAACAGCATGACAGCAAATGCTCCTCTCCAGCAGGGCCAGTGCTGGGAGGCTCCCAGCAGCAAAGCCCATCCCAGTGCAGGAAGAGCTTTCCTTGGGCTGCAAGGTTCCCTTCACCTGTGTGATGGAATGTGCTGGAAAGCACCTTCCATACGTGCCAGAGTGGTAGAAATCCAACTGCCAGCAGATAAGCATGCCAGTGCATGTCCTACCATGATTTGAGGAGGGGGTGGCACCTAATGGGCAAAGGGGCTATACCCTTTCCTCAGTTTCCCTAAAAAGCCGACAGTTGCCTCCTAGGTGAAGTCAGCCACATCCAGGTGGAGCCTCATAGAGGTTTAACTGTGCATCTCAAGGGTTGCCATATGCCTGTAGCCCACAGGTGAAGCCACCTCTCTGGGGTGCTCAGCCTTGTCTAATTCAAGTTGGGCCATGCAAACGTGACCTGGAAGAGCCAATGGGAGCAAGATCCATTTGCCTGTTCCTCTTGTACAGTCTCTGGACGTGGTCTTGCGGAGGCTGAAGTGGCCCCAAGGATGAAGCGATCCATCCAGGCTGGAGTTCAGAGCAGCTTGACCGTTCCCTGAGAGCAGCCGTGGCAAGCAGCCCACGTTTCACAAGTGGGGTTTTCCCATCAGGCTGTCCAGCTGCTATAAATAACAGGAAACGTTTTGTCGTTTTCTGCTCTGGAGAAGGTCAGGATCTGGATTCTGTGGTCTTTGGAGCTTTAATAAGGTTGGAGATTTATGCAGTGTCCCAGAACTCCCCTGAGACAGCTTGCCTGAGGCTCTTTGGCTCCTTGGGTGGAGAAGTCCTGAATGCCAGCCTTTGACAAAGTTACCTTAGCCACCCTTTATGAGCTGTCAGGTCCTGCTAAATCCTTAATGTGCTCTTCATCTCCAGGCCAGATGGTAACTCTTGGATTGTGGCCGAACCAGCTCACGAGAGGTTTGAACCATAATCTGTCAGTGGTAGGAAAAGCTTCCAGCATGGATCCCAGGATGGATGGATTTAGGGACACCAGCCCCTGGTCAGATGAGCTTGCTGGGAGCTCACCTTCATAGAATCATATAGAATGTGCCCTTGTGAGAGACCCCACCTGGAGAAGTGTGTCAGCATCTGGGGTCCTCAGCACAAGAAGGACGTGGACCTGTCAGAGTGGGTCCAGAGGAGACCACAAAAATAATCAGAGGGCTGGAGCATCTCCTGATGTTTCTGTTTGCAGCAGGATGAAAACCCAGCAGATAAAGTGGGAAGATCCATCCTCAGGGGGTTGCTCAGACATCCAGACAGCTTTTCTGGGTCCTGCAGAGCCCCAAGCTCAGGGGCTGTCTGTGCTGCTTGTCGGCCCAGCAGCCACGCAGGGAGGAGGCAGAGCCCTGTCTGCCGCCTCTCCCATTTCCCCAGCAGGTGCAGGAATGCTTTGATGTCCACTTCCCCAGCCTCAGTGCCCAGCACCAGGATTAACCACCAGTCAGATGCCTCCATTGACTCTAAATAAGTCATCTAAACTCAGACAAGCACCACTCAGAGGGGTCTCAGCATTCCCCTCTTACGGAATGAATGTTAAAAGTAGTTTTCCCTTGTACCTGCCCCTCTGAAGCCAAGGCTGTGTTTTTATTTTTAAAGCCCAGGTTTCTTGGTAGTTGGCTCCTCTCCTGGGGTGTACAAAGGCCAGGGACAAATAGAAAAATTGCCCATCTCAGTGGTACAAAGAAGGTGGGTAGTGTGGAATGTGCTCACATGGGTTGGAAGAAACTCTTCTCTGCTCCCCCCATCTCTTCTTCCTATAGCCAAGACAAAAATGCAGCTCTAGGGATCATCCTTCAGAAAAATACTGAATATTGCTCCTTTTTGCATGTTTATGAGAGCGTTTTATTTGTCTCTAAGGGGGTTTTGGGTCAAAGTTAGCATGCCCTGTGCCGATCTCTGAAGCCTGGCTCAGTCCCACTTAAATGGTTTCAGTGAGGCTGAATTATTTTTTTGTTAAAGCCCATGTGTTTACATTTCATAAGCTTATTTTAAAACACATGTGTATACAAGAGCAGGCTTATTTATATGGCCTGCTGTGTCCTTACCTGACTTAAGTGTCAAGGAAGCAGCTTTTTTTAACTTTTTACAAGCACAGTTTAAAATAAAATACTGGTCTGCTGTGCACCAGTGAATCTGCCCAAGAGAGGAGGTCAGGACAAGGTCTTGTTTTCCAACTGTAAAATATTATTTTGCTTATTTACAGAGCTTCCTCTCACCAGCCATCATTTTAGGTTAATATGTTAATGACAGCTATAGGTAAAAAAAAAAAAAATCATTTATGTTCCCCAAAGTCTTGGCAAGCCAAAATCCCAAAGTAGCCAGGCTTCCCAGTGAAACAGCTTTTGGAAACTTTCCATCAGTAAAGCAGGATTTGCTAGGTGATCCATTCTACCCAAGTTCTTGGCAAGATTTCTGATTTCAAGTACCCCAGGGAAATACTTGAGAAAAGCCTTTGTGGAGGGATCTTGGCATTTTCTACTTGCCCTGGAGGAAGGATTTTATTCTTGATTTTAATCTTGCGAACTGATAACACACCAGTCCAGCAGCAGGAAGGTGAGGAGCACTTCTGGTGGTGCAGTTCAGTGGTGGAGTGTGAGAAGGTGTGTGAGGACCTTAAAGCAGGATGGGGAGGATGAGGAGAGCCCCAGGGAAGCACAAATTGACATGCAAGCAAAGGGAAGCTTTGACTGTAGGACACAAAATTCATCTTTCACAAGGGATGAGAAGCCCACGTGTGTTTTTATGCCTGTGCTTAGAGAACTTTTCCTGCTTCTATCAAGCTTCCACTTGGGGCTGGCAGATATGGACATGAAGACCTAGGAGGTAATGAGAAAAGTGTTGACATTTACACCCAGGAGAGAGGTAGAGCAGACACAGAGTGAGGGATGGTTTTCCATCTAGAGAAGCTATAAACCAAAGCCCTGACCACTGGTGGTTATTTAAAGACTCCAGCAGCGCTTCCTGCCATGGGAAGGTGCTTGGCCCACGTTCAGCCTGGGTGACTGCTGTCTGCAAAGCCAAATAAACAGCAGCTGCTTGAACTTTCCACCTTGTGGGCTCTGCCAGATGCCTCATCCTGGGCTATCACTGCGCCTGGGATGGGCTTTGTGGATGAGCCTCTTTGGAGGATCCAGGGTGATCACAACATTTTGGGGTTGAGGGTGCATTTCCTGTCTCTGGAGGACCCTAGTGAAAGAGTTTGGTGCTGTTTGGAGCTGAGGGAAGGCATTTGGGGAGAGATATTTGTCTCCATGCAGGTCCACGTCCTTCAGTGACCTTCAGTGGGCAGGGCAAAGGGAGGAAATTATATCCTTTAACTCTGGCTTTAGATGCTACATCTCGTCAGAGGAGCACAGTTCAAGTAGCCGGGACCAGGAATCTCATCCATCAGTCAAGGCATGGTGGTAATGTGATACTGCAGTGACCATCTGATCTCAGGATGTCCATGAGGGTGCCAAGGCTTCAGTGGGGAGATGCCCATAGCGATGCTTCACCCCTTGGGGAGGTTGGAGGTGGTCTTTTCCAACCTCAGCCCTCCTGTGACAGTCGATGTGAGATGTCAGACAGTCCTCTGTAAGTATTTTGTTGCTTTTATTGAGTTGTAGTCAATATGATGCACATCCTTTGCCACTTCTGACCCGTTCCCCTGTGAGCTGAGATATTTCAGCAATTGACATGAACCCTGCAGTGGATGCTCCTCACATCCAGCTCCTCAGCCTGGGAACTTTTGCAAGACTTGGCAGCAGAACTGTTGCAGGAGTGTTTTGCACAGGACCCAAAAATATTGCTGTTGGTGCAGCATCGGCCGGCCTGGACGCAGGGTCAGGTCCTTCAGAAATCAGACTGTTGACGAACAAGCTTGAGCGCATTCAAATGTTTCGTCTGATTTTCTTGGACTGCAGAGTTTCCAAGGGAGCCAAAAAGCTGGCTGCTCTTCTTGTTGACTCTGCAGACCAGAAATACAGCCAGGTTCAATGAAGTAAGGAAGCCCCCAATTCTTGTACTGGTGTAGCAGAGAGGGGAAAACTCAATTTGGAAAAGCTCAAATGTCTTTCTAGAGGTAAAAATAGGTCCGAAGTGGTGCTCTCTGCCTGTGCTCAGCATCAGGGATGATTGCTTGGGCAGCCCCAGGACCAAAATCCTTGATTGACATCCCTCTGAATTTCTGGCAAAGAAGGAAAACTGGGGCATTTCACTTGATCAAGTTCAAAAAGTGTGTCCACACAGGCTGTGGGGAGTGCAGAGAGAAGCTGTGCCAGCACTGAGCTGGGATGAGAGCACAAGAGACTTAAGGCAGGAGGAGAGCATCACTTTAAACTACAAATGAACCCTGAAATGACAAAAAACTTGAAGCAAGCCCACATTTTGGGTCAGGCTGGCCGTGAATCAGCTCTAGAAAACGAAAGAAGAAACTTTCTGACTTCAGTTCGAGTTATGAACTTATAAACTCTCATTTATCTGCTTTAATGGATGCGAGCCAGAGACATTTTTTGAGGTCAGTGGATGGGACAGCTTCCTGAAAATGAACTCATTGGAAAAGGCGTGATTTGGAGACAAAGTTTGTCTCAAATTCTCATATTAACCCAAGTCTGGGTTAGTGTGACACGGAGATACCTTCTGTATATCCTAGAGCTGCTTTTTGAGCATCCTCCATCCATTTAGTGCTCTAAAATGTAGAGGCATGAATAAATCACTTCCAAAAATGAAATTTGGAAAAAAATGATCAGATTTTAAACCCATTTGAATGACAACAAATGTGAAAAATAGCTTTTCCACAGGACAGCTATGTAACTTTATTCCATTCCCCCAAGATAACAAGCACAGAGTGACAATGAACTGTGGACAAGAAGGGCAGCCTATCGTCCAGCTTTGTGATTTCATGGCCCAGAGATGGGCATGAGAATAGGAGTGTCTCACATGTTGGTGGTTTTTGTCAGGAAATCTTAGTAGTTTTTTTTCCAGAACAAAGCTATTTCCCCCCCCCCCCTCTGTTTCCCTTTAAAACATTGATTTATTTTTGCTGTTGCTTTAAAAATGGCTGAGTATTCCCCACAGCTGTCTTCAGGCATTACAAAAATCAGAATATCTGCCTGAAGTTAGGCGTAAAAATGCAGCAGAGGCGTCATGCAGGCAGCTGGGCTAAAATTGGTATCTGCTAAAGTTAGGGGAAATTTCATGGAGCTGTTACTTGTTTTACTGAAGTGGACAGGTCAAAGACCAGGGTTTTATCAATTCCCTGGCATCAGAGGGATGCACTACTGGTCCTGGATGCTGATCTTCCTCATCTTTGGTGCTGTGGCTGCAAGCTGGAAGGGTGGCTGGGATGTGCTCGTGGTGAGGAGTTGGTGATTTTGTCACCAGCTTTGGAGACAGCAATGCCGCAATGATGCTCATGCCTGCGGTTGTGAAGTGGGTGAGCTCAGAGGTGATCCATAATATTAACTAAAAGCTCCTATTCCTGCACTGTGCCAGTCTTCTGGGAGCAGATTTGGGACAGGTGCTCCTCTGTGCTGACTTAGGTGATGGCTCCATGGGTGCACTTATCCAGATGCAGATCACCACAGTCCCTGACAGCTCAGATGGGGAGGCTGAGGGTCCAGCTACATGGGAGAGGTTGGCTGGCATTTCCAAACCTTGCTGGGAAGGTCCCCACAATCTTTCAGGTGCCACTATCTGGTGGAGCTTGATGAAAGTCCCTCTGCTGCATTTCTACTAAATTCCAGCCCAGGATGTGCTAATGACAGCAGAGAGGATATGCTCCATCTGCGTGACAAATGACACTTACGGGAGATCTGGAAACAGGATGGGGATGTTTTATCGACCAGCTGATAAAAGAAAATGCCAGAGAAATTCCCAAGTGGGAACACACGGCAGAGTTTCACCCCATGCCTCAGCATTGAATTACAGTGCTCATTTAGCAACCCTTGGCTGCCTGTCCCAGTTCTGCCCACAGTGCCCTGCCAGTACAGCTGCCTGCTTGTTGTAGAGAGATGAGCTGGGAATGGATCAAGCTGAAAATAAACTTTATTTACTTTTTAACTCCCCCAAGGCAAGATCGACTCCATGGTGCCTTTGCCAAGATGGCCATGGATGTCACGATGGCCTCGTGCTGCCAGGACTGAGCCAAATCAGTACCTGCTGACTTTGCACTGGAGCAGATGAGCCCCATGTCCTGTGGCTGGAGGGGACATCTCCAGTGTCCCTTGTCTCTGCTCTGTGTCCCACACCAGGCTGGTTTTTCTGTTGGTTGTCATGCGCAATGCCAAATTTAAATTGTTTGTAAAGTAGCAAAACATCCTTTGTGCTGGCTGCTGGAGTACTCTGCACACATCTGTGCCTGTAGGGTTTTTCTTCTAGGAAAGTTGAGATAGTGTGGATTTCAGCATGGAGCCAGGTATATTAATAGGAATGCCCTCATTTTGCTTTTTCTCTGTAACAAAGGAGCTTACAATGGGGGAATTAATTGAGCCTTAAGTCAGCACTGGGTGTTCTGCAGAGTCTCCATAGATATTCCTCAATGTTTTGTTTTCTGTTTGCAGCAGCCTGGCTCTTTAGGAAGCAGCATGAAAAAGAGATGGAGAAAAACCCTCCCAGGATACAGCCATGGCCAACAGAATAGGGAATGTCTGTCTGCCTCTTCCCCAGGCTGAAACCTTCTTATGTGCTGCTGGGAACAGAGGGACAGGGACCGTTCTGGATGGATCTCAATGCCAGTATTTAACCCAGACAGCTTGTTACTGGTGTTGCTTTTTCATTCACCTCCTTTCCCTTTTTCCCTGCTGAGAGGCAGAGCATTTGTGTGTGCATCCCCAGAAACATTTACTATCATCAGTCGGCTCCATAATAAATGATGAATTTTGGCTTGCAGCTTCCTTTACCCAGGGAAGCTCATTTGCTTTCAGCTTGATTAGAGCCTGCTCCAGCACACCAAGGGTGGCTGGGAAATGCCACCCACGCCGGGGTGTCAAAATGCCTCAGAAACCATCCGGGAGCCAGGGAGCCAAGCAGAGCCGGGAAACCAAGCAGAGCCAGAGCAGCTTGCGTGTCTCCAGGCCATTAAAGCTCACCCCTGGGGCTGGGGAGGATGTGCAGAGCACAGATGAAACGCTGTATCCTGCCTGTCCCATCCCTGCTGATTCCGGCTGTAGGAGCTGAGGAAGTTTTCCTGCTTAGCAGGGTGGGGAGGCTTCACATCTCAGCCTTTATTTAATTTTCAGGTGATAAAAGCATTGCTTCCTTGCCTGGCGCGTCAGAGCAGCCAGCACCTTCAAACACTCCCCTTTCTCCAGGGAATTTGCATTTCCCTAAAGGCAGCACCGGATTTATGCAAAAATTTAGATGAAAGTCAAAGTATGCTCGTAAATAAGCTTTCCTAGACACTTCCTGAACATTCAGACGCTCTCCTTCCAACCTTCTGGCATTCTGGGGTGAAGTGATGCTGACTGTAGATTCCTCCAGCCCCAAAAATACTTTGTGATCACCACTTCACCTCCATGTTGTCACAAGAGTGGTCTCAGTCTGGAATGGTGCTTTGAGTCTACGACTTCCTGCTGTTGGATTTGCTTTTCCTGGGTGCACCGTTCCATGGGATGTGGCATCTCAGGTGATGTTTCCACTCCAGACAGGATGGCTTTTTTCCTCATCCTGCCGTTCCTGAGGATGTGGTCCTTCTCTTTCGGTGATCTCCAAAATCACCTGGATGCAGTCCATCAAAGCCAGCTGGCTGTGCTGCGTGACCTTCTCCTTGCTTTCCCTGACAGGATGGGAAGAGCACCAAGTATCATCATCCCACAGTGGCTCTGACACGAGCTTTTTGCTCATGCAAATCATTGCAATTTCCCTTCCTGAGATACCAGGGTGTTTGCTGGCTTTTACAAAGCCACTGCTGGAAATCCTTCCTGTGAATGACAGGAACAGGATTGGATGACTGTTCATCTTCTGTATCGAAAGACAGTTCATTTAAGTTCAAGAAGCCAGGATCTGTATATTTTGCCATCTTTTTTTAGCTGGTTTTGCCTCCAACAGTGGCTGGGAGCAGTGTTGGCATGCCAGAGCATCTCTGTGTGACAAGTGAGGATGTGATTTAAAATGTGCTCATGTGGGGCTGCAGCAGCTGCTCTTTGCTTCTGGTGTGCAGCCCAGAAAGGGACAGGCTTGATGGTAATTGGGGAGCCCATTTTTGCAGTCCAAGACCATGTCCCAAGCTACAGCATTGTAGGGCTTCAGCCCAAAGGATTTTTCATCCTATTTTCTTAATTCTCAGAGTGTCCTGTTCCAGCCAGGTTTTTTTCATATCTTGGTTAAACTTGAATCCAGTTTGAACCCCACTTGATGCAAGAGACATGTGGGAAGCTGGATGGAAGCTGATGTGGAGAACCCAGGGGAAGGGTCATGGTGACACTCAACCACCCTGGCCATCAGGCACTCAGATAATCATGCAATGGTTTGGAATGGAAAGAACCTTTAAAGATTATTTAGTTTCAACCATGCTGCCATGGACAGGGACACCTTCCATTGCAACCAGGTTGCTCAAGGCCTCATCCAGCCTGCGCTTGAACACTTCCATGGATGGGGAAGCAACAGCTTTGCAACAGGGAGAAACTTGTTTTACTGTGTCACCACTCCATCATAACAAATTTCCTCCTTATGTTCAATATGAACCTGCCCTCTTTCAGTTTTAAGCTGTTGCTTTTTGTACAGGGCCATGTAACAGTCTTTTTCCAACTTCTTTTTTTTTTTTTTCAACCTCTCTTTAATACAATGAAAGCCTGCAATGAGGTCTCCCTGGCCACCAATTCCTGAGCTGGAGAAAGAGCCATGGTCACATCCTCACCTTTTTATGCCCATCTGAGCCCACCTGCAAGGTGCATTTCTAAGGGGCTTTGAGTTTCACAAGTTCTGTAGTTGGGAAAAAGCCTCAAGTTGTGCCAGAGGAGGTTCAGGCTGAGTATCAGGAAGACTGACAGCAATTCAGCATTGGAATGGGCTGCTCAGGGAAGTGGTGGAAACCATCCCAAAAGTATTAAAAAATGGTAGGCATGGTATTCAGGAATGTGATTTGGTGGGCAGGATGGTATTTGGTTGAAGGATGGACTTGATGAGCTTGGAGATCCTTTCCAACCTGAATGATTCTACAATTCTGTGATTCTGGTTTGCAGACCCTAAGCAATCTGAGCTCTGCTCTGCCTTAATCTCCTTTGTCCAAAGTGATGCTTGATGCTCCCTCCTCCCCCTTCCAGTTTAGTCCCCTATCTCCCATGTGGACAAGGTGCAAATTGGGCTGAGGACATGAAGCAGTGCTTTGCACACCAGGCAGGCTCTACAGAGCTAGTGGAGACATTGATGTCCCTGCAGCAAGAACAGCTGTGACTTTGAGCATTTCATGCCCTTTGATCTTTTATTTCAAAGAAAACCACCTTCATTTGCTCTGTGAGCTCCCACGGGTGGGGGACAACTCTTGGCACAACTCTGGGGTTTTGTGGAAGGGTGGCAGGACTAAAGGATTTTATCCCTGTCGCTGAGGATGGCTGGGTCCAGGAGGGTAGGAGACGGTGCTGGGGAACAGGAGAGGGTGCAGGATCAGGCCATGCTGTAGCCATGCATCCAAAGCTGGCAGCTTGAAAGTACCCACCTTTGTCCCTAGAGCTCGGTCACATGTTGCTTTTGCAGAGCACTTATCCTCTGGCAGCTATGGAGCTCTGCTGTGGCTTTTTGCTGGAGCTAAGGAGTTTTCTGGAAGAGTGCTATTGGGAAACCATCTCTGCAGGACCTGGGCTTAATGGGAGGAGCCAGGAGCATGAGGTGCTGGGGAGTCTTGATAACACTGTGGGACATTTCCACATCCTACCTTGGAGCAGCCTGTTTTCCCACCTCCATTCACTTGCTCCATGGCTTTTAATTATCCTGGCTGATGCTCAACTGTTTTTCCCCCAGGATCTCTCTGTGTTGTTGATAGTCCTGAGGGAACACTTCTCACCTACATGCTGGAAAAGGGACATCCCTGGAGGGGCTATTTCAAGGGGCAGTTTCTGCTGTTAAAGTGACAATGGCCATGGCTGGGGAGGATGAGGAGGAGACAACCCAGGGATTTCCATGCAGCACTGTCCCCGTGGGCTTGGTGGGTGCCTTCAGAAGTGCTTTGGAGTCCACCACAAAGGGAAGGGCTCGTGGTGCTGCCACCTCCCAGCAGCCTGTCATGATACATGTGACCCTGTCTCAATGGGGTGAAATGTGTAAACCAAATAGTGCAGAGCAAGAGCAAGATGGTTTAAGAGGACAACCACAGGCAGCACAGGAATGGTGCTGGAATGGTGGAGGAAGCTCAGAGACCCACAAACGCCATTTAAACCTGGTGCCAGTGACTTGGAGGAGCTGCCTTTCTCCAGAGCTTGGCTTCTCTGGACAATCTTGACCATAGCTTGATGCCACCAAAGATCTTTCCACAGGGCACATCACAGGCAGAGCATGTTCTGTCCTGTGTTGCATCCCCAGCATGTCACAGAGCACTATTTCAACATTGTCTGCAGGTCAAAATCCACCCGTTGGATAGATTTGAGTCCCCTGGAGCCCCCTTCATCAGCAGCAAACTTCCATCAAAGGCACCGCAGCCTGTCTGGGTTGGGGCTTGTGCAAGAGGCGCCAGTGACGCAGACAGGGCTCTGGTGGCCTTGGGTCACGGCTGCTGGTGGCCTGACGAGGTAAGACCAGGTAATGTAGGGACAACTTCCCATCAGAATCCCACCACCGAGGAGGGACATGACAAATAGCAAAGTTCAGGTCTGGTGGGACATCTAACTGTACCTCAGAGTGGGGGGTCATGGCAGCTCCTCCCTGCCTTTCCCAGGAGTGTCCTGCTGTTTCTCATGTTTCCCCCAAAAAAATGCATCATTCTGCACCCCCGCACCCAAACTTTGCCACCTGCCACAAGTATTAAATTTGTTCAAAATACTGTGAGAAACCACAAGAAAAAAGCTCGGCAGATGTTCAGCTGTACCAAAGTTTCAGGGTGGGAGAGACGCATGGCAGTGGCACTTGCATGGGGGGGACCACTGGGGTCAGTTTGCCCACAGTGTGTGTTTTGGGGCAAGGATGCTGCTTTGGGATTCTTTTCTTTCCAAAGATACTGTTGGACAAGGTTTGAAGGCTGGAAATGTCCAATCACACACAGAATTGCTTTTTTTTTTTTTCTGATTCTTCTGGCCAAAAGAACTCCCTGAAGGATGGGGGGAGCTGGCCCCCAGTATTTGGGGTGCCTGACTTCACTGTGCATCGGGTGCTGGAGCATGGGGACCGTCCATCCCCCCAAGCCTTTCACTCCTCCCCAAAAAAACCCTCTAGGGCACACCCTCTGCAGATTTGGGAGGCAGCCAGCCCCAAGCCTGTTATTACTTCTCCCTGTGGAGTTGGCCTCTCTTCCTCCCCCTTCTTTTTCTTTTTTTTTCCTTCTTTCCCTTCAAATCCAAGCCAGGAAAAGTCTCTGACGTCAGCACCACGGCTGTGAGCTCCTCGTGGCTGCTGGGGGAAGGCAGTGGAGGGGATATCCTAGATCATAAAACCAGGATCTCGATGGGAGCAGGGCCACCAGTGGCTGCCTGTGAGTTGTCCACTGCTGGGGACAGGGTGGGAGGGATGGATGGGGAACTGTGTTCAGCTAGGGGGGTTCCTTTTCCCCACAGTGCAGAAGGTTTAATGCCATTTTGTGGTTTTTATGATCCTCTGACGGCTGAATCTCTTCTGGTACAAGAAGGAATTAGGTTAAAAAGCTGTCCATGGAGACTTCAAATTTGACTTGCTTGGGGGCTGCATGTGAAGGGAAAAGCTGAAATTCCAGCTAAAGGTCTGTTGCAGGGGTGCTTGAAGCATCATGTTTCCTCCAGGGTATTGCCCCATGAGCAAGGCTCCCTGGACTGGAAAGAAAGTCCTGTGACACTGGTGGCATCACAGGAATCCCAAAGTGGGCACAGGGTCCGTGTCCAGGGGTTGTGGATCTGGGTGAAAGGGAAAATCAGCTCCCAAAGGACCTTTGTAGACACTTTGCACACTGTGCCTCAGCCTCTCTTCAAACACAAAAGGTGCAAATACAAGATAAGAAAGGGTCGATCATGTTACCAGTGCCTCTGGTGCATTCCCAGCTTGCACAGTGCTGGGAAGACTGTGCTCTTCTTTTTATCTGGCTGGCTGGCTCAGTGCCTCAGCTTCCCCATTCCTCCTTCTTTTCTGGTGTCCTGAGTGTCTCTGCTTGCAAATGTCTACATCAATATCATGCTGGCATCTTTCCCTGCTCTCTAAATGCTACCAAACTACTTAAGTCCAGCTGGAGCTTTAAAACCAAGGGCTGCACAGCTCTCTTCGGTGAAATTTCATGTTTGCCAGTATTTACTGCACACCAGAAAGGATGTGGGGAAAGATCCATGACTTGCTTTATCTTGCAGGTGTGTTTTCATGGACTGCCAAGAGCCCCCCATCGCTTTCCCTCTGCACCTGTGCATTTTTAATCCTCCTTGTCGTGTTTTGCTCAGAAAACATCACATGCAGCAAGAGAAACAACCTAAAAAATAACACCTTGGAAGAAAACCGCTACAATGCTATGGTTCCCTGGCAGATGGTGCTGGGCACTGCTTTGCTCCTGGCAGCAGGTACCCCACCGCCACCACGGCACCCAACATAGTTTTTCCAGGACACCCCGCCTGCTCTGTCCAGCTCTGCACCTGGAACAGGATGTGCTGGTGGCTGCTTATACCTCTCCCCACAAATGCCAGCTCCTGCTGGGTGTTTTGTTTTCATTGCTCTCCTCCTGAACCTTTCCTGTTTCCTTCCGTGCAGATGCAACTGGAGGAAGTCTCAGCAGGTTGGCTGTGTCCCAGCTGCAGTCACAGGCTGGGGACAGCACTGTGGTTCTCTGTCCTCCACGGCAGTGATGGCAGTGGTGATGCTGCTCATGCTGGTGGAACCCAGTGGTGACAGTGGAAGTGTGGCTCATAGTCATGGCAGTGGTGACACTGGTAGCAAGGGTTGGAGTGGTGGCAGTGGTGGTGTTGGCGAGTAGTGACATGGTGGTGGTGACAGCAGTGCTGTCATGCTGGTGGCAGTGACAGTGATGGCAGTGGTGTTCCTCCTACTGATAGCAGTGGTGACATTGGTGGCAGTGCTGCTGCTCATGGCAATTTCATTGTGGTGGTTGGGGTGACAGTGGTGGTGGTGGTGGTGGTGATTCTGGTTGCCGTGATGGTGGTGGCAGTGCTGACACTGGTGGCAGTGGTGATGCTGGTGGCAGTGGTGAGGTTGTGCTGCTCATGCCGGTGGCAATGGTGACAGTGATGGTACTGCTGGTACAGATCTCGTGTGCAGCTGAGCCTCACAGACCTGTTCCCTGTGGTCACTCATATCAGAGACACTGGATGTGTGCAGAAACTTCTACGTGGTGATAACTGGAAATACTCAGAAACTTGGATTCAGTTTTTGGGGTGATGAAAGTGCTTGTTGGGAGCAGGGAGAGCAGGACTTCATCAGCCTTATAGGGAAAGGGCTGGTCGGTGTCTTGCTACGTGAGCTGAAAGCAGGAGAGAGGTCAAGAAAGTGTGACACAGCTGGGTGTTTTGTTGGGTTTCTCTGAAGGTGAACTTTGAACAGGAGATGTGTTCACTCCGAGCTCGCTATATTTATATACGGGTGAGATACACATTGTTTGGGTGAGTAAGCCTTTGTTCCGAGTCTCACTGCTAAAGCCCATGTGGAGCGACACTTTGGCTCTGCAAAGCTTCCTTTTCCTTCTCTTGGGGATGTGCTGTGTTTAGGAAAACCTGACTTCATCATCTGTGTCCCGCTAGCCGGGTACCAGCAGCACAGCCGTCGGGGTCAGGCATCTGCTTGCCACTTCAACCAAGCTCTTCCATTCACTGGGTGAAGAAGACCTTTATATTATTTATCTGACCTTTATTTTCCATCAAGTTGCCATGAGGAAGATCAGCCTTATCCCTCTGTTACAGTCTCAGTCCCTGGACATCTGGGATGAGGCCAAGACGTTTGTAATGGTCTTGCCACACACTGCAAAGGAATATTCTGGAGGGCCCTGTGATCCCCTCAGCTTTGAGAGTGTAAGACAAGGGAATGATAGCTCAGTGGTCCCCATCCCCCAGAGCAGCATCCTTCACTGCTCTTTTGCCACACTGGTGTGTGTTCATATTGGATCTTCAATGGGCTCTTGGCTGCAAAATTCTTGTGTAAGAAGCAGAAATTTCTGCAGTCAGGGTGAAAAGAAAATCATAGAATCATGAAAGTTGGAAAAGATTTCTGAGATCAGCTGTTAACCTAGCACTGCCAGGTCCACCACTAAACCATGTGCCAAATCCATGCCTCTTTTGAACACTTCCAGGTACTCTGATTCTGCCACTTCCCTGGGCAGCCTGCTCTAATGTCTGAGCACCCTTTTAGTGAAGAACTTTTTCCTTATACCCAATCTAAACTTCCCCTGGCACAACTTGAGGCTGTTTCATCTTGTCCTGTCAGTTGGTTACGTGGAAGAAGAGACCAACCCCCCCCACCTGGCTACAACCTCCTTTCATCGAGCTTCCCCAGGACGGGTTTGAGCCTGACAGGCCAGCGCTGCCTTGCTGAGCATCCTCATCCAGGGCTTGTTCACTGTGTCCTCACATGCTTCCTCTAGATCCCCTGGAGCGCTCAAATCAGAAGGATTTATATTCCACTTGGCAGGTTATTAATATTAGCTGAAATTCCCTTTTCCACATTGTTCTGCCATGCTTAATATGGAGATCAGCATTGCAGCCTGAAACGCCGGGGATGATTTGTGATTGAATATCCATTAGGGATTTATGGGCTTCGGGGCTGAATTGCTGGGACGTGCAATTGCCAAAATACTTGAAACGCTTCCACTGGAGAGGAGACCTTGTGGGAAAGGAGCACTCGCTGTTCTTGTAGGCAGGCAGTTCCCACTGAGCCTTCGTTACTGGCAGTGAGCACACCCAAGCCAATAAAAAAATGGTCCGGGATCCGGAGCGCCGATGGAGCATGAACTCAGATGATGACAGGGGGCAGCGCAGGCATTGGTGCTGGCAGCAGCTCCCAGTCCCACGGGGCTGCTCAGCGGGTGGGCTTTAATCCAGGGAACGGGTAAACATGGGCACAGTTCATATTAATGTCCCTGGCAGCCAGTTAAAACGAGATACGAGGTTCATTGGAGGGAGAAAAGTTGTGTTTTAATGCTTTCCCTTGTGCACCTCTGGTGCTGGTGCGTCAAATCAGATTGAACATTGGGATTAGATCAAATCAATAGGACAGATGGCATTAAACGCACTGGAAGCCTGAAGAGCAAAGGCAAGAAAAGTAAAAGCAAAAGATCAAGATCGTCCAGTCCTTTGTTTCAGAGAAACTGGGCTTTCAAGGTAATGGTCTGGGGCAATTCCTACTTTGCATCTGCTTTTCCCTTTGAGTAGGCAACTGTGGCTGCCCATCTGCCCCACCCCCATCCCTTTGTAGGATTTTAAGCTCTCTTTTCCTTAAAATGAAAAAGAAGAACCTTGCTGAGGGGATTGCTAGCAGGCTTTCCCTGGGAAACGTTCACTCCCTGGGTTGCTGGCTCCTTCTTGTGGTTGTGCTGGCCAGCAGAATGGCAGCTGGACATGTAGGAGCCACAGCCAAAGACAGCCCAAAATTGCCTTCCAGAAATACCAAATTGGTTCTTACCCAGCCATGGTGAGATTGTCTGGGGGAGAAGCAGATTCCACAAAGTGATGGGTGGGATCATCACTGAAAAAGCATGGTGAATGCTGTGGGGAGAGCAGGTTCCCCAGCCCATCTTGCAGGATCATTGCAAACTTTGGGCAAAAATTCCAGCTGCTGTGGTCCAGGTGGAGAGGGCCAGCTATCCTGAGGGGTTCAGCATCATCTGTGGGCTGAGATGCTCTGAATCACACCTAAAATGCTGCAGGGAGGCAGCTCTCACCTCACTCCCATGCCTCATCCAACCTTCCAGCCTCCATTAGCTGCTAAAATTTGATTTTTCAATGAGGACTGGAAAATCTTCCCCCCTGAATGTCCCACTCATCTGCTGCAGCCCAGGTAGGGTTTGAACTTTGCAGAACATCCTTGCAGGTCCCTGGGATAGCATTATCCCTTTTTTTATGGACAAAAAAAATTAGTCAGGTGTGATGGGACATGGCTGTTCAGAAGGGTCCGTGATCTTAGCCACTAAACTGGGCACATTCAGCAAAGCTCTGCTTCCCTGACACCTCACCTGGCTTTTTGCCTGTTGCTATTTAACCTCTTCATTCCTGGGTACCAGTGGAAAAGCAGAAGCTGTTAAACATGTTGTAAATGATGCTCGAGCCTGGACAAACCCATTGTCAGCACCCTGGTGCTGTGATGAGCTGGTCAGGACTCAACTCATCTCCCTGCTCCCACCTTGTCTCATTGCATAAGGGTGAAACAATCGAGAGGGGAAAGTTTCAAGCTGCTCTGAGGAGAGGCAAGGGAGTGCCTGCTGGCCTGGCTCGGGTTACTTATGTGCTTATGGTCTATTTTGAGGCTCTGGCCACCCTGCACTAAGCAGCCGCTGACCTGGGGGAAGGACCAGCTTCAAAACAAGAGTCCAGTGGGGAGCAAACAGCCTGGGTAAGGCTCCAGTTGGGTTTCCCTTGGCTCTAAGTGGGGCTGGCAGAGCCCTTGCCTCCCCACTGGGCCCATCATCTCATGAATTTGAGTATTTCCACAGTGGGAATTGATTTTTAGTTTTTTTTAGTTCTTCCCACTGCCATCCTTGAAAGCGAAGATGCCACAGGTTATGGGGCTGGTCTCTGCTCTGTTACTGGGAGCGAAGTGCCAGCAGTGTGGGGATGTGGATGAGCTGGCAGGGAGATACATCCATCACTAACCCTGGCAAAACCACACACACACAACCCCCTGCTTGCCCCCCCCTCCCCAAGATAGCTCATTTGCAGGCAGCTTAATGCTCCTAAGAGCATTAGAGGTGCATTTGGTGGACATGAGCCCAGTGCTGGGAGCATGTGGCCGATTAGCAGCAGTGGCAGCTGGTTTCGGGCAAGCGTGCATTTGGGGTGGAGATATTCAACGTGCTTTTTGGAGACACAAAGGTGAGGTCTGGGGAGTCTGGATAGGTGTTGGGGGGTTCAGCTGGCATGAATTGGGTGTTTAAATCTACCAGCAGGTGCAGATGTTGGGTGGCATGTGTGAGAGCATGGCTTTCCCTGCCATGTGCTTTTCCGTTCTGCCGGTGAAATGTGAGTTACCCCCTCTGGCTTTCCAGTGCCATTTCAGCTCTCCAGATGATAGTTCAGCTTTAGCTTTAAATACCACCTTCCTTTTTAATCTGTGGTCTCCTGTGAAGATGTGGATGGTCAGGGATGCTCATACAGGATGTAGAAAGTGATGGTGCCTTCAGGGGCACCCACACCACGCAGAGCCTTCCTTGGGGAGGAGGACACCCTCACCACCTTGTTTCTCTTTCTCCCCCCTGCAGCCTCGCTCTCCGCTGGGATTTATGGAGGTGCTGAGGAGCAGCTGTGAGCCCCGCAGCCCCTGGCAGCCAGCCCAGTGAAGCAGCCCCCGGCCGCCTCTCCTCGTCTCGCCCAGCACCCCGACCCTCCGACTCAACCATTCAAGGCTCCCGTGCATGGATCGCCCCAGCGAGGCACCGCTGCCTGACGCCGCCGACGCCGCCCCGTAGGCTCCCGGCCCCCCGTGCCGCCCCCAAGTACTCCACATACCCCGATGGGGTAACGTGACGGGGGTCACCCTCCCGCCACCACCACCCCCCATATGCAGAGGCCTTTCTAGAGCGCCCGGGAGCGCGCGGCACCGGAGGCAGCAGCCGCTCACCGTCGCACACACGCAGAGGACACCAACACTACAGCAAAGGGATTTTTCTTTTTTAATTATTATTATTATTATCATTAATATTTTTTTCTCCCCCATCTGGCTCTTTTTCCCCCTGGGGGGCTTGTGGTGTGTCAAGGAAGCCGGCGTGCTCCCAGGAGTTGGGATTATTTGCACAACGTCTGTATATTGAGTTCTCGATCCTGTTTTATTTTTATTTTTGAAGCGCAGAAGGGTTGTTTGGTTTATTTTGGGTTTTTTTTTTTTTTTGCCCCTCCGCACCACACTTTTCTTGGGTTTTTCCCTCGCCACTGTCAGCACCACCTCACCTCCCACTGTCCCCACCATGGCCCGGATGAACCGCCCTGCGCCTGTGGAGGTCTGCTACAAAAACATGAGGTTCCTCATCACCCACAACCCCACCAATGCCACGCTCAGCACCTTCTTGGAGGTAAGGAGGGGAGACTGGAAGGTGGGCATCAGGTTCCAGTTGCATCTTTTGGGGCTAAAAGCTGATGTGGATGAGAGGGTAGCACGTCCCCCTTAGTACCACAGCCACTGGTAGCATCCTGGGGCAGTGGGTCCAATCATTGCCAGCTTTTTGGGATGGGATATTTTTCAGGACCCCAGGTATGATGTTTGAGCACAGCAGAGATGGAGCAGAGTTTCCCCATTCCCCTTGCATCCCCTGTCAGATCCACTAGTACATCATGTCACAGGGTTTTGGAGCAATTCACACGGGTGCACACAACCTGCCCTGTTCCTCCCAGCACCTCAATAATGGCTTTTCATCCCAAATATCCCAGCATATCTTCAATGCCCAGAGCGTGTTGGGTAGAGCTGGAGAGCTTGGTGTTGAAGAGACAGCACTGGTAGCAGCTGTGTGAGTGCCACTGCCTCAGGGTGATGGGAGGGTGGCTGTGATTTGGAGACAGCCACCCCATACTCTGCACGCTGTGCACAAGGTGATGGGGACCACGCCAGTGGGAAGGGAGAAAAATTCTACCTTCCTCCAGTCTCTTAGACATTTGGCTGGGCTGCTGAGCATGTGGGGCTCACCACGGTCTGGTGAGCACACATGGGGAACAAAGGAGGTGGATCATTGGCAGGGATGATCTCATGGTGCCCGGCGATGCCGGCGCACCGGGCGCATAATCCGGGGGCAATCCTCGCGCCGGGCAATGAGCCATGCTGGAAGCATCCCAAGTCCCACGCCTGAGCCTGCAGCGTGTTGGAGTGATGATGGGATACAGCAGCAAGGTGGAGAAGGAGCCCCTGAGCCATCTGTGAGATGCTTAGCTCGGCTGGTGGGGCGTGCTACAACTCCCCCCCAGCTGCCTCCATGCATTTCTGCATCAGGAGTGTGACCTCACCAGGCACAAATAATTTCTCCTTCAGAGGACTTGCACCCGTGTCAGGGATGATTCTTTGTCTGGGGTGTAAAATCCATGCTGATGTGGCTGTCAGGGCTTAAAAATAAGTGGCTCCATTGATACTCGTGACTCTGAGGAGTCATGAAGATGCTGGTTAAAAATCCTACAAGGCCACGTGGCTTTGCTGTCCTGGGATTTCGTGTTTCCTTGTGCCTGCCAGGCTGGACAGACCATGGGTCAAGGGTTCAGAGAAGGGGCACAGAACTGTTTTAGGGTCCATACTGCTCCACATGGTCATAGTAGGGCTTGGATGTGTTTAGGTTAACTGGGGTGCATCTGGCAGGGTCTGTTCAGACCCCTTCTTTTCCTTCCCTCCCCAGGACCTGAAGAAATACGGTGCCACCACGGTCGTGCGAGTGTGTGAAGTGACCTATGACAAGACCCCTCTGGAGAAGGACGGCATCACTGTCATGGTAGGTGGGCAGCAGGATGGGCACGGGGTGGAGGGGGGTGCTGCCCCAACACCACCCTTAAATATCTCATCCCTTGGGGCTGTTAAACACCCCGGTAGCCCAACACAGCGTCACACTGAGGCAGGAGCGGAGTTGGAAGCCCAGCTGAGCTGAGCTGAGGCTGGTGCTTTAAAAAGAGAAGTGCTGCCCACGCAGCCGAAACTGTGAGTCACCCGGCTGAGTCGGCAGCTGCCTTCCCTGCCTGTTGCTCAGGCTCTGAAACATCCAGGGATGAGCGCCTGGTCCCACGTGGAAGATGCGCGTGGTTCCCATTACCCCTGGCAGTTATCTTATCCTGGGGGGTGGTGCGAGGGTTTTTTGCTCTTCCAGCAGCCGGCTGGTGCAGCTGAGGGGGATGAAAGGGAGCAGGCAGCAAGCTGGGAAAGGCAGAGCATGCAGCTGCCTGGGCTGTATCTTGGCTGATAAGTAATTGGAGATGATGTCAGGCGTGATAGCCCTGCCAGGGAGTTCAGCTCCAGCTGGGAAGTGAGGCTCTGCTCATTATTTAGGGAGGGGTTTGGAATTGCCTCGTGTCTCCTGGGGTGGTCCTCTGTGTGTAGGACCTCTTTGTGTAGCTCTGTCTGTACAATGTACAATGTATAGCCTAGAGAGAGAGAAGACTCTATTTTAGATCCTCGGGGATAGGTGGATAATCCCGTGGCTCTCTAGATATAGATCCTCCAGATGCAGATATCTCTAGATGTAGATGCAATCTGTGTCTCTACAGGATATATCTTGGAAAGATTGCTGTATCCTACATATATAGAATCCATATGCTGGAGATCATATCTGCTCACTTCCACACCAAGTTCTGCATTTTGCCCCATTTCTAACTGGAGCCTCCAGTCTGAGTTTCTATATCTAGGGTATATGTACCTCTTTACATCTTTTATATCTCTCTTATGTGGAGAAATACATGTCTTATATATGATACTATGTTTTATAGAGGGAGTTATAGAAACTATATAAGACACTGTATAGAAACTAAATAGCTTCTATATCACAGTTTCTGTAACCATATAGAAACTATATAAGGTAAATCAAGAGATATCTATAACCTGTTTTTTTATAGATAGATTTATCTCTGCAGATACAGAAATATCTGTAATTATGTCAAATCTCTATATATTTATATATATATATGTACATATATTTATATTTTATACACACAGTTTGATATATTTTTTATCTGTGTCTTGATATATATGTTTTACATATAAATATATCTTGGTGCACGAGTCTGATGAGGAGCAGCTGAGGGTGTTTAGCATGGAGAAAAGGAGGCTTGGGGAAGATCTTATCCTCTCTACAACTCCCTGAAAGGAGTTTGTAGCCAACTGGGGGTTGGTCTTCTCTCACAGGTAACAAGCTACAGTACAGGAGGGAATGATCTCCAGTTGCTCCAGGGGAGGCTTAGATTGGATATTAGGAAAAATTTCTGCACTGAAAGGGTTGTCAAGCATTGAAACAGCCTGCCAAGGGAAATGGTGGAGTCACCCTCCCTGGGGGGTTTAAAAGAGCTGTAGATGTGGCACTTGGAGACATGGTTTAGTGGTGGCCTTGGCAGTGCTGGGTTAATGGTTGGACTTGATGATCTAAGAGGGCTTTTCCAACCTAAACAATTCTATGCTTCTATATGTAGACCATATATAGGTCTATATATGGAGAAGAGAAGGCTCTGGGGAGACCTTTAAGCCCCTTCCAGTCCCTAAAGGGGCTGCAGGAGAGCTGGACTATTTACACAGGCATGTAGTGATGGAACAACAGGGAATGTCTTTAAACAGACAGAGGGCAGGTTTAGATGAGACATATGGAAGAAGGTTTTTATCATGAGAGTGGTGAGGCACTGGCACAGGTTGCCCAGAGAAGTTGTGGCTGCCCCATCTCTGGAAGTGTTAATGGCTACGTTGCAGCATCCTGGGAAAATGGAAGGTGTCCCTGCCATAGCAGAGGGGTGGACTAGATGATATTTGAAGGTGCCTTTTATCCCATTCTATTCCATCACAGGCTGATTCTGTGGTCTACTGTGTCATCCCTGGTGTGAACCCCTGGGCTGCACTCATGGCTGCAGGGAGGACATGGCCTTGCAGGACAGACACAGTCTGGCTGGGGAGGGCTGGCTCAAGGACTACAAACACCCTGCAGCCCAGAGTGCTCCTTTGCTATCAAATCCCAACAGAAGTCACACCACCTGTTCAAACGCTGAAGTGAGGCAGCTTGTTTTGCCATCTCACACCAAGGATGACTCCAGCACAGCAGCTTAGTGACTCATTCCTCAAGATCTAGGATTAGGGCCCAGTGCCCCCCACCTTTCGGGGCTCACCAAGCCACATCCTCTCCAAGTGATGCTGCCCTTCCAATCTCTCTCTTCCAGTGCTGCATAGGCAGTGGCCATGCTTCTCCTGAAAAATCTGTTTTGGGAAAGAAATCCCCATTTTGGGACACTTACCCCTCATAACTGAACCCAGGGATGAATGGTATCAAATGCAGAACCCTTTTGACCAACCTCCTCACCATGCTCCAGTTTTGAACCCCTGCAACTTGAGGATGAAGCTCAGAAGAAGATGGGATTTTTTGTCTTTGTCCCTTAATAGCCTTTCCTGAAGGATGGTATTTAAATGGCCCCATTTGGAGTGATCTCCCTCCCTCTGGCTCTCTCTAGGACTGTCTTAGTGTGTCCCCAGACCATTCGTTCGGTCTTCCCCTCCATGTGTTGCAGGAAGCTGAATTTCAGTACCTCATCAACCTCTGAGATTTCAACCATCTTCAAGCCACCTTTGCTCAAATCCCCTACAATGTACTCCCAAGTGCTGGAATTAGGAGCTGACAGGGGGGAGGATGGGAACTGCATCACCCCAAAGCTCAGAGAGGTCATCTGGATGGGGATGGAGCATGGGGTGGCCATCCTGGTTTGCAGAGGCAGGAGGTCATGGGGGCCATGTTGCAAATCCTACAGGTGCTCCTGAAGGCTGAACCTGTCCATAGGAGGTGGAAGTACTCCAGACCTAGATTTGTGTGGCTTCAAGCCCTGAGCCAAAGCAGCCAGATGATGCCACAAAACTGCCTGTATCCACACAAAGCCAGTGAGCCCAGTTCTGGCACTCTTCTAAGAACTCCCTACAACTGAGGCCCCAAACACCATCACCCTGAAACAATGCAAAAACAACCCCTGAAAGGTTTTCCCCAGAGTCTTGACAGCGTTTCTCTCTTCCCAACCTTGCAGGATTGGCCATTTGATGATGGAGCACCCCCTCCCAGCAAGATTGTGGAAGACTGGCTCAACTTGTTGAAGACCAAGTTCTGCGAGGACCCCGGTTGCTGCGTGGCCGTGCACTGTGTGGCCGGCCTGGGGCGGTGAGTCCAAGCCCAGCACCCCAGATGACACCCCTCATGAATGCAGGAGAGGAAAAACCATGCCAGCTCTCCTCCTTCCCTTCCCCAGCTCCTCTTTGAGCAGGGTTTTGTTCCAGCTTCCACCTCTCCATGAGGTCAGGAGAGAGACAACCATGCCAGTGCTCTTCCTTCCTTTTCCCAGTCTCTCTTTGATCAGGGTTTTGTGAAACCTTAGTGGAAATAGGTGTTGTTGGGGGTATCTGCTACCTGAGCTTCTCCTTGAACTTTAAATGATGGATATCAGCCTCTGGGCTGTGTCACCAGGGAGTGACAGCCACTGCTTTTCCCTTTCAGCGCTCCTGTCCTTGTCGCACTGGCCTTGATCGAGAGTGGGATGAAATATGAAGATGCCATCCAGTTCATCCGACAGTAAGTGGAGCAGTGCTGTGGTGTTAGGGCAGAAAGTCCCTCTCTGAGGAAATGGAAAGATCTGGCATTTCCCAGGGTTTGGTTTTTTTGGTGACACGGAGTTTGCTTTTCTCTCCTTTGGGAGTGGGAAGACAAGGGGTGGGCATGGAGCACCCTGTGCCTTTGCAGGAGGCTGGGCAGCAGCTGGAAGAATCCCTGAGGGGCTTTTGGCAGTCACCCCACTTCTGCCCTGCATATTTCCTCCCCAGGTCTCCATGTCATAGGACTCAAAGGGTGGATGAGCAAGGAAAGCTTCTGGGGGGTCCATCCCTGGAGGGTGCACCTGGCTTCAGCCTCCAAAATCCTTTTCTGCTCCAGGCAGGGGGGCTCAGGACCCTGACAGGGGTGGTTTGGCATGGGGGGCATCTTGTGCCACACCCCTGACTGTTCTGGCATTTCTCTGTCTTCACAGGAAGCGCAGAGGAGCCATCAACAGTAAGCAGCTGACGTACTTGGAAAAATACCGACCAAAGCAGAGACTCCGATTTAAGGACCCTCATAACCACAAGAACAAATGCTGCATCATGTAACCTCAATGACCTCTTGCCAAAATCCGTGCACAGACCCCCGGGCACTCGCACACATCCCACCCCCTCACCTCCTCGCCCAGCCCTGTGCTCCCCACGTGCTGCCCCTCTGCCAGGGCTGGGATGGGGACATGGAGCATCTCCAGTGTGTTCCAGCACTCACAGCACACTCGTCTTGCTGGATCCCCAAAAAAGGCTGCTGTCTCCAGCTGCAGCCCCGAGGAGGGAAGGCAGCACTGCCCTTTGACTCTTGGTTTTAGCAGGCAATGAGCTCGTGTGACTGTTCTTCATCACCATCCTCCTCCCCCCTTTCCCCTCCTGTTGCACTGAGAGGGGTGGGCAAAGGGTGTTTGGTTTGGGGTGATGGCAGGCCTGGCTGTGCCAGCAGAGAAGGGATGGGGTGCAGAAGCGCCAGAACACCCCCAGAAAAAGTTTTCCCCACCTCTTCCCCATAAATAAGGGCTGCAGTAGCAGGGATGGAGGTGGGGATGGCACAGTGGCCTCGGGGGGGGGGGAAGGTGGTGATAGCAGGGAGAGTTGACAAGGGCTCTTAGCTCAGTGACCCTTGTGAGCAGGGGAGGGGCTGAGCTAAGATCCTCAGCACCATTCCCTGTCTCCTGGCCCCTCTGTCACCTCACCACCTCCCTGTTGCCTCAATGCCAGCCAGGATGGTGCAGATGGGGCTCACTGGGGACTTGCTCCAGTGAAGGCAGAGCCATTGGGAACCTCAGGGACCACAGCAGGGCTTTGAGGCACTCAGCTTTGCTGGGATGCTGGCTCAGCACTGGGTCCCCTAAAGTGTGGGGTGCTCTTATTTATAGCTTCCAAATTCAGTGCCCAGGGTGGTGGGTTCTCTGCTGTCTTTGAGCTGTGGCACTGTTGGACAGGCACAAACCCCAATTCTGGCTGCAGTGCCCTGGGGACACAATGGGCCTCTCAAGGGACATCCATGTCCTCCACCACCACTGCATTTGCTGGCTGAGGGGCTGGGCTGCAGCTCTCCTAGGGGACTTTGGATGTTCCTGGCAAGAGCACATCACCTAATTTTGCACCTGCCTTTTCTGTCTCTACTGAGGCACACCCCGGCACACACCCAGGTGGGGTGGGCTCAGCTCAGAGCTGCCCCTGAGCTGGGACATAAAACATCTCTCAACATTCTGCCTTTGAATGCTTGCAGCAGCTGGAGCAGTGGGCATGTAGGGGGTGTGGGGGTGGGGTTTTTTTCTTTTAATGAGGATAAAAAGAAATTTGCTAATTAAAGGAAAAAAAAAAAAACAAACTTTAAAAAATACCCTGTTTGTCTTCCACACATCCTCTGGCCTTTCTTTCTCCCATCACTGTCCAGTAGAGCCCAGGAGGTTACCCATGGTCTCCCAGACTGATCCCCAGCACTGTGTCACAGCTGGCTGCCATCCACTTTCACCAGGACATACATGTGGCCCAGGTGGATGCTCCAGGGGGCTCAGTGCTGCTCACCCCTCAGCTGCAGACAAGGAGAGCTGGTCATCCTCCTCTTGGGGTTTTAGGCTGACCAGCTTGAGATGCCCTCAGTGTCCTGTGATGGGTCTCTCCAAAGGTTTGTGTGCCTTCCAAAATGTAAATATAATGTAATATCTATTCACTCCATGGCATTCATCCCTTGGGACAAGTGGTGAGGAAGACACCTTCAGTACCTGCAGAAGGTTGGGGACTGCTTTGTACCATCATATGGGTGGGCAACAGAGGTGTTTGGAGCTGTTTCCAGCACCACTTCACCTGTCCTTATGGGGCCAACCCCACTGCAGGTCAGGGAAGGCCATCCTTTGGGATAAGCTGTGGTGCTGAGTGAGGTGGCCGCCCTCCACACATAGCCCTGAAGTTGTCATACCACACACCTTGGGCCTGTCCAATGCTGTGGGACAGCCCTCAGTCTCTTGAGTTTCTCTTGCTCTGTCCCAGGCTGTTGGTTCATGTAACTTGTGGAGAAGGCAGCAATGGTCAAATTGTCTGTGTTGACTGGGAATAGAGTGGATTGGGCTGATTAAAAGCCTGACCCTGTATTAGAGCACCCTGCTGTCTGGGTCACCATCCCCTTCCTGCTTGGGTCTGTGCTGCTGCTGCTAGAATAGGTGCTGCTTCATCCCCATGGCCATAGGAGGTGGCTTGGCATTGTGATGGTGACAGCCCAAATCCCTGCTAGCCAGAAAACCTCTCGATCCCATGCCCTTTCTTGTGGGAACTGTT
This sequence comes from Certhia americana, assembly GCA_018697195.1. Lineage (NCBI taxonomy): Eukaryota > Metazoa > Chordata > Aves > Passeriformes > Certhiidae > Certhia > Certhia americana. The sequence goes on along the minus strand of CM031858.1, from coordinate 150,114,971 downwards.
GCTTTATGGGCTTGGAGATGTTTCTGTCCTGGCAAGATGAATTTTTCTCACCTATGCTCATGGCAGCATCACTTGGGACATTTCCCAGGGCAAGAGGTCCTGGGATTCAGCCACAATGCCTTTGAGTTGGAGTCAGGCTGGGGACAGAGGGATTTGAATTCAGGTTCCTTTGGCCACTCTTGAGCAAGACTTCACTCAGGCCTCAGCTTGGGGAGCTGGCTTGGGGGGGGGAGGGAACATGAAGGGGACAGGCTTTGCTTTATGTAGCATCAACCCAATCACCTTAAAATTAGGAAATTCTGGTATAAAAGCAGTCCTTGACCTGCCATGTGGCCGAATCCTGAGGGCATCTGGCTGCCAGAGTGGCATCTTGTTCCTCCTCAGTTTATGAGTTACTGCAAAAGAAAAAAAAAAAAGAAAAAAACCCAAACCAAACCAAATCATGCTGATTTAATTGTCCTAGATATTCTTCCTTTTTTTTCATGAATATCTCTCCCTTAACCCTAAAATGTGCTGCTTCCATGGAAAGAACAGCTTGGCAGCCCAGGAGCTGCTGTTTTGCATGTAGGGCTGAATTGGAAAGTTTCTCTGGGTTGGACTGCCAAATATGTGGGATTTTTTTTACATGAACTTGGGCTCTTTCGTCAGAGATCTCAGCTTCCTGATGTTTCAGCCTAGAGAGGGTTACAGAAGCCAACAGGCAGGGAAATTGAGGGGTCTTCCAAGGGTCATTTGGGTTAGAAATCTCAAAGAAGAGCTCAAAAGTCTTGAGACAGTTTTGGAAGAGGGAACACTGAAGTTCAGTAGACAACACCAAAGTGAGGCCTAAGCAGCCAAGGGCTCATCATTTGGGTTGGTCTTGGATTCTCCTTGTGCATTAATCCTCATTTCACCTCAAATGCCAAGATGCTGAAAGGAGAGCCTTAAAAATCTGATGTATTTGCCGATGCTGCCACTGCTCCGATTGTTTCCATTGAGTCCTGGCAGATGTCACAGGGAACAGGCACCCCCATGGCTTTGGCTACAAACCAGTCACCTCATTCTGCCCTTTTTTCCAGAAGCAAAGGCTCAAACTGGGGTTTATAATTTCTCAACCCTATCCACCCCCCTCAACCTCCATGAAAAGCCACCACAATTTGCAGGGTAAGGCTCCAAATCGGTGCAAGAGCTTTGGAGACCCACAGGATGGCAAAACAGAGATGCCCCAACCATCAAACCAAGAACCCGTGGCCTTTACCCAGGAGTCAGTCATGGCTGAGCCGTGTGTGAGGGAATAAATCCAAGCAGGAACCTGTAGCTGTGTCCTCTCACCAGTGACACACAGCACACGTATGCCCTTAAATATCCCTTCTGTTGCTCGTTTTCCAGTCGGAGCACATGGAAGGGGTGGGATGATGGAAAGGCAGGAAATGCGGCCATCACAAATGTCCAGCTCTTCATTTAAGAAAGTTCTGGTGACACACACTTAAAAGATTTAGTTTTTCATGTTCTGAGTCTTGCAGTAAGGCTGACACTGTGGTGCTTGGGCTGGGAGCTTCAGAGGTTTATGAGGAACAGATTTCCCGAGAAAGCAGAGTCTGGCTCTACCCACAGTAAACCAAGTAGTTTCCTTTTTTATTTTTTTCATTGGGTTTGTTTGGTTTTTATTAGTCCCAGTGGGAAAGTGCACAGGGAGATTCGTGACTTCCATGCAGTTTCCAAGGTCTTGTATCTTATTTGCTGCCAGCACACTGGGTAGGTGCAGCTTGGCGGGTGGGTTTGGATGGGATTCTGTCTGGTGGGAGACAAATGTGGCTGGCTTCGTGGCACAGAGGGGGGGTCCTGGGCCAGGTTCTTGCAGACATTCCCGGGGAGGGGGCGTTCTGCCACTTCCCTTCAGACAATGATCTCCCAATGAACTCTCCACTTCCCTGCTGTTCCTTTCTGTGCAACAAAGAACTGCATATTCTCCTTTTTAACCCCCTGGGCAACCATAGTAGTGTGTAGATTAAGCCCAGATGACTTTTTGTTGGGGTTTTTTTTGTTTTGTTTTGGGTTTTTTTTGGTTTTTATTTTTTGGTCTGAGCCATAGCTAAATTATTGTACCCAATGCTTTTTGTATCAGATGGCATCACTTTGAATATGCAGATGAGGTATAGGATCTTGACACTTTATAACCTTTTTAAAAAGAAACTTGTCTGTTTACTTAATGTCTTGTGTAAAAAGGAAAAAAAAATGTATGCCTTCAGTAATCACTTTTATTTTGGTTTTTTGAGTTTTATGAAATTACAGTGGTTACACTCCAGCAGCGAAATAAAAAGCGTTCACTGTTTTGTACATCCCTGTGTGCCTGGTGCTGCTAATGGGAATTATCAGGATGTGGGAGGCAAAAGCAGAGATGAACTCTGGCCAAGGGTGGAAACATGGGGGAGTTTGTTCCGGCTGGAGAAGAGAGGGCTTCAGGAAGACCTTAGAGCACCTTCCAGTGCTACAAGAGAACTGGAGAAAGAATGTGCAAGGGCTTGGGAGTGACAGGACAACAGGGAATGGCTTCAAACTGGCCAAAGGGTGCGTTTAGATTAGGTAAAAGAAGAAATTCTTGCTTGTGAGGGTGGTGAGGCCCTGGCACAGGTTGCCCAGAGAAACTGTGGCTGCCCCATCCCTGGAAGTGTTTAAGGCCAGCTTGGCTGGGGCTTGGAACGGCCTGATTTAGGGGAAGGTTTCCCTGGCCATGGGGCAGTTGGAACTATGATCTGGAATGCCCCATCCAACCCAAACCATTCCGTGATTTCATATGCAGTAGACCATGGCCTAACCTTGATTGGACACTGGAATACACCCAGAGGAGACTCATGAAATCAGTTGGGTTTTTAACTCTGGTCCCCAGGACCAAGGAGGGCAAAGACCAGAGTCTCCATGGAGACTGAAGAGCTGGAGCTTGCATAAACAGACTGGTAAGCAAGAAAAGCTGACACAAAATTGTGTGAGATCCCAAGTAATTACACAGGGTTGCATGGAAAAGTGGGGAGGAAACTCCCCTTGTGCTGCTCTAGGCTCAGGAAGGCTTTTAAGCCAGATGCCAGCTGGGAAGATAGAGGTGAAGCAGGGTGGTGTGGCCAGAGCTGTCCTTGGATTCCCTCAGCGCTTCCCAAGTGCTTGGCATGGCAGATTCTTATCTCCTGCAGGCTTTGAACCGAAGCTGCAAGGGGCACTGCCTCCTCCTTGTGCAAGAAACAACTGGGCCTTCAATCAGCCTAATTGCTGCCTCTCCTCTCAAGCAGGAGGGCCAGGGGGACTGCTGAACACGGCGTGTGTGCTGGAGAAACACCCATCCGTGCTCCTGCCTGTACATGCTGTCTCCTACCTGCTGCATTCCTCCTTGCTCACCGTCACCCAAAAACGTGCACCCCCTTGCAGGCCAGATCCCAACTCTCTGTGTTAGGCTCCATGCACAAGTCCCTGCCCTCCCTAAGAGGAGTATTGTGAAAGTTCATTAAATTGGAGGGTTCTGGAAAAGGGTAAGTTGGCCACTCACAGAGATTGGCCCATGTCCCACCCTTGGACGTGTTCAAGGCCAGGTTGGATCGGGCTCGGAGCGATCTGGTCTGGTGGGAAGTGTCACTGGCCATGGTGGAGAAAGGGGTAGACCTGGATGATCTGTAAGATCCCTTCCAACTCAAACCATCCTATGATTCTATTCCATGATTCTCTGATCTCTTCACGACTGGTGCCATTGTCCACAGTGCCTTAAACCATTCGCAGCAGAGGATGTTGGTACCTGCAAGGCCCCCTTTGCACTAATTTCAGTCCTGCCAACAACAAAATCAGTGAGATCTCCTCCCCCACCTCAAGGTGGATGTCCACAGCTTGGCTTCATCCCTGACTCCCTTCCCAGTCATCAGAGATCAAGGGACAACACCACAGATTCAGGAGGGACTGATCTCTGACTGTCATGGACACTCCTTTCAGAGCTTCACCACCACAGAGGGATGCCCAGAGCTCTCAGCTCACACAGACACATCCATACTGGAGACCCCAAAGCCCTGGGAGATAACCCATGGCTCACATGTTCCATAGGAACATAGGTCCATGTTCCTAACTCACTTCAGCAAGCCAGGTCTCCTCAGAGCAAACAGACAAAGGTTGCAGGGTCTTCAGTAAAGTCTAGACCAGCCACAGTCCAGCCTCATAAGACTGGATTAAAAAATGTTTTCTGAGAGCTGCCTTAGTACATTCTGAACCATGATGAAACCTTCCTTTGATTATTTTGGGCTGCTGCTGGCTGCCATGGCCAACACTGGCACAGCTCTCATCACTGATCCCATCTACCTGCTTGGAATCAGCCTTTTTGCAACACCTCCACCTGAAGACACCCTGCTGCCTGAAAGGGTCTCCCCACTTCCCTCTGTGCCCAGGGAGTCTTGAGCCATCAAGTGTGCAGGGGAAAAGGTCTCTCCTCCTCTCAGGACCTGGCAGACCCTGTGGGTCTGGGCACATGGTACTGGAAGGTGGGAGGTGCTGCCCTGCTTGCACTGAAGTATCTGGGAACTCCCATGCTTGTAGGGATGAAAATGTAGGGCAGCTCTTGGGTTGGAAAGAAAATTAAAATGTTCACAACAAATATAGCTGAAAAGTCAAGTGGGGAATTAGGCACTGCTTGGCAAAGGTACAGGAACGCGGATCACCAGGGGTGGGTTTTGCCCTGGGAGCTTTCCCTGGGAAACAGAACAAGGAGGGGAAGGAGAAACTCTTTGCCCAGGCTCATACAACAACCCCCACGGTTCAGAAAGGGAATCCTTCAAATCCCTGCTCCATGCCATGACCACAGCAAGGAGCCGTGCTGCCCTGTCTGAGCCACTCGCTGGGCAGGACCTCGGGGCAGAATTTGTTTTAACCATCGGAGAGAAAGAACATTTGAGTGGCAGGAGAAGAGGCTCGCAGGGAGCTTGGAAAGGGCTGAGTCACTCGCTGTCGGCGTCAGCAGCTGAGAAAAGCGTGACTGCCAAACAGCCACCTGGAGCTTTGTCAGCTCATCGTTAAAAAAAAAAAAAAAAAAAAAAAAAAAAAAAAAAAAAAAGGGGGGGAAAAAACTCAACTGACAGCCTCTCCCGCATCCCACTGGAGAGCTGAATGTGCCGCACGCAGGCGGGGAGTTCCGTGCAGAAGCAGTGGCTGTGAAAAATGCCCTTCCCTGGCTGCAGGTGCTGGTTTCTGTTGCAACATCTCCCTTGGGGCTCGCAGAGCAGAGGAGGCAGCGCTACTCTCCCACAGCACCCGGGCAGCCTCCAGGGACGTGTCACGGCCAAGCTGGGGCTCGGTCCAAGGACCGGGGGCGGAGGGGATTAGAGAGACCTGGCAGGAGCACGACGCAAGAGCTGCCTCCGCCTCGCAGAGATAACTGCGGCTGACTTCAGCCAGGGGCTGACTCACCTAAGCCAGGGCATCTTGTCTGGATATCAGGTGGAGACAGGGAGAAGCAATGCATTTAAATAAGCTTTGATCTTTAAAGCAAACAACGCCGCCTTGTTTTGCAGCGCTCAGACAGCCGTGGGTGACAGGCAAGGACGGCCAGGCTGGTTTGGGGGGGCCCAGTTCAAGGCACTGGGTTTTCATGGATGGGTGCTCAGCACTCAAAACAAGGGCTGTGATAAAGGGCTTATCATGAAAACTCACCTGGAGCTGCCAAATGGTAATCTTTGGGCTCTGACTGTGTTTCAAATCTGCCAGGTTGAGTGAAATAAGACAGCTGGGTAACACAGAGAGGCACGACTGTGACTACCCTAAACTGCAGCCAATTGACACATCTGGGAAGAGAAGTCTAGTCCTTCTGTTTGCAGTTCCTCAATTTGTTCTCTCCAGTCTCCATTCTGAGAATATTTTAGGGTATAGCTGTAAGGAACTGGGATGACCCCCATAACTGCCCTGCTTTGACCAGGAGACCTTCCTCCAGCCTGAATCATCGTGTAGTCCTATGAATATCCCAGAGAAGAAAAGGGTATCTTAGAGCTAAACTTGTGCAAAAGTGGGTCACTGAAGAAGATTCCAGAGAGGTACTTCCCTTGGGGCATGCACCTTCTCCTGACACTGCACCTGTCTCCTCCAGTTCCATCTGTTATTGTTAAAATGTCCATGGCTGCAGAGGGAATTATGTCCAGGCTGCCTGCTCCCCCCACAGACAGCTCAATATCCTCTCTAAAGTGTGATTGTACTCAGTTCCACAGAATCCTGGGATCACTGAATGTTTTGAGTTGGAAATGGTCCCTGCCATGGGCAGGGACACCTTCCACTACCCCAAGTTCTTCCGAGCCCAGTCCAGCCTGGTCTTGAACACTTCCAGGGATGGGACAGCCACAGCTTGTCAGAGGATTTCAACATCCACAATTCATCAGATGTGGATTTCAGACTCATCTCAAGCAGTTCAATCACTTCCCTGCATGCACCCATAACTCAACCTGTCTTCTGTTTTCTCTTCAGAGTGTTTCTATCATGAGATACAGATTTTCCACACTCAAAGCCCTACAAAGAGATGTCTCTGGCTCCCTCAGCTGTTGCCATGTGATCCACCATGTCCTGAAGAGGCTGAGCTGGGGCCCCTCACATTCTGATCCCTCAATCCACCATTGGGGTCCCTTCCAGCTGGATGGACTGAAGTCTGCATGAAAATGCAGGTGCCAAAGCATGTCCAGAAAAGGACAGAAGAGCTGAGGGAGGGTCTGGAGAATGGCTCTGATGAGGAGTGGCTGAGGGAGCTGAATGTGGCAGGAGGAAAGGAGGAGGCTGGAGCCAGGTGGGGGTTGGTCTCTTTTCCCAAATTACAAATGACAGGACAGGAGGAAATGGCTTCAAGTTGCACCTGGGGAGGTTTTGCTTGGATATCAGGAAAAAATTCTTTTCAGAAAGGGTGGTCAAGCACTGGAACAAGCCAGCCAGGGAAGCTGAGTCGTCACTGGAAATATTTAAAATGCATGTAGATGTGGCACTTGGGGACACAGTTTTGAGGCGAACATGGTGGTTCTGGGTTAATGGTTGGACTTGATGCACTTAGACGTCTTTTCCAGCCTTAATGATTCTATGATTCTGTGAAATGGCTTCATACTAAGAGGGATTGACCAGTCCCTGTGGGGGGTTGTCCTTTTCCACCCTATTTTTCTCTTCTCACAGCTTCTTCAGGAGAAATTTCACATTTTTTTCCAGCTCACTGGAGGAAAAGGCTGCACAGCTTTGTCCAAGGTTTTCCACTGAAGAAACAGATCCAGGCCCTGGTGACTGCCCAATGATCACCACTTTTTGAGATCTGTCAGACAGCCAACTCTTAGCTCATTTAACACATGCTCTACTGATGTGTGGTGCTTTTCCCCCCCAATGGAGCACCACACTGTACAAATCTAATATTTTACAAACATGTTGCATACACAGTTATGTTTATGGGCCAACCTTATGATCTAAAATAATGACATCAAGCTGGTACAACAAGACCCCTGTTCCAGAAAACCATGTTGACTGGCATTTTTTATATTTCTGTTATTTATGCTTTCGTGAATCAGATTCTAGATCAGACTGTTTTTATTAACAATCAGCCTGTTGTTATTACTAGCCTGACATCACCCCTAGACATGTCTGGCCCACAAAGGCAGTTTTGCTGCTCAGCAGGCTCCCAAGGCTTAGCACCACCTTAGCACTGGTATCAGAGACCAGGAGATGTTGGCCCATGCATCAAGGCCTTTGCATCTTCCTAGGATCTGAGCTTCAGGCTTGCTTGGATTGAGCCTGAGGCAGCTGTTCTGCATCCCAAAACTGGTTTCCTTACTTTGTCCTGAAGTTTGTATGAAACTCAGATAGAAGACAGATATTATGACAGCCTCTAAACACCTGAGGGTTCATGGTGTCTCTTTGCACAGTGTCCAAGGAGAGGAGGTGGCTGTGGGGCACCTAGAAGGATACACCAGGTGAGACCTGAACTCATCTCCCTGAGCTGGAGGAGGGGAACAGGCACAGTGACCCTGCAAACCTCTTTGTGTATGACAGCAGAGTGCTGTGGTCTTTGGCCCTGGGTGAGACAGCAGGGATCAGGCTGGGTGTGATTAGAGAATCATAGAATAATTAAGGTTGGAAATAAATGCTAAGATCACTGAGTGCCACCATTAACCCAGCACCACTGTGTTCACCACTAAACCATGTCCTCAAGGGCCACATCCAAGGGTCTTTTGAACGCTTCCAGGGTTTGTAATTCAGTGAAGGGTGCACAGCTTTTAGATGCACAGCTTTAGGGAACTGTCCCTGCCCCGAAAAGATTAGGAAGCAGCAGCGCCATTTCAAAAACCTCAAATCCTACACAAAATCAAAGGTGAAGCAGATGATCTGAGGGTACCACTGAAACACACTGTCAAACCCTGCCTGACCATTTCCATACAGACCCTCCTCATCTCAGGCTCTGCTTGGGGTTGTTTGCCCTCGTTTTATTCTACATATGCAGCTTCCCCCATAGCATGTGCTTCAATTCCTGATATTCTGGGTCCCCTGGAAACCTATAAAACTTCGGTGTGAAAAAGGAGATACTTCAGATATCGAACCAAACCAAATCCTGGTGCAGAGTTTCACCTCCTCACCCTGAGCTCACACCCAGCCCAGCCTCCTCCTCTCACAGCCAAATCATTTGCACACTAAAAGCCCCGCCAGACAAAGACCCAGCCGCCCACCCGTGCTCTCAGCCTGCCACCGGCGTAGAGAATCCCCGTCCTTAAGGACACAGCCTTGAACAAAAGCCAGGGAAATTAAAAAAAAAAAAAAAAAAAAAAAAAACAAAAAAAAAAAACAAAAACACCAACTCAACAAAACAACCTCCTCTGCAGCCTGACCTTTTATTGTCTGAACGGGGCTGCCAAAGCAAACCCGCGCTGCGGGTCCTTCCCGCTCCTTGCATCCTGTCCGAGATGCCTCCCCTCCCTGCTGAGGCTCCGTCGCAGCTGTGTCACTGGGGCTTCCCAGGAGTGAGGAAGACAATGGGGGAATTCTCGGGGTGGTGTGGGTGGCTTCCTCTTCCTCCATCCGAGGAGGGCCTGGGGTTTGGCTCAGTGGAGGGTGGGATCCACAGTTCCTGGCAGATGGAACAGTGAGCGAAGGTAGAAAAGCATCCGCAGCCTTGCGGGGCTGGCAACATTAGAAGGACCAGAGGGGACATGTCAGGTTTAAATAATCTCCTCCCCTCCAGGGCCCATACAAGACACTTCAGGAGGAAAAATAAAAAGAAGAAAAAGAAAAGATAATCCCCCTGTGAATGCCTACTGCTGGCTGCCAGAAGAAAAGCTTGGCTCAGGGCTGTGCTTGCCCCAGCAGAGCCTGTCTCGCTTTTGCTGCCCTTCACATTTTCCCACCACCCCCCAGCTCAGCCCGAGAACTCCTGAGGACACGAGTTGAGCTGGAGCATCCGAAAGCCCTTTACCAGGACGTGGCAAACCCTGCCCTCCCTGCCTTCGAGCGCGGAGCCGGAGCTTGTCCACATCACACAGCGCCGGCTGCCTCTCATTAGCACTGGGTGATAAATCCAGGGGGGAGATGACAACCCAGCAGGATGAATCCAGGCATCCTACCCTTTCAATTCTCCTCCTCCCATCACACATGGCCGGGCTTGCGTGGTCCCATCATCTATTGATGGCTGTAAGCCATCGCCCCCAGATGGGGAATGAACCCTAATGAATAGAGTGTTTCCCTTGTGGCCTTCTGTTGGGAAGCAGAGGTTGTCCCAGTCTCCCTGTCCTGCTGAAGGCAAAAGGAGATGCCATGAGGTCTCCTCTGTTACCCCATGGAGAGGTTCAGCCACGTTGTTCATCACAGACTTGCAGTGCCAGCTGACCTGGAACACCACTTTGGTCTGAGAGACAGCTTGGGTGAAAAAACGCCTGGTCTCGTGGTTTACTCCAGTGTCACTATCCCCTCCTGGAAAACAGGCTGTTGCAGTTGCAAACAGGATATATGGAAGTCAGTGTTCTGCTGACTGCTACCCTCCTGCTGCCTCATCTCAGGCACCACAGCCAAGAGAGGTGATCCCCAGAATCCACCCCTCCACAAGCCTTGATTCAGCCTGGTACAGAGACTGGGAGGCGTTTTAAAAGCCAGTGTGCCATGGATGGGGATGCCTGCATGGAGGATGGGTAGAGGACAGTTGTAGAGAGGCATGGATCATTGAATCATAAAATGGTTTGGGTTGGAAGGGAACTTAAAAGGTCATCTAGTCCAAACCCCACTAAACCAGGTAGATCAGAGCCCCATCCAACATGGTCTTGAATGTTTCCAAGAATGGGGCATCTGCCAACTCTCTGGACAACCTATGCTGGTGTTTTACCACCTTCACTGTAAAAAAACTTCTTTCTAATATCAAATCTAAATTGACCATCTTGCAGTTTAAAGCCATTACCCATTGAACTACCACTACAGACCCTGCTAAAACACTCTGTTCTCATCTTTCTTATATGTCCTTTTAGGCATCTTTTAGGCACTGATACATCTTTTAGGCACTGAAAAGGTCTTTCTGGAGCCTTCTCATTTCCAGGATGAACAGCCTTAACAGTCCTAGGCTGTCTCCAGAGCAGAGATGCTCCAGCCCTCTGATCTTTTTCATGGTCCTCCTCTAGACCCACTTCATCTCTGTCTTCAGGTCCATGTCTGTCTTGTACCTGGACTGATAACAGGCATTGCCCCAACCCAAATGCAACACCAGCACCTGGCTTTGTTGAACCCCATGAGATTTTCATGGCCCACTTCCTGAGCTTGTCCAGGTGCCTCTGCATGGCACCATGTCCCTCAGGCACATCTTTCAGGGTGGAGAGGCACAGCTCAGCCCATTTTTGCACCAGTGATTCTCTGTCCTTCATCCTGCCAAGCACAGGGAGGGGCCTCAGTGCCACAGTCCCAAGAGCAGGGGCTGCTTTTCCTCTACAAATCTGGCGGGAACAAAATCTCCTTGAGGGCTCTTCTACTCAGCATCAATTGGGTTGAAACTGCCTGGTCATATAAGTCACATAAATCTTACTCCTTTAGAAAAACAAGGGAAAAAAGCTGGCCTGTGGTGTTAAAGCACTTCACTGTGCCAAGAGCATGCCTGCTGAGTTTGCAAAGCGTTCCTTGGGGTCTTGCAGCCATTCTCTGTCACTGGCATTTTGGGGAGACCGTAAAGCATCACTGGCCTGTCAGGTCTTTGGGGACTGCCAGCCCCAGGGGTGATGGAGAGCAATGTCCTCTCTGCAGACCTACACAAACTGCTCTAAGCCCAGCCCTGCTGCTGTCCAGGGTGGAGAAGCTGTGGATTCATCCCCTTTTGAGGAAAAAAAAAAAAAGGGCTCATGACCATTTCTCAGCTCTGACTCCTGAAAAGAAAGGGGGCACCTCACCGTGGAGTTTCTGCACAGCCTTGTACAGCTGTGCTTTGGTTTGTGCTGTGCATTTTTCATCAGAAAAGCACCAGCTTGTCTGTAATAAAAAGTGAGAGAGGATGTAGGAAGATGGAAGCCTCGGGTTTGGGGTTAAGTCATGATGGGATACATGCTGGATTGGGAAGGAGGAGCTGTAGGACATGGCTTCATGGTGATGCTCAGTTACATTTGTGAACACCTAGATCCTTCTGGAGGCATCTCAGACCCTGCCACCAGTCTGGGAAGCAAAACACTGCTATGGGTTGGAGGATGAAGCAGCAGATGAGGGCATGGATGCAGAGACAGAGAAGGCTGGAGGCTTGAGGTGCAGCCTCAAACAGCCACTGATCTGCTGGTAAATCAATTCTCCTCTTTTGGAGCAGCCTGACTCCTTTTTGGAGCACAGTTTCATTTGGCTCTGGTGGCAGTGGAACAGTGGGATTGGCTGGGACATGCGGCTGGGGTGGGAGAGCTGCAAGCCCAGCTGCTCTCAGCCCAGCCCAGCCCAGCTGCTCTCAGCCCAGCCCAGCCCAGCCCAGCCCAGCCCAGCCCAGCTACATGTGAGGTGTCTGTGACCTTCCAGGGGCCCTGCAGCACCATCACACCCTGGACTTCCCCACGTGAAACAGCCAGGGAAGGGTCTGAAGGCAAACTCCATGGTATTAGAGGAGAGAAGGAAGCAGAAGGGATGTAATTCATGACAAGGCAAACTCACTTCCCCTTCTTTCCTCCCCACTAACCTCCCTGGAGAAAACAGCAGAGAAAAATAAAAGGCTAAATAGAATAAAAAAGAGTAAATAGAACAAAAGAGAACACCTGGGAGCAGGTGTTTTAAACTTCAGTTGGAGTGGACTGTTCCTGAGCCAAGACTGGAAAACTTGAACAAGGCCATCCCCCAGGCAGGCCATGTGAATGACAAATGCATCAGCATGCTGGCAGCTCTCTTTCATGAGTTTCTCTATAAAGAAATATTATATGATTAACAGGAGGCCAGTTAAACACATCAAACAATCATTGTTGATAATCTCCACCAAGCTGTGTTGTCAGGAAATGTGAGAGTGGTAAAACAGGTCTGTCCCTCAGAGCTCAGAGTGGGAGTAACAACTCTCATGGCTTGAAGATGTCAGGGATGGGCCATGGCTGGTCACCTGGACACTGGAATGTCACGAGGCTCCTCCACATCTCCTGCCTTCCTGACTCAGGTGGATGCCCCCAATGTGGTTAACCAAGCCTCCCAGCAGCACAGCTCTGGGACACTAGAGAAGGAAGACACATATAAAAATGAAACCAAGAGCTTTCTGCAGGCTCCCATCTGGATGGCCAAGGCCTTTTCCAGCCCCTGACACTCCAGAGATCTCAGCTTTCTGCTGTAGCACCCACAGCAGGTTTGCAATGAATTTTCTTTAGTGTTTCTCCCCTGCTGCTCCAGGCTCTGGGAGAACTGTGGCCACTCACAGAAAACTGGTGCTGGAAAATCTACTGGTGTCAGCAAAACAGCCCCAGGATGTCATTGTTCCAGACAGTGCCATGCACGAGGGCAGAGAGCTTCTGTGGGCATAGGTCTGCTGTTCCCTGGGCTCTGCTCTGCAAAAGGGTTTTTGCAGCCTGGAGGGGAGCAAATTCCCTAGGGCTGGTGGGCAGACCCTGTGCATAGCAAGGGACATTTCTGTCACAATCATTACAGGAGATTGTTCTGAAATAATTCGCTGCTTGGAGCAGATGGACCCAACCCTTCTTGAATGAACTCTGTCAGGGACAGCCCAAGAAATTACACCTGGATCCTGGCTTTTAGGAAGCATAACAATCTCCAGAGCACTGGTCCTAGGAGGGTGAGAGAGTGCTCTAACAGACCACTGCTCTTCCAGATTTTCCAAGAGGAGAACCACAGCATCTTGGGAACACTTTACTTTTACTACAGCCATACCTCACCTTGGACATTCAGTGTGTGACATTTAAAGTATTCCTCAGGAGTGCAGAGGCTGGGGAATAAGGAGCTGTCTCCTGGTGGGCATTTCTCAGTAGTAATGTACAGAAAACAGCTTCCCCTGCCTGGGATCAGGTACAGCATAGGCTGGGTGCACCCCAAATTCAGCAAAATATCTGAGCACCCGTTCAGCTGACAGGTGGGGCTGGATGTTCATGGTGCCTGCATCAAACTGGGTAAGGGGAGCTGAAACCCCTGAGATACCTTGTGGGTGTTGGCTCAGGGCTTTTTCTTCTTTAGGTCATTTGTACTCATTACTATTGTGCCATTATGTGGGGATCTGACACTGAAAAAATGATCCCATCACATTGTGAGGCAGATAGATGTGAGAGAAGGTCTTTGATTTTGGGGGCTTTATCTTAATTACACAGTTTAAATGCTTTGGGGAGATATTTTTTTGCTTTTTTTCCAGTGCAAATGGAATGGGCAATAATGGCTTGTGCTTATAGGTAGCCACATGATGTGTTTGCTTATTGGGCTAATAATTACTGGGAAAAGATTAATGAAGTGCAGATATTTGAATAGTTAACTACTTTTTTTTTTCTGGTTTTGTTAAATGAGAGAAAGGGCCCAGTGCCTTGACTGCTACAGCAGCCACTCATTGGATCCATAAGATTTGTGTTCCCTGTGTTCTTGGGAGAAGTTAACAAATATTTACAGGCTGGGGCTGTGGTTCAGCAGAGCACTCTCAGCTGTGTGCTCAAAGCTCCTTGGCCTCAGTGGCATTTAAATGCAACCTTGTGCAACGTGCTAGATGTGAGGACCTTGAATTTTTTGGATAACAAAGACAACATTTGTCATTGCCAAACCAAGGGTCACCAAGTCACATTGCTGACTAGCACAAAGCCCTTCATCCCCTTTGTTCTCACTGAAATGGTGAAATAGTAGCTGACTAGGTGATTTTCACAACTTTCTACTTTTTTTTTCCATCTGTTTGTGTGTGAATGTTGTTGATTTCTAAATTACCTGTACAAAAATCTTTTAACCTGGATCCTAAGTTCACACTTGCCTGATTTGTTTTGTTGTGTTGCTGCTCTAATCTAATCAGGAGATTTTCTCATAACCACCAAGAGAAGAAAGATTACTGAGAATGTCTGATGTCCCTTTTTTGTGTGAAAATGCAGGACTCACTCAGCAGGTGACCAGAAGGGTCGCTTCTCCAGAGGGCTCATTTATCCCTGAGCCAGACTCATGGAGCACCTCAATCAAACCCCCTCTCACTCAGTGTGCATTTCTCTTTTCCTTGCTCTTGCACTCCCTCTGCTGATCCCAGGGATCTGTTAGAAGAAAAATGCTGGTGCCAGAGATAAGCAAAGTACAGGGAGAAAACAGCTGTATAGCAAAAAATGAACCAACTTATCCCAGATGGAAAATACCTGAAGTTCAGAGGGCAGAAGAGAAAAAAACGGAGTGATAAATGAAGATGTAGCAAATATAATTCCTCCTATCAGTTGTTTTCTTCCTTCTGGTGACCAGTAACATGACCCAAGGGAATGGCTGGAGCTGTGTCAGGGGAAGTGTAGGTTGGATATTAGCAAAAGGAACAGATGGGATTTACCCTCCCACCCCCTTTACATACCAGGATCAAGGTCACCTGTCTGCCACTCATCCACCCTCCTCTATAGATTTCTTTTGATCCTTTGGGGTGGACTTAAGCTGTATTTGCACATTTGAGTGTCCACCCCTCAGAAAAACCGAACCCAGAACTAGAAGAATCCTTGCTCAGAAAAGTTGTTGCTGCCCCATTCCTGAAAGTGTTCAAGACCAGGTTGGATGGGACTTGGAGCAACCTGGAGTAGTGGCAGGTGTCTCTGCCCATGGCAGGAAACTAGATGGTCTTCAAGGTCCCTTCCAACACAAACCTTCCTGTGATTCTATGATTTTTATGATTTTGCTTTGAGGGCCTGAAGAAACACAACCCACAGGGGTTCAGTTAACCTTTCCCCAGGCCTTGCCTTTCATAAGCCAAAGAAATAAAAACTAATGGGACTGCTGGGAAGCAGGGAAGAAGCACAGAATTTCTCTATGTGTCCTTTGGAAGGTCCCAAAAGGAAAAGGTCCTTGACAAGGAGTTTATTTTCATTAAATATTACAGGCCCAGCTCAACCAGTCAAATAAACAAGGCAAGTCTGTAAAACAGCAAGTGCAAAAGGTCCTGGGTTATTTATAAAGGGCTTTTAAGTATATTGGGCCTAACACCAAGATAAATCAACCCTGCTAGGATTCCAGAGGCATATTACATGTGGCTCTAGCTGTTGTCAGCTTTGGGCTGGAATATATTTAGTGGCCTGTTTCACTACAAACCTTCACGGCTTTTTCCCTAGTGACTCCCCCTTGAAAATTAATACATTGGGACCAGACACAGGTTTCTGTCTTCAGTCACATATGGACTTGATCAAATATTTCATGGAATCATGGAATATTTTGGGTTGGGAAACATGTGAAAGATCATCTTGTTGCAACCCTAGCCATAGGCAGGGACACCTCCCTGTATACCAGGATGCTCTAAGCCCCATCCAACCTGGCCTTGAACACTTCCAGGGATAAAATATTCACAGTTTCTCTGGACAACCAATTCCAGTGCCTTACCACCTTCAAGTGGACAAATTTCTCCCTCATACCTAGCCTAAATCTACCCTCCTTCAGCCTAAAGCCATCTCCTTGTATTCTCTCTGAACACTCTTGTCAAAAATCCCTTTTCACAACCATTCAAATCCATACCACTGCATTCAACAGACATTTTTCCACCTAGTGTGTTATAGAACAGTGAAGGACTCTGCTCAAGACTATGAAACAGGATATTCAGTACAGAGGGTCACCAACATCTGCCACTGCAAACTTCAGTTCAAATAAATCTCAGCAATTACTTCTTTACTGATCAGAAGGAAGATGAGGTTGTTTGGGATCTTGTAGGAGTTGTTCACATGGTCATTTGAAGACCCTGGGCAAAGTCAGTGCTGGGAAACAACCATGTGCTTGTCTGCTGCTTCAGTTCAACCTCTCTGCATTTCAGATCACTCCTTACAATGATCTGGCACAAACCCACTTCTTTTTTGGGTGCTTTCTTCTCTAGTCCCACCAGAACAACTCTGCACTTTCTCTGGGTCCAGGCCAAGCACAGCACATGAAGTGTCCAAGAGCGCACAGAGCAGAAGAGGGTTTGGTTGGGGTTTCATGGTGTGATTGTTGGGACTGTCCTCTGAAGGGCCAGGAGTTGGACTCCAGGATCCTTGTGGGTCCCTTCCAGCTCAGGATATCCTAGGACTGGCTATGGAATTGTCTACATGGGCTTTACTTTATGCTAAGGGTGTAGTTCAGTGTCCTAACACAGGTTTTTCAGACCAGATGGGGTGTTCCCACCAACCTCCAGCTAACACCAGAGGATATGAGTGTCTTAAGGGTTTGATGGCCTTCCATAAATATCTGTAGGGTATCCTGGAGTATTTTGAACAGTACCAGATGTTTAGGCAACTTCATAATTCTCTGTAAACCCCAGAAACCTGGAAAAAACTTACTCCATTTAGTGCCTTGCACTGTAAAGTTAGGGATAGCCCCATTTTTAAGTCTCATTTCTGCTTTTTATTGTTCCAGCTCCTGTTTGGAAAGAATGCCACATGAGGGAAGGGAACATTTTAGAGGGAAAGTATTAGAGCAATATTCAGATGGGTGCCCATCATTAGGATCCCAACCTACTCCCCAAATAATCTGGCTGGTTTTTCATCTGGGCAACTGATCAAGTCTTCCAGAGAGGATTCAGGAGAGGGTTTTCTGCCTCATTCTGAGATGAAATCAGACACCTCTGTGATCCCCTGCCTAGGAAGGTGATGATGTTCTTTCACTGTCACAAGGCAAAGGCCAACATCACAGGTAAGCTTTCTGAAAGGGAATGCAGAGAGGGAAGTACCTGGAAGTACCTGGAAATCCTTTGGATTTGCTTTTTTGCTGCCAAATTCTGCAGCTGTTTCCAATTTGTTGAAATTAACTCCAGTTTAGTAACACCCAATAATTGCCTAATTGGTTTGAACTAATTGATTACATACAGCCCAGAAGATGCCAGCTAGTGATCCCCTGCCTTTCTGAAAGGGCTGTAGGAATTGTCTGCAGGAACAATTGCTCAGCAGGAAAGGCAAGTTTTGCAAAATCAATTTTTGCTCTGAGAAAAAGCTGTGGTTTAGCTCAAATAATTCCAAGTTTTTTGTTTGTTTTTCTTCCCAGAAAACTCAAATAAAATATCTTCATTTGAATAAGGTTAGTGCCAAACATTTGCTTTTAACTTTGTGCCACAACACATACAGAGTCCCAGATCCTTATTTCAGCTGAGCTGTGTTGGTGGTGCCTGTGAATAGTTTTGCTTTCTCCTTAGACAGAAAAGGAGAAGATGAAAACACTCAGGAAAAGTTTGGCTATTTGGCTTCTGAGTTATACAGCAACTTCTATAGTTATTTGACCCCATGACTACAAAATAAAACTGGTTTTTTTTCTGGTGTGATCTCAGCTCTCCATCTTAAATAGAAAAGATCATCTATCTTAAAAATAAAACAGAAAACTTTTAGCTACCCCATGGACTCAGATGCTCCCTATGAAATACAGGGGTCCAGCCTCCACTGCCCATTACTTTTCTTTCTTTGCTGTATCTCAGCACTCATCAACTCGCTTTTTGATGCCCCAAATATTTCCAGGGGTAGAATCAGGCAGAAAATGCTGAGGCTGTAGGTCATCTGTCCTTGAACTGTTCAGTCCCGCGGTGTCCGTCCGGTACCAGCAATACCACCGTTGTTCTGGTCAGTTTTTGATTCCCAGGCAGGTATTTCCATGCTGGAGCTGCTCGGTTAATTCTGGGAACTTGCACCAGATGGCGATGCCAGCCCATTTCCAGTTTCATCTCTGAAAAAGCAAACTCCGAGGCATCCCTGGATTGTTGGGTTTGGGGTTTTTTTGTGTGTTAATGGCTGATACCTGCTGAAATCCTTGAGCCAGGCAGGCATCCCACTGCAATATTTCCTGCTAAGTTGTGGTCCCATAGGGATTCACTGCTGTATTTATACTGTGAGGAACAGACAGGCAGGAGAGAAAACAGCCTTCACTGTGTTCAGGACAAGGAAATATTTACAGGGATTAAAGCATGGCTGGATATAATAGCCATGGCTGGATAGGGGTCAGAGCACGGAGGGATGGAAGCTGTCAAGACCAAGGTCAGGACTGAGCAGCAGGAGAAACTCCTGTCCACTGGACCAGCAGAATCAGAATCATTGAATATCCTGAGTTGGAAGGAAAACACAAGGATCATTAAACTCCTGGCCCTGCACAGGACAGCCCCAAAAATCCCACCATGTGCCTGAGAGCATCGTCCAAATGTTCCTTGAGTTCTTGTCAGGCCATGACCACCATGACCTCAAATAGGTATGTAGGTATTCCCACCACAGTGGGTTAAAAGCAGCTCACACAGAACCCTGATAAATGCACATCTCTGATCACTGATCCCCCCACGTGCTGCAGCACTGACTTTGCAGTCAGTTAATGTTAAGCAGATTTTACAGACTCTGACGTTTTTGGGGCTCCCCTCCAGCAGCTCCCAAGGGCCCACTCTCAGAGGCAGATTTCAGCCATCCCAGACTGCCTGGCCACAAGATCTTTCATCCCCCTGATGTATGTTCCCAGTGCTCCCAGAATCTGTCAGGGAGCTGTTCAGTAAAGAGCAATTGGATTTACAAAGCTCATTCTTGGATGGGAAATGTTGGCAGGGTGACGGGACAGATCCTGCACATGCCGTCTTATCCCTGTCCAGGTGGGATCACAGCCCTGCAACCCAAAGGGTGGGAGGCAGAGCTCATGCCATGAGCTCTGTAACTCATTTACTGCCAATACTTTGGCTTGATTTGGGATGCAGCATGAGTAGGGCTGTGGGCTGCACACAAAAACACCTGAGTGGACACAAAACAGACCTGTCAAGACATTCTCTGGGAAAACTGAGCTGTTTCTGCACATACCTCTGACATGCTGGTCTGAAAAGCAGCAGCCAGCAGGAGGGGACAGGTCCCATTATCACACTGGGGATGCAGAGGCTGAAAGTTGGTTGAAAAATGCAACTTCCCAGCCTGGCCCATCTCTGTCCAGCACTTTTTATGGATTATTTCTACCTGAACAAGACTGTGTATGTGGTTTACCTGTTCAGATGGGAGCCTGGTCTCCCTGCTGTGCAGGGAGAAGGAAGGAAGGCTCTGGGGGAAAGCAGGGAGAAGGAGGCAGGATTGAGGAAACCAGTCTGACCTCACTAGGACATGACATTTGCCATTGCTACTGCAATAATAACTACCTGCTCTACGCTGCCATGGTTTAAAAGACCAGGCCACAGCCAGTAAAAATTTCCATCCCCACTTGCCCCTGCAAGCACAGCCTGATCCCAGGGGAATTCTGCATCAGAATCAAAATATGTCCTAACATTAACATGTGCAAAGGTTTAGACCACGGCTGTCAAACAAACCCTGATCAGTCATTGTTTAGCATCTATGGATCCAAACTACATAAATTGGTAACAGACCTCACTGGGAATTCATCCACCTTTCTCTTCTGGAAGTTCTCAAGGAATTCAGCCATGACCCAGCTGATCTCTTCAGTCAGGCAGATGTGTTTGCAGGTGGTGTCAATCCCCTGCTTGAAAGGATAAACAACATCTGAACATGGGGGAAGAGCTCAGGGAAGAGAGATGAAGGATGAACAGAGAGCAGGATGAAGGCAGCTGGGAGGTAGATACTGCACAGAGTTGTCTCTCCTCTCTGTTCCATGGAGTGGGTAATACCATGATTTCCTTATTCTCATAACTTCTGACTGAGAATAAAAGTTAAATCATCACTTTTATCCCTAGAAAATCAGAGGGAATGGACAGATGTGGTTACTTTGTCTCACCCAACCCACAGATAGATCACTTACCAGAGTTCACATCTCTGTTCCACCCTCATCCGTCCCAGCCACCCAACTTCCAACCACTACCACAAGTGAAAACATATTTACCCCTGTTATTCCAGAACCCCACAGTCTGGAAGGCTACAGCCTTTCCCAAAGCTGGACTCAGAGCCTTGCCCAGTGAAGCTAACACAGCCCAGTGCGTGGTTAATCATCACTGCAAAGAATCTCTACCGTCATCTCTGTGTTCCTCCATTTTCTAAAAGCTGATATTCACAGCAGCAGGGATTTCAACCACTCTGATCCCTGTGCTGTGGGATTCCATATCCTCCAGGCTCAGATGGCACACAAAGTCCCTGCCTCTCTGGTTTTGGCCCCAAATTCAGACTGGGACCTGAGAAAATTTTCTCAGCTGAGGTTTCATTGAAATGGGTATGTTCCCATGGCAAGTTTCACTTTCAATTATATCAGCAGTTTTTATGGTGGAAAAAAATTAATCAGAAAACATTCCAGTCAGATCTAGACAAATTTGCTAATATTTACCCAAAAAAGACACTCATGGCAGACTTGTGTCTCATTATCAAGAAGTTTGGGCTTTCAGGTTATACCCAGAAATCTTTCTGATGTAGAAACAAGGCATGAAAGGCTTTGGATTGATGACTTTAATGTCTGTCCTTCCTTGATTAGTAGTGTTAGTGTTGGCCTGCCTTTGTTCTGCTGAAAAGCCTTTTCTGGATTCACAGGCATATTTATTGCAATCTCTAAATTCTTCAACAGAACAGGGAAAGGAGGCTGAATCCTTAATAAAGACTTCCTTCCTCCCAGTGTTATTTATTCATTGGATAAAGATAGGCTAAAATAAACACAAATTACTCATAGACTTAAAAACTTCAGTGATTAAAACATTCTCCTGTGAACGCTCCACGTAAGTTGATTTCTAGGACACTATTTCTCAGTTTCTCCCATTCAGACTAAATTATCTCAGGTGGCAGACAAAGCCAGTCTTTATCATGAATGAAGATTACAGAATTTTGGAAATAAAGCCCTGTGTGCTTTGTGCTTTCTGAGGTGTAGTTCCTTAAACTTGTAACCAATTAGGGCAAAATATGGCCAAAAAAAGAGAAATGTTTTCTGACTGCTAGAATCATGCTAGAATACAACCAGTATCCAGAGTCAGGCAGGCAAAGGGTTTGATACCAGCAAATGGAAAGGGTTTTTTCCTTCTACACAAGGCATGTAATTGATTTGTGGGACTCATTACCAAAGGAGGTCATGAAGGCCAACATTATGCATGAGATTACAAAAGATCTGTTAAAAATTGTGGAGGATTTCGTTGGGATAACTTAACACAGTGATCTGGCTGCGACTTCTACATCAGGAAATTCCTAAAATACTGAAAAACAAAGGCAGCATCTGCCTTGGTCTGGGCATCTGTGTTTAAAATGCACTGAAGGGGCAGCAGACTGAGGTACACTGGCAGAGTTTAACAGTTATTTATTGACTGGGGTGGCAAAGAAAGATTGGGGATTAAGGACATAATGCTATATTTAAGAGGATATGGAGAACAGGTTTTCAACTGCTGCAAATCAGTTTGTATTCCTGGTTTTCCACAAGGCTCTGGAGATTTTTCTTTCCCAGGGATCTGGTTCTTTTTTTTCTTTTCCTGACTGCGAGGACATCAATTTCCAGCATGCCCAGAGCATTGCAAAGGGTCCTGGCAAAGTTCCTGAGACTTCCTGGAGTTTTCCTCATGTTTCTTCAGTCTCTGGATGTTCACAGGACCCTGAATGAAGTGCTCTGCCCACACAGCCCATGCAGATGTCTGATGGTTCAGGCACTTCAGCACCATCTTAATGCAAGCGAGCAAGCCAAGGAGCCTTTCTCCGTTGCCAAGCTGTGCATCTCCTCTCTTCTCCCTTGATCTTAAGCCTTTTTCTCTCCCTTCAGAACTGCCTTCAGCAGGAAAGGGAGGATTTCTTAGGAGAAGTGTCCCAAGATCAGCTAAGAGCTGGTTAGGAGGGTTTTGATGCAGTGTGGACTTCACTTAATAATGAGCAATATGCACCTCTTGGGATCCACCAAGCACTTGGACTTTGAGAGGCTGGAGAAAGGAATAAATCAAGTCCTCTAAACTAATCATGATAAGAAAAGCCAGTCCAGAAATAAAGGCAGAAACCTTCTCTTGCCAGCAGAAGGATACTGTGCATACTAAACAGAGAGTAGGCACCTGCTTGGCAGCCCCAAATCCTTCCCACGGGACAGCTTTATCTCTTCCTACAGGATTTGCCACCATCTCAAAACATCTTGAGGTGTCTTTCCCTGTCATTCCCTAAATAAATTCTTCTAATATCCATAATATGAACTGATCCCAGGTTCTCCAGAGACAGATGGCTCTATCACAGATCAGCATCAGATACTGACGGAACACTCCAGAACTTTGCCTTCTTCACTTCCCACCCCTTGTGATACCCTATTTCACTAAACCAATTCCCAGCCAGCAGCCCAGCAGCTGAAAATGATACTTAGAGAGGAGCTCTACTCCTGCTCTGAAGGATTTATGCCAGCTGACTCAGTTTCTGGAGGCAGCTAGGGAGAAAGGTTGCCTCCAAACAAGAACAATTTGTCTGGCAAGTTTTGTGCTGGTTGATACAGACTCAGCTTAGGATGGTGGCAGCCCATGGAAAACAGGAGATTTCAGACCTTTCTCTGCTGTTTTCATTAGCACAGCTCCTCCACAGAACTGAGATCATATGTCAAGCTACTTGGGATCAGAGGAAACATCCACCTCTGACCAGTGGCTTCCCCTGTGTGAGTCAGTGAGGTTCAGGGCATGGACCCAGAGAGCAGAGCTGTGGCCCAGGGGCAGGCTTAGAGGTGCACCAAGGGCTGGTGCATGCCCAGAACTTATCACACTTGTTTTTGCCAGGAGTCTGATGTCTAGGAGGTCTTCTGGGTGTCTTGCCTGCCTGGAGCTGATGCTGAGCATCACTCTGGATGCATGGGGAAGGCTAAGCCTGAGCTGGCCCATCCACACCTCCTGGCTGCACGAGGGTTCCCTAAAGCCCCACAGCTACATGAGGCAAAGTAGGAAACATCAGTCTCAGAGGCATGATCCTTACTGTGCTGCATTTCAGCTTTCCCTCTGCCCACAGACTAGAGAATCCCACCCCCCTGGCCACTTGCTCCAGCCTGCAGAGCCCAAATGCTGACAGAAATGCCACAGACAGCTCCTGTCCCCCAAATGCTCCCATCACCCAGCCAAGGCTACTCCATGTGAATGAAACAGAGACATACTTCAGAGTTAAACATCCTGCAGTTCAGAAGAGGCTGCCAAAGGAAAAAAAAATTAGCTTCCTTCCTTTCTTTACATTTTTCTGGCTGGATACACCTCAGGGTCTTCTCTGGCATTCATTAGTCTTCTCTCCCCTGTCCCCACTGGATGGATGCATCTCCAATCCAGCACAGGCCAGGAGCACAAGTCAAAACACTGAAAATCCTATGCTTGATAACAGGAATCACTATCATTTTCCCCAGTGCCAGCTTTAATGTCCAGTGCTGTGTGATTATGGAAGCTCTCACTTCAATTTGACATCTCAAGACAGCACAACTGTGCCCTCTGAGAGCACCTCCTTTCCTAGGCATGCTTTGGAGCCCACTCCCATCTCTGAAATAGAAGAGTAGGGCACTGGGTCAAGCCTAGAGAGAGATCTCAGGTGTCCTCACACTCAGTTTTGTTTTCAGGAATTGCACCAAAAGAAACCTCACCAGGAGGTTGTTGTCTAATGCAGTTTGCTCTGAGATGTATGTGAAAAAGCACTTCTCCCTTTGGGCTGGTCTCTCTTCTGCTCCTTCTGCTCCCAGCTCTTGATCTTTTCCTTGTCCCCAAACAGAACTGGAGAAAACAGCAGCTCTCCCAAGCCCTACACTCTGCAAAGGGCTCAGAGTAACCTCCAAAAATCTGGGCCAGTTTAACAATACACTTGTTTTACCCATTTAACTAACTCAGCTTTTTCTTCCTGATTTGCTGTTGCTGCCCCTGCAGCACAGTTTGCTGTGCTCTGCAGCACAGACCATCTTCCCAATCCCAAATGCCTGCAGTAATCCTGCTCATCATCAGAGGAAAGACTCTTTGTTTGCTGACTCTGTCTATGACCCTGGGAGGCTCCAAGCCCATTCTTTCACCTCAAGGCATCTTATCATCCCTGTGGGTTCAACCACTGTCCCATGGTAGACCCTGGCCTGGAAATTATCTCCTTTGAGGAAAAGGAGACAAAGGTGCCAATGGATATTACAGCCCTGACAGCTGGATTTACACTTTGTTCCTCTGTCTTCACAACTTGCTGCTCTGCTTTCTGTCCAGCCCTGCTCCTAACCCCCCCTCCCTCCTTTCCCTTTATGTATAGATATTTTACTGCAAACACTCTGGATTTTATGACCGGATTTTTCATGCTCTGGACCACTTCCCCCATCAATTCTCTTGTCACTTTTACTGTCAGCTGCTCCTGGATAAAACTAACGAGAAGAGCCAGGTTTTGTAAGCTGGCCTGTTCTCTGGGGGGAACCTACCAGAATAACCTGCCAGGAGAAGCAGTTGCTAATAATAATACGCCAAGTGAAGAGCCCAGTGCATTGTAACTCACTATTTAATTGAAATTATGACCTCCTTTGAGACCTTCATCTGACCAGAGTGTTCATAAGTCAGTCTCTCACAGTCCACGCCAGCCTGAGCTGGAAGCACACAGATGATGTTGTAACTCCCTAGTGAGACCCTGCCATCAGAGCTGAGCTTTGTCCTGCTCCCACTCAACCATGGGACCCACCAGTCCCTCTCTCAGGCAACCCTTAGTGACTGATTTAAAAGGCATCATGCATGAAGTTAATTCCAGAGGAAAACTCATCCATTTCCAGACCCCTGCACCTTGCCTCACAGTCCCATACCAGCAGTGTCTCATTAGGAATGGGAAAAGCTCCAGAGCCAGGGAAGGTTGCTAGTTCTCCTTGCTTGCACCCTGTGATTTTTGAAGTTAAGAAAGCAGAACAATCCCTAATTGCACACCTGATGTAACCTGGTTTACTACCACCTTTGAGTAACTAGAAAGGGATTCTGCTAGAAAGGGATCTTCATAAAACCTGCAAGAGCTCAGCCAAGCCAAGTTGATCCTGCTTCTGTTCTTAACCTAAGCCAAACAGTCCCTATTTCTATGTCAGCAGGGAAACACTCCTGGGATCAGACTGAAATGTCATTTTTATACTGTCAAACCACTGGCACATCCAGCACTCTTCTACATTATTCCCTAACACAAAAATCAGGAGTTAAAGGCAGGCTTTCCCCAGACTTGCACACAGCTGCCTTGTCTTGAATGTAAGGATTGTTCAGTTGTGCCCTGGTCATTCCCACAGAGCTCAGCATAGTAGGAAATTCCCTGACTCAGGAAAATTTACTGTTGTAGGCATCAGTGACCTGTGCAGATGAGTTGGCATTGGATCTGCTGCCCTTCTTGCCCGAGCATGGCTCAGACTGTAGAGTTTTGTAGGACTATTCCTAATGGGACCTGGAGTCAGTGTGGCAGACAGGGACTTTGCTCCACATTTGCTTACAAAACCAGCAACTGGAACTCATCCTTCCCAGCAGTTCCAGTTAGTGACCAGCAAACCTGTTCTCTGCTTGCCTCTGTGATCAGAGAAGTACCAACTCTCTGCTTGTCCTCCTCCAAAGTTGTTCTCTTTGCTTCCCACCCACCAACACCCAGCCCTGGCTTTAGAAACTCTCAGGCGCCTCTCAGCCCGCACTTTTCTGAACCTCCACCTTCTGCTCCTTGTGCTGTTTGTATTCCCCAAATTATCTTTCTTTTAAACTTTGCAAAACAGACCTTCCTTGGCTGGTTCTCAGGCAGGAAATAGAGGACAGAAGCAGGCATTTTTTTTTCTCCACAGCTCAAATCTGTGGGCTGCTGTTTTAGCTCTTTCATTTTCTTTCCCAAGGCAGTATTGGCTGCACCTCTCATGGCAGCTCACAGGAGCTTCCCAACATTTCATAGAATCCTTAAATGGTTTAGGTTGGATAGGACCTTGAAAATCAGTCAGTTTTGAACCCCTTGCCGTGGGCAGGGACATCCACTATCCCAGATTGCTCCAAGGGACGGCATGGTCACAGCTTCTCTGGGCAACCTGTGCCAGGGCCTCACCACCCTCACAGTAAAGAATATGTTGCTAATATCAATCTAAACCTGCCCTCTTTTGGTTTATCCCTTGTTCTATCACCCAATGCCCTTCTCTTTCAGTAGATGGACATTTTCTGGTAGAATTAAAGACAACTCTGAAAAACAAACCAGGCACTGCTGCACTAACAAAAGAGTGAACAAAATTCATTTCACTTTACAGCAGGCCTCCAACAGTTAAGCATTAAAGATGAGTCCATCATTTAAATTTTTCTCTCATTAGTATCTGAACAGACCATCCCATGTGTATTGTAGCTGAGTCTTTTCAGATGTTAATTATTTCTGATAAAAATACCTTCCCGTAAAGACAGAAGTTTCTCCTTTACGTGTTTGCGTATCTGCCATATAACGAGTTACAGTATGTGAGGGCTGGCTTTGGCATAGAATTCAATTCCTCACAGGGAAAGAAAAACTTGATTTAGAGTCTAATAAT
This sequence comes from Certhia americana, assembly GCA_018697195.1. Lineage (NCBI taxonomy): Eukaryota > Metazoa > Chordata > Aves > Passeriformes > Certhiidae > Certhia > Certhia americana. Next base: position 150,088,052 of record CM031858.1, on the reverse strand, counting down.
TTTCTTTTGAAAATTATGCTGAAAATATAATTTATCAGGGTTTTTGCACAAGTGTGGAAGGGAATGTGGTACAGCAGCTCATAAGCACTTGGAAAATTAAGCAGTTCATCTCCAGAGATATGAATTTCATTTGTATTACAAACTCAACAAAGACACTAAAGTTGCACAGGTTTTTTCTTTTGCATTTGTGAGACTGAGAGTTTCACAGACAAAATGACACAATTGTGACTGTAATTGGCAGGAGAGTGCCGTTCCCAAGTTGACAGGAAAAAAATTTCCTGTCCAAATTGGATTCATATCAGTAAATGCCTCATTTTTAGTTTCCTATGAACTGGAAACTTTCCAGCCATGGTGCACACCCACCAGAGTTGGCATTCTATCAGTTCCACATCAGAAATTGATACCAACTGTGTTGCAGTGCCACAAGCAGCGCCCACGTTCCCCTGCTCCTGGGGTTAATCCCTCTGTGAATTCACCCAGGGCTCCAAAACTGGCAGGTTCCAGAGTTCCTGGCCCATAATCCTGGCCAGCATCCACTGAAGCCTAACCTTGGACTCAGTAAAATCACTTTTAATGCAGGGTTTTTTCAAATGAAGAATTTTGTCTTTGCTGAATTGGTATTTTCCCATGACTCTTTAGCACCAAAAAAAAAAAAGAAAAAAAAAAGAAAAAATATTTTTAAAAAATTTCCAGTTGCTACGGTAGGTCGTTTATGTGCCTGTCCTTGATTTTACATGGATATCTGTTCAACCTCTCCTACCCAACCAAGGGCCAAGCATATATAAACACATAGCTAATAAAAGTGGTTATAAGGTTGAAAACTTATCAACAACCTTCAGGTAAGTTACAGAGTACAGGTGCCAAAAAGAAAAAAAGCATTGCAAACACTGGGAAATTACTTTAAGTTTAAATTTAAAGAAATCCAACCACTTTAATGTAAACACAAAGGTAGGATAGCCAAAAATATTAACTCTAACTGTAGCAAGTCCACATTTCACTGTGATGTCTTCTCTAATTCCAAGTCATCGTATAGACTAAGCTGCCCAAGGTCACGTTTGATACTCTCACTTTTCTCTTTTGTGACGCAATTTGGACAAAATTAACAAAACGGATGTCAAGAGCCCTTAAAAAGGGGGTTTTGCAGAAGAACATGTAGGCAGTGGAATTTTCTTGCAATAACAGTCTTCTTGCTGGAGTAGTTTAAATCTGGATGAGGCGCTTGAGAACGAAGTGAAGAGACGATCTCTTCCCACTCCTGCCGGGGCATGTGGACAGGATGACCTAACAAGTCTTTCCCATCTGCCATCCCTGTGGTTCTCTGAGAAATGAAATCCCACGAGACCCAGGGCCTGATCCTGAGAGGTGAACCCAGAGGACCAGACTTCACCCTGCTTAAGCTTTGCTATAAATAAATTTGTGTCGGGGCCAATTACCGGCATTTGCCTCTTTCTCAATCCTTTCAGTCAGAACCTCTTGGCATTTAACAATATGATTTTTCCAGCAATATGTGAATTGCTTTCACTTCTATGTTTTTCCCATCTGTCTGACTCAGAAATGTGGGCTGGCTTGGTTAAACCAAGGGTGCCAGTGCTAGAGAGATGGGCAAAAATGTAAAAAAACCCCAAACTTAAAAAATCCCACACCCTTATTTTGCAAACATTCGTGCAAAGAAAGAAGTAAATCTACCTCTTGTGTGTCTCCCCTTTGCTGAGTTCATAGTGAGAATGCTAGTGAATGGCTTTTCTGGCAGGAAAACTGGAGTATAAAACACACATTAAGTGAACATTCAAAAATAATTCAAGAGGGGTAATTTCACGGGGCAGCCTCATCCTAAATGTCATTAATCTCAACAAAAATTTAAAATTTTGTTGTTTAATCTGTGTACCTGCAAAAAGTTAACCAGACAAGAAATTGTCACTACCTGAGAAATGTTTACCGTCACAAGATGAAAAATAATATCCTATAATACGTACAATCACGAAAACCTTTGTCCCCTAGAGGACAAATTAAGAACAGAAAAGGAGGCTAAATTCCTGGCATGTGTTATTTAACTGAATTATGTTCTCAGCCTTCATTTCATTTTTTTCATGTGTGCCTTCCAATCTGGGCACAATTTTAGGACACTTTTTTTTTTTTTTTTTTTTTAAGAAATTACTTATTTGCATGAATTCCACCATTTTTTGTCCAATTGGTAATTTACACAAGAAGTTTCCAATTTTTCTGCAATAATTTTCGCCTTCAAAAATGCCCTGGGTCAGACATCTCAGTCCTCTAATGGATGTTACCAATTTGGTCACAGAATCACAGAATGGCTGAGTTTGGAAGGAACCACTGGTAGGGTTAAGTGGTTCAACCTCCCCCCTCCAGAGTAAGTTGCCAAGAACTAGAAAATTATTTTCACTCAGCTTTCAAACATGGAAAAACTGGAACTTTAAATATGATAAAATCATATGAAGTTACAGAAAATGGCCTTTTTATTCATATGCCCATCTGGGGGTAGGAAGTGGCCTTCTTGCACATCCAAAGTTCTCTCCCACATGTTGGCCCAACTAACGAGATCAGCAGCAGTGTTGATGCCAACCTGCTGGGTCCTGTGCCTGACAGCTCCAAGAATTTGTCACCACCAGGATTGCCCCTCAGTTCTTGATGGAGAACTTCTTCCCCTTCATGCCCCACTGGGCCAGAGGCCCAGGAATCAAAGGTGGAAAAATGCTGATGAAAAAAAAGATGGCATCTGATAAAGATAAGAGCTTAGGTTATGTTAAGTGGCACACATGCATATTATAATTTCTGCAGCAAGATTTTCTAGAGAGTTTTTGCAGGCCTTTTCTCATCCACAGGCCTTTTCTCATCCACAGTAAGTCCTGGACAGGACTTACTACATCTGTTCCATAACAGTCCTCCATGATTCAATAATGAAACCTCCATCCAGCCCAAATTCAGACCAAAAAACTGTTCCTTGACACCCCAGAACGATATATAAAAGGGTCTTTTGGTGTAAAAATGAGTGATTTTCTCCTTCTGATTAATTCCCTGGTTTTCATTTACCATTTCCTGTCCACCCTTCACAGAATCACTGTCCATGGTGAAGGTGAGGGATGGATTCTGTGTGGGGATGCCTCAAAAGGCCACTGAGTGACAAGATTGGAGGTGGAGATGTCCAAGTTGAATGAAGAAAATGTCTTGGTAGACATTGGAACCAATGCCAAATGGTGAGGATGGGCAGGAGGATTTTTAAGTTCACTTCTAACCCAAACCATTCTGTGATTCTGTGGCATTCCTGCCTCTCTGTGCATTTTTCAATACAGATTGTTCTGTGTCCATCTTGGACAGAACCACATCACGCACCTGAAAAAAAGGCAACAAAGAGAATGTCCTCCATGCCCTGCTGTGCTTATATTAACTGTCCCTACCCTTCCACCCAAGGCCCATGTCTGGAAGGTGCTGAGCCCTTCCTTGTGGAAAAATAAGGCATTTTCTTCCCATATCCACACAGTCTCAGCAATTGACATCTGGACTGTTCTCAGGTTTTATACGGTTTTTTTTTTCTTGATTGCCTTTTTCATGGCTGCACCAAGAAACCCGAGAATGTACAAGTCTTTTTCCTCCCCAGCCAGAGATTTAAGAACTGGTCGTGAGCTGTCTCTTCTGTTCTTTCATGATTGTTATGCTTTCTTATCTATACCATTTTTTTTCCTGACCCACAGAGATCTGCACTTCAGGTCTCTGAAGTTTCAGTTTCAGGCACTCTCCCCTGCCCACACAGGGCAGTGTGTACCTTTATATTAAAACCCATGTAAGCAATATTTATACAAAATCTCCAATACCTATCACCTTTGTTAGAAAGTTGGTCTCTACTCTAAGCCAACCAGAACGTGCCACCTTCACAGCAGAAAATGGAGCAGATGAAAAAGAAGAAAGAAGCCTAGAAACCACGAGACTCCTCCATCTTGTCTTTCCTGCTTGCTATTCTAGAAACCCCAGAAATCTAAAAAAATTGTCACCCTGTGATAAACTACACACTATGCTACTATCTAATGCACATTCTTGAAAGCTCTACTTCATCCTAGAGCCTCAAAAGCCCTTTTCCATGAACAAAGGTTAAAAACGTTGTTTGACAAAGGTTTTTAATCCCTTAAACATACAAAGAAATAATTCTCAGAATTCCTAATTCCCACAGACTGTATCCTGAGCTTCCACCTAGCCTGACTGGGCTTTGGAAGTTCACAACTCTTCAGCAACACAGTTAATCTGCAATAATCAGGTCGGTTATCAGTGATAATATGAAATGCATTTTTGGGGAAGCCTGGGGCTGCACTGGGAAATGACTCCACATAAGGAAAAGACAACTGCATCCTCCTTCTCCCAGGATTTTCCCCACACTGACCTGGAAGACAGGCTGACCAGCAGGTCACCAGGCAGCCAGTGAGCTCAGGGAGGACTGCACCTACTGCCAGTGGTGGAGATGACCATACTGTACCTCTGCAAAGGATCTGGGTGTAGGAAGCTTGCACCAGCATAGATTTCTCAACAGTTTCAGGAAAGCTATCCCAGGAAGTACACAGTGCTGCCTGGTCTGTCCAAGTCAAGACATAAACTTTCTGTCCACAACAGGCCAGAGGAGTCAGTGTCCAGTTCTATGTCCAGTCTATGCAGTGCCTTACCCTTACCAAAATGACTGCTTCCAAGGGGCAGAAACTGAGAGCTGTTTATCTGAGCCCTGAGAAGAACATAGGCAGCAAAGGTAGAAGGAATTAGGGCTGCTCTGTGCCTGGTAGGTTGTGCTTCTGTACCTCTAGCCATGAACAAAAGCTACTCTTCTTCAAAGGAAGATCATGTTCCTATCTCAGCCGACAGCAAAACATCCAGTGGTTTCAGTGGCAGCAGAAAACAGCCTTGTGAAAAAAAGGGCAAAGAGAAGCAGAAAATTCATTGTCACCATAAATGTACCTGCACTCCAGCTTTCTATCTGCAAAGGCCTTGTGCGAGCCAACCTCCTGCCCGTCACCATGAGCTGTCAGCCTGTGTGTGGGTGGACAGGGCAGGGTGAACATAAATCAAGGATCTGCTGAGCACCAGAACCCTGCTCTGCCCAGAGAGAAGGCCCCACAGGCTGACATGGCCCACATTAGGTAGTGCTCAGGAGACAAGTGGATTTTGCTAATCCATCCTGCCAGACTACGGTGACAGATGAGAGAAATCAGGTGTGGGCCTGGGAGCCTCCCAGCATTGCCACACGGGCATCATCATCCAGTGGTTGCTCATTCCCTGTTGATTTCAGAGGCTGTCCTCATCACCCCATGCTGCTGACAATGTGCAGATGAAAGTGATAGTACTGGGAAGGGTCTTTGGGGTGCTGTTTCAAAATACAGATTTCTTCAGGATTCTTTTTTTCCCAGGAAACAGAACAGAGGCCAGGTTCCGAGGCAGATCGCCAGGCAAACATCCTGGAATCTGCAGCTCTGGGCATTTCACGTGTGAAGCATCCTGAAGGTCCACAGAAAGCCCAGGCTGCCCAGGAGACCCCACATTAAGCAGCAGATAAACATGGCAGGAACCAGGCAGACGTGCACTAGAGTCCATTTTGCTTGGAGCTTTATCAGTCCAACTGGATTTGCTGGCATGTCAGTGCCATGCAATGCTCCAAGGTATGGGGGTGTCTGGGACTACACTCCCACCAAAAGGGTAA